>JARBHA010000075.1:102500-108032 GCA_030254885.1 Vitis rotundifolia | reverse complement strand
TTCAATGAGGAATTCCTAGTAAGCGTGAGTCATCAGCTTGCGTTGACTACGTCCCTGCTCTTTATACACACCGCCCATCGCTCCTACCAATTAAATGGTCTAGTGAAGTGTTCAGATCATGGCAATGTGGGTGGTCCGCCGTCCACGATGCCCCGAGAAGTCCACTGAACCTTATCATTTAAAGGAAGAAGAAGTCGTAACAAGGTTTCCTTAGGTGAACCTGTGGAAGGATAATTGTCGAGAAGGGCAAAACGGGTGCAAGCCCACCACTCCACCACCCCTATCTCATTTAAGAGGCCCCAGAAGCCCCGTTCGCCTCATGCCTCACACACAAGTGGGGGACGACTCGCAACAACTCTCTCGAGCGAACAACAAACCCTGACGCGAAACGCGCCAAGGAATCGTATAATGAAGCAATGCACTCCCGTCTCCCCTGTCCTGATTGGGCGCGTCGACAAGTCATCATCCTTTTATCAACACAAACGATTCTTGATAACGGATATCTAGGCTCTCACATCGGTGAAGAACGTAGCAAAATGCGATACTTAGTGTGAATTGCAGAATCTCGTGAATCATTGAGTCTTTGAACGCAAGTTGCGTCTAAAGCTATTAGGCCGAGGGTACGCTTGCCTTGGCTTCACACACTCGAAGCTATTAGGCCGAGGGCACACCAGCTTGGTCGAGGGCACGTATGGTGGCTCGGCCCTTGGCACACATGGTGCCTCGACCCCTAGCTCGCTTATTTTTGTTTCAGATATTGCTAGTTGTGTATGCCATATTGGATGCAAGACAGTGACGGAAGACTTGTGAAAATAAAAAATCCTCACGAAATAGAGTTGGAATTGGAAGTGGAAGTCATGGAAACTATACCTGAAGATCAGCATAGTCAACATGCTCCAGAAGAAAATCTCAACACATACCGATCTATGAGAGACCGCATGCATCCACATCGTATGAGTGCACCGTCATGTATAGTGCCACCTACAGAGCAACTAGTGATCCGACCACATATTGTTCCACTTCTACCTACTTTTCATGGGATAGAACGTAAGAATCCCTACCAGCATATCAAGGAATTTGAAGAAGTTTGTAATACTTTTCGAGAAGGAGGAGCTTCAATCGACTTGATGAGGCTTAAGCTATTTCCTTTTACTTTAAAGGACAAGGCCAAGGTTTGGCTTAATTCTTTAAGGCCAAGGAGTATCTGGTCTTGGACTAATTTGCAAGCTGAATTTCTCAAGAAATTTTTCCCGACTCACAGGACCAACGGCTTGAAAAGGCAAATCTCAAACTTTTTAGCTAAAGAGAATGAGAAATTCTATGAATGTTGGGAGAGATACATGGAAGCTATCAATGCTTGTCCTCACCATGGCTTTGATACATGGCTATTGGTGAGCTATTTTTACAATGGTATGTCTTTCTCAATGAAGCAACTCTTGGAAACGATGTGCGGAGGAGACTTCATGATTAAGAATCCGGAGGAAGCCATGGATTTCTTGAGTTATGTAGCTGAAGTTTCAAGAGGATGGGATGAGCCCAATGCCAGAGAAGTGGGAAGAATGAATTCTTAACCAAATGCTTCTAATGCTAAGGTTGGGATGTATATTTTGAATAAAGACATTGATACGGAAGCAAAATTTGTAGCTATGGCAAGAAGATTGGAGGAGCTAGAAATGAGGGAGAAGCAAGAAGTGCAGGCCATTTCAGACACACCAGTGCAAGCTAAGTCATGTTCAATTTGTCAATCTTTTGAGCACTTGGTGGAGGAGTGTCCTACGTTGCCAGTTGTGAGAGAAATGTTTGGGGATCAAGCAAATGTTATTGGACAATTCAAGCCCAATAACAATGCTTCATATAGCAACACCTACAATTTAAATTGGAGGAACCATCCGAATTTCTCTTGGAAGCCAAGGGCACCTCAGTACACACAACCTGGCCAAGCACCCCTGCAAGCCCCAAGTCTTGAACAAGCCATTGTGAATCTTAGCAAGGTCGTGGGAGATTTTGTTGTAGACCAGAAATCCATCAATGATCAATTCAGGCAAGAAATTGCTCAGATCAGGCAAGAAATTGCCAATCGAGATAGAAGGATGGATGGTAAGCATAATGATCTATCTCAGAAGATAGATAATCTCCAGTACCAAATCTCAAGGCTTACCAATCTCAACACAGTACAAGAGAAAGGAAAATTTCCTTCTCAACCTCATCATAATCCAAAGGGTATCCATGAAGTGGAGACTCAAGAGGGAGAATCTTCTCAGATGAGGGAAGTTAAAGCAGTAATCACTCTAAGGAGTGGTAAAGAGGTTGATCCGCCTACACCCAAGCTAGAGCATGAACTAGAGACTGAAGCAGAGAAAGAGAAGAGGGAGGAAAACAAAGAAAAAAGGAAAGAGAACAGTACAAAGAAGGAGGACCGTGAAGCTAAGGTGAATGAAAAACCAGAGAGGGCCATCAACCAAGAAGAAGTGATAAAGAAGCACATGCCTCCGCCATTCCCACAAGCTTTGCATGGTAAAAAGGGAATCAACAACGCATCAAAAATTCTTGAAGTGTTGAGGGTGATAGTTAATATCCCTTTGCTAGACATGATCAAACAAGTTCCGACTTATGCAAAATTCTTGAAGGACTTATGCACTATAAAAAAGGGCTGAATGTGAGTAAGAAAGCCTTCTTAACTGAGCAAGTAAGTTCCATTATACAGTGCAAGTCTCTAGTGAAATACAAAGATCTGGGCTATCCTACCATATCAGTGATGATTGGAGAGACATGTGTGGAGAAAGCTTTGTTGGAGTTGGAGGCAAGTGTGAATTTGCTTCCATACTCTGTCTACAAGCAATTGGGACTTGGTGAATTGAAGCCAACATCAATCACTCTATCTCTAGCAGATAGATCTGTGAAAATTCCAAGAGGTATGATTGAAGATGTCCTAGTTCAAGTTGACAAATTCTACTACCCAGTGGATTTTGTTGTTCTTGATACGGACCCGATCTCCAAATGAACTAACTCTATTCCTATCATACTTGGAAGACCATTCCTAGCTACATCAAATGCAATCATAAATTGTAGGAATGGGCTCATGCAACTGACATTTGGCAACATGACATTAGAGCTCAACATCTTTAATTTGTTCAATAAACAAGTCCATCCGGGAGAAGAGGAAGGACCAGAAGAGGTGTGCATGATTGACAACTTAGTGGAGGAGCATTGTGATCAGAAGATGCTAGAAGATTTGAACGAGAGTTTTGGGGATCTTGATGAAGGGTTACCTGAACCCTTAGATTTGCTTGCTACTCTGCCTCTTTTGAAGATGAGGGAAGAAATTCTCCCTTTATTCATTGAGGAGGAAACACAAGGAGCCGTTAAGGAGGAGCCCCCAAAACTTATTCTGAAGCTATTGCCCACGGAGTTGAAGTATGCATATCTGGAGGAGAACAAGTAGAGCCCTGTTGTTATTTCTTTATCTCTTACCACTACTCAGGAGGATAGTCTACTTGAAATCCTCAGGAGATGTAAGAAGGCGATAGGGTGGAAAATTTCTGATCTAAAAGGGATCAGCCCTTTAGTCTGTACTCATCCTATATACATGGAAGAAGAAGCTAAGCCAGTTCATTAACCTCAGAGAAGGTTGAACCCTCACATGCAAGAAGTGGTGCGAATTGAAGTGCTTAAGCTACTTCAGGTCGGTATTATCTACCTCATATCAGATAGCCTATGAGTGAGTCCTACGCAAGTCGTGCCAAAGAAATCAGGGATCACAGTGGTGCAAAATGATAAGAGAGAGGAAGTTTCTACATGCCTCACTTCAGGTTGGAGGGTGTGTATTGATTATAGAAAACTGAATGCTGTAACAAGGAAGAACCACTTCCCGTTGCCGTTTATTGATCAAGTGCTTGAGAGGGTCTCAGGCCATCCATTCTACTGTTTCTTGGATGGCTACTTCGGGTATTTTCAAATTGAAATTGTTGTTAAAGACTAGGAGAAGACCACTTTCACTTGTCCATTCGGAACTTATGCATACAGAAGGATGCCTTTCGGCTTATGCAATGCACCGGCAACATTCCAAAGATGCATGTTAAGCATTTTCAGTGATATGGTGGAGCGTATTATGGAAGTATTTATGGACGATATCACTGTATATGGAAGTGCGTTTGACGAATACTTAGTCAATTTGGAAGCTGTGCTGAACCGATGCATTGAGAAAGACTTGGTGCTCAATTGGGAGAAATGTCATTTTATGATACCCCAAGGGATTGTCCTTGGGCATATTATCTCTAGCCAAGGCATTGAAGTAGACAAAGCAAAAGTTGAACTAATTGTCAAGTTGCCTTTGCCAACAACTGTCAAAGGAGTAAGGCAATTCCTTGGCCACGCTGGGTTCTATAAGAGGTTTATCAAAGATTTTTCTAAACTTGCAAAACCTCTTTGTGAGCTATTGGTAAAGGATGATAAATTTGTATGGGATGATCAATGTCAACAGAGTTTTGAAGAATTGAAGTTATTGCTGACAATCGCTCCAATAGTGAGAGCTCCCAACTGGTAATTGCCCTTTGAAGTGATGTGCGATGCTAGTAACTTTGCTATAGGAGTTGTTCTTGGGCAAAGAGAAGATGGAAAGCCCTATGTGATCTACTATGCAAGCAAAACGTTGAATGAAGCGTAAAGAAACTACACAACCACGGAGAAAGAATTGTTGGCTATAGTTTTTGCCTTAGATAAATTCCGCGCTTACTTAGTAGGGTCTTTCATTGTGGTTTTCACTGACCACTCAGCCTTAAAATATTTGTTGACTAAACAAGATGAAAAAGCAAGGCTGATTAGATGGATTCTCTTGCTTCAAGAATTCAATCTTCAGATCAAAGATAAGAAAGGAGTGGAGAATGTGGTAGCCAACCATCTGTTGAGACTAGCCATTGCACATAATTCCTACAATTTGCCAATTAATGATGATTTTCCAGAGGAGTCACTCATGTTGATAGAAGTTGCTCCTTGGTATGCTCATATTGGTAACTATCTAGTTACCGGAGAAGTTCCAAGTGAGTGGAAAACACAAGATAAGAAGTACTTTTTTGCAAAAATTCATGCTTACTATTGGGAAGAGCCATTCCTATTCAAATATTGTGTGGATCAAATAATCCAAAAGTGCGTCCTTGAGTAAGAGCAATAGGGGATACTCAATCATTGTCACGAAAGAGCATGTAGAGGCCACTTTGCTTCTCAAAAAACAACTATGAAGGTGTTGCAATCAGGTTTTTGCTGGCCACCACTTGTCAAAGACACCCTCATCATGTGTAGGAGCTGTGACTGATGCTAGAGGCTTGGGAAATTAACACGTAAGAACATGATGCCTTTGAACCCCATTTTAATAGTTGATCTTTTTTATGTATGGGGCATTGACTTCATGGGACCTTTTCCTATGTCCTTTGGCTATTCTTATATTTTGGTGGGAGTGGATTATGTTTCTAAATGGGTTGAAGCAATCCCGTGCAAACGAAATGATCACAGAGTTGTTCTCAAGTTTCTCAAAGAGAA
>JARBHA010000075.1:60000-92500 GCA_030254885.1 Vitis rotundifolia | reverse complement strand
TTTTAAGATAAGAACAAGTAGGTAAATAAATAAATGCAGGTGTTCTATTGCTCATAAATGAAGTGGAGCTCTCAATTTATAGGTTTCTAGCCTCGGGAGCCAAAATGTCAAATAGCAACCTCGACCGATCAAGCTAAGGGTCGATCGGTTCACTAGTTGTTAGGAATTAAATGCATGGCAAGTGACTTTTAGGCTTCGACTGGTCCTCGATCGAACCTCAACCAAGAAGGCATATTCCTCGATCAGGAAAAAAAGGCTACTAAAGAAGAGAGAAGATTTTTTGCATCTCTCAATCGGACCTCGACCCGGAAAATGTAACCGGTTGATCAATACCATAGCCAATTGAGCCGATTGGCCATTGCCTCATTTGGTTCACCTTTTTTGGCCCGAAAACCTATCTTTTTCTATTCTTTTCTCTTCTAACACTTAGGCAAGGTCTTTAGGTAAATTAATATTCCAATTTTGAAATGATTTGCCTAAGGTCCATTTCATAAAACTCGGGTTTTGATGGAAATGTAACTTTAATGCATAAACTAAGTTTTTAAAGCTGCATGAAAAGATATGAAAATCCTATGTGCACCCATGCATTCATCTTACATATGTTAGCTATGATTAAAGGTCTTCCAAATGTCTTGTTCTTGCATCCATCGAGTCCTTTGATGAATTTACGAACTAACACTTGAAATTTTTTATAATTCAAACTAATTAGCAACTTAACCATGGTTTGTTATTGATTGGAGCCAAAATATGTGCTCTAATGGAACACATTCGATATGATTTATGTACCAAAGGACACTCAAATCACTGAACTTGACCTAAATCGAAGCTAAGGCCCTAGCCATGAGTTTAACTTGTATTTTGGAGATTTATCTCAGGTTCAAGGGAAGAAAAGGTGCAAGTTGAATCACTTTAGATTTTGAAAGATTGAGAAAGGGGTAAATGAGGAAATAAGTAAGTCAAGACTCATAGACCATGAGGAAAGGCAAGACGAGGATATCATGAGTTTGGAAGATGAGAAATGACCATTATGGAGAAAGAAAGAAGGCAAGAAAACATGGGAAATGAGGCATGGAGCAAGATTCAGTTGCATAGAAATTTAGAACTCAAAAATCTGATGGCGACATATACTCTGACTTTGAGGACAAATTTGGAGCACTTCTTGGAGTTCATTTTATACATACTATATATTTTTTCAAAGCTTGGGAAGTCTGGAGTCAACTCTTCAAACGGTGTGCAAATCGAAGCTGAAATGAAGAAGTTATGGCCATTTGAAAACAACTGCACAAAGTTGAAAGGTCATTTCAAAATGATTTCGAAATTCAACTTATGAATTCGAAATCCAACTTGTGAATTTGAAATCCACTTTGAAATGACCCTAATTTCGAATTCACCCACTACCACTTTGATGTTTCGCTTCCTCTACCTCGGGAATTGCATTTAGGGCACTCTATTCGCCCTAAGTGGACCCCACATGACTAGAAATCACCATTTTATTATTTTTTTAATCATTTTTAGGTAATTATTTTGTAATAAGGGGCCAATGAGAGTGTACCACATGTTAGGTAATTGATGATACTATATAAACTCTCTTAGTTCTAGGTTTTAGGGATCTTGGATATTTTTCCAGAGAGTTTGATATTAAAGGTGGAAGAAGACAATAACTTTGATTTGCTTTCTTTTTCTTCTTTATTAAATATATTGTTTTTAGTTTCTTTTTATTCAAATTTTGGATTTTTACTCTATTATGGATTGTGAATGTGACATCACCACCATGAGAGGCTAAAAAGCCAACTTGGGACTTGAAGCATGAAAACCTAAGGGCTTGGAAACCTATAGGGACAATGGGTAAATTATTATAACAATGAGATTAATTATTGGTTAGGTGACAATTTATCAATTCTTTTTATCCTATCCTTGTGAGTTAATTTAGGGAATTATACGGTAGGTTATTACCTGATACTAGTGATTCTTGGTAATTCTTGAACATTAGTTATCCTCGTCTTCCCTATCGTTATTTGCCCCAAAACAAAGCCATAAGGATTAGGAAGGTTTAAAAAGCCAAATCTTAAACTGGTAATCAATCTCATTCATTTGATTGTTTTAGGAATCTATTTTAAAAAGGAAAAATTAGGTTTTGAATGCAATTTTGAGTTATGTAACTCAACTTGATCGCGAGCAGCCAAAGATCCCAAAACCCTAAGATCATATTACTTAAAAGACCCTTATTTTCTCTAATTTCTATACTCTAGGTTGGATTGTGGAAAACCCCAAACATGAATGAATCGAATTTAAAATCAATATTCATTTTGTTATTAATTTAATTTCTTTTACTTAGTTTCACATTATTCACATATTATTTTTCACTATAGGATTTAAACAAAAGCAATCCATTTATTCTAGTATTGACAATTTCCATAGGCCAGTCCTTGAGGACAATACCCGGAGTACTACGAAAGTCGTAGTGACTCTTTCTCTATTTTTTCTTGACCAGAGTTGCTACGTAAAAAGGTTAAGTATTTTGGTACAACAGAGAAGTTCGGTCAATTATCATTAAAATGTGATTAAGAAAACCCTTGGGCTAACAATTTATATATATAATTTTAATATGTATTTTTATATATAAATAATATTTATAATATAAATAGATAATTATAGGATAATTACATTTATTTATGAATCTTATATATAATATTCATTTATAATTTAAATATATATAAATAGATGTACACATTATTATAAAGGACAAAATTGGCTTGGTGGCTCCCACTCATGCTTGACCTCATGGGTTCAATCCCACCCCTCTACAAATGCAAGTTATTTTTGTCAAAGTGTTCTTACAATCTAACTTGGCACAAAAATTGGCAATTATAGGCAAAATAGAAAAAATAGAAATATTAGAGGAAATAAGAAAGGACCTTAATTGCCTCCCTCATGACTTTTCCTTAAACTTGGGATCTCTACTCTAGCTAAGAAAAATCATAAAAAAAGTCACTACAGCTTTTATAATATTTCGAGTATCATTCTTAAGGACTTACTTACGAAATTTGTTACAATATTTTCAATATCATCCTCAAGAATTGACTTACGAAATTTGTGAATACGAGGATAAATGAGTTACGTTCTTTTATTTTAATCTTAAAGTAAAATAGAAAATTTGGTAATTATAGGCAAAATAGAAAAAATAGAAATATCGGAGAAAATAAAGAAGGATCCTAACTGCCTCCCTCATGACTTCTCCTTAAACTTGGGATCTGGCCAAGAAAAACTAGAAAAGAGTCACCACGCTTTTATAATACTGCGAATATCATTCTCAAGAACCAATTCACGAAATTTGTTATAATATTTCGAATATCATCCTCGAGAACTAACTTACAAAATTTGTGAATACTAGGATAAATGAGTTACATAATTTTAGTTTAATCCTAAAGTAAAAAAACAAGAACCTTAATTGCCTCCCTTATGGCTTCTTCTCCAAAGTGTCATTAAAGCCTCAATAAGGAAACTCAAGATCTTATTTTCCCATCTCCTCTTCTCTTACACGAAGCACTTAAGCACATTGGTATTATTTACCCTACATTCAATAGTATTTAGGTTAGTGCAACTTAGGATGATGAGTATGCATAAATTATGAAAGCTTAATACAATGACAAAGAAGTACCATCTCTCATTGCCTTTCTTAGATCAAGTGCTAGAGAGAGTGGCCAGATACAAATATCCAAATGACCACTTAGACTACTTCCATATTGCTATTGCTATTACATTAGAGGACAAGGAGAAAATCAATATTTTCATATGTACATCCCTTCGAGACATTTGCCCATAGAAGAATGTGTTTCAAATTGTGCAATGCTTTAGATACTTTCTAAAGGTGCATGCTTAGCATTTAATGACATGATGGTGAATTATATAAGTATTATTTCATAAACAAGAAGGGGAAGGTGTGGACTGAAGCTTTTTGAAAGGAAAATCCAATTCATTAAATACAACATGTTTTGAAACATAGATGCGGCCTATAGAAACATCAAGACACAGGAACCCCTTATGCTAGGAATTGTTGCCCAAAAAGACACACTCAATTGATTGTGGTTGCAACTTATGAGAGTTATATGATCGAAGGTGTGAAACCAAGGTTTGGTTAATCTTAGTTTTGATGATAACAAAACAAGATTTAAAACTAATAATTATATTTCAAGTGTGTTTAGGTAAGAAGATTTCCAAAGTGGCAATCACAAAGACAAATCAAGCCAAAGAGAAATCATGAAGAAGAAGACCACCTCAAAGAGAAGTGTTTTTCAAGACCCAAGCTTCATAAGATCTCTTTGTAAGGTTGTTAGTGCACTAGGATTTTCATGCATTACATTATTTACTTATGCACCGAAATCATCCAAGATTTATTTTGTTTTAAATATTTTTAAAATTGGATGATTTCATATTTTCAACTAAAACCTTGTGTCAAATGTTTTTCAAACTTGTTTAAAAGGTTTTAAGCTTAAAAAGTTAGTTGTTGAGCCAAAAACGGCTCAACCGGTTGATCCGAATGAGGAATCGATCGACCTCCAGCTCAACCAGTCTAGGTCCGGGTCGACCCTTAGATCAACCAGTTGAGGTCTGGGTCGACCCCCGGCTCAACCGGTCGAGGTCCAGGTCGACCCCCAACTCAACCGATCGAGGTCCGGGTCAACCCTCAGCTCAACCGGTCGAGGGGTACAAAAACCTTCTCTCTCTTCCAGAACGGTTGTTCAACCGATCAAGGAACTAGTCGATCCCCACTTCAACCGGTCGAGGTTCAGTCAAGGGGCGGTCAAGGTCCAACGATCACCTACCAAGCATTAAATGCTAACGGCTAGTCAATCGGTTGAACCCCTAACGGCTAGTTTGATTTTTTTTTCTTCTATAAAAAGGCTCCAATCTTCATTTTTTCATAAGCTTAACCTTCCCAAACCTTTCTTGAATATATTTGAGCCTTGGGAGAGTGTTTTGAGTGTACCATTGTTCTAAAACTTGCATATCATTAGTGCACCTTTCAATCTTAGTTTTCTTGTATCATTTGAGCTTAAAGTTTTTGTACTAGGATTTTATGAGATCATTTATTTGTAAATCTTTGAGAGGATGTTTCTCAAGTGTAGGGTATCACTTGAGTGGTTGCATTCTCTCTTTCCTACTTTTTTTTTAATTTATATGCAATTGTTTTTATATTGTTTATTATATACTTGCATATAATTGTCTCTTACATTCACATAGTTTAGATTTGCAAAAAGAGACCATCGCCCTATTCACCCCCCCTCTAGGGTGATTACCATAGGTTGGATTAGCCTAATTTTTCTAATATAAGGTAAGGAAAACATGCAAAGCCAAAAATTTTGAAGGAGTTGCAATGAGGAATTTTCTAAAAAATGATCACAAAGGGGCTTTTAAAGTTAAGAACAGTTGTACGAAGCCTATTGATGATATGAATAACTGACTATAACGCAAATGGCCAATATGACATAGGCAATCCAGAATGAACTAGCATAGTGGGTCCCATTTCAACAACATGACGATTTTTTCTCTCAACTCACCCATTTTGTTGGGAAGTATAAGGACAAGAGACTCGATAAGAGATACCATGAGAAGCCAACAAAGTGGAGATAGATCTATACTCCCCTCCCCAATTTGTTTGTAATGTTTTTATCTTAGCATCAAATTGGTTTTCCACAAGGTGCTTGAACTAAAGAAAAATGGGTAACTTCTCATCTTTAGTCTTAAGTAGGTACAACCAACTGAAATGGGAGTAATCATCAATAAATAGCAAAAAGTATCAAACACTACTCACAGAATGAATGGGGAAAAGACCCCAAAGATCATAATGTATTAACTCAAAAGGATTGTAAAGATTAGAGTTTACAAAGGAAAGCCTTTGAATTTTAGCAAATTGATAAGAATTATAGAAATCCACATCAAAATGTGTGATGGTAGAATTGTAAAGATTTGAAACTATTTTGACAATCTTGGAATTGGAATGTCCTAAACGATGGTGCCATAGGTTTGCTTCTTGAGTGCTGGAGAGGAAGATTGTGGAGAGACTAGATGTAAGAGGCTTTGAAGCTGAAGAGACTTGATAAAGACTATTAACAAGCTAGCCTTGCAAAATAACCTTCTTCGAGACCTGATCTTTCATAAGAAAGAAGTCAGGATAGAATTCCATAAATGCAATGTTATTAGCACAAAGTCTGGACACACTTAAAAGATTGTTTGAAAGAGCAAGAGCATGCAAAATGTTATTCAATTTAAGAGGAGAAGAAGAGAAAGATAAAAGAGAATTGTCAAAATGAGATATGGGAAGTTTCTTACCATTACCAACCATTACCAACCATAACCTATTCATTGCCAGTAAATGGAGTTGGATTTTGTATCATGGAGAAATCTGGAGTAAAATAATGTGTGGCTCCAAAATCCATGAACTAGGAAGGGTCCCTTACAGGAGAAGATGTAGCAAGAGAACTAGGCCTAAGAAAGGATGTTTTGAAGGTAGTATTAAAATTCTTTGGAGATGGAGGCTGATAATGAAGATTTGCTCTATGGTAGCAAACAAGAGTCGCATGGCCAAATTTCCCATAGATTTGACACTGTGGTTTTGGACCATTGAGAGAATTAACAGGTTTCGATGGCCAATTGCGAACAAGAGGATTTCCTTGAGGTTTACCTAAGATACTAGGGTGAAAGGAATTTGTAGCAAGAATAAGAGGAACAAATAAATAGGGTGTTGAATTGGATATGTGAGATGGGTGTTTGAAGTGTTTCTTGTTATGATGGGAGGCAGTCAACTGAGTCTAAGTAATATGAGCATGAATCTGAACATTGTTGGCTTGCATAACTGTATGTTGTTGCTCAAGTCAAAACTCATAGCTAAAAAACAAACTATGTAGCTCCTCTAAACTGGGCAGGCCAGATTGATTATTCACAGAGGTGACAAAGGCATTATACTCAAAGTCAAGACCATTAAACATGTAAATAAATTGATCTTTTCTAGAGATTGGTTCTCTAATGGCAGCTACGCTATTACAAAGTCCCTTAATCTTTTGAATATAATCCAAAGCAAACATACCTCCCTTCTTTAAAGACTGAAGTTGGGTGCGCAACCCAACAAGTCTAGCCATTGAAGTCAAGGCATAGATTTGACCCAATGCTAACCATATTTCACTAGCAGTATTATATCCCACTATTTGAGTCATGACATTCTCAA
Organism: Vitis rotundifolia; assembly: GCA_030254885.1. NCBI lineage: Eukaryota > Viridiplantae > Streptophyta > Magnoliopsida > Vitales > Vitaceae > Vitis > Vitis rotundifolia. Next base: position 85,278 of record JARBHA010000075.1, on the reverse strand, counting down.
ATAAAGAGGTATAGAACCAACTCATGATAAGCCTGTTGTACCTTTGCCATAAACAGTATTCTGGATTGATAATGAGTTGTTGCTGATCAAGAAACTTTGGAGGACAAGGGTGGGTGTTATCAAGAAAACCTTCTAACCCATTTGTAATCACAACATTGAGTAGTTGATTTTTCCATATCAAATAGTTGTCTCTGTCAAGCTTAATAGTAAGTGGCTAATTTGGAGATGGAAAAGAGATTTGAACAAGAGGCAAAGCTTGAGCTCCGATGAGTTGATTTTGAGGATTTGCTTGAACTGATATTTAGGGGATTTGAGTAGTGGAAATATTTTTAGGGTTGACAAAGGAAGTATTCTCTAATATATTTCTAGTGGTGGCCATTTGGATCAAATGAAGGAAACACTTATACCAAGATAAATTTTAAGAAGAAGAAACAATGGAGAAAAAGAAAATAGAGGAGGAGAAGAAGAAGTTGCAAAAAATGTATTTTGTTAATAATATAGAGGGCTATTATAGGGAGAGATATGTCTTGCACTACAAGACAAAGAGAGCTCTCTCATTTGTACAGGTGTCATCCTATAACTAATCCAAAGTAATATATTATTAGTTCTAACATAATCAATTAAAAGAAAGCTGATAGAAAAATTAGGCTTTTGATGATCTATTTAAAGCAAACCAATCTGGTATAAACCAAATTCCTTCTTTTTTAATTATCCTCATTTTCAAGTGTCATTGAGAAAAACAAAGACTGCTTTGAGTATGCCCAAGATAATGGCAGTAGTGGAAATAAGGCAGGTAAATGTCATAGGGAAAGAGGGAGGAGATGTAGTTGGGGCAGTGTATTGTTGGACACTGGTGTCATAAAGTGGTTGGGGACAATGGAAGAAGAGTGGAAACAAAGATGACGGTGAATTGAGGATAAAGAAGTCTCTCACGATGAAATTTCAGCCCATACTGTTTGGGAAAAAAAAAATGAAAAGAAAAAAAGAATGAAGAGTGATGCGACACTAATCTGATACTTGTTTCCAACATGCTTCTTTTGTTGCATTTGAATATTGAAATTTCATTATTACTTTATAAATTAAAGAACATTCCTTACTAACTTAGATATGCCAAGTGGAACCATCTAAAATAAACTTAACCACCTAAAATAAGTTTAACTAAAAATAAGCATTTATCACAGTAAATTTCTTCCAATGATTAAAATATCGCGATATTTTGCCAAAATATCAAGTATCAGTGGATCTCGACACGATATATAGAAGAGAAATATCGATACCTCAATATTTCGACAATTTATTGTGAATTTCCTCTATTTTTTGGCATTTATTGACATTTTACCGAATTTTTTTCGATATCTCGCGATATTTTGGGCAGTCAACATGGTTTGGTCAAACTTTAAAAATAGCTTAAATTTTCCATCACTACGGGGGCTCGAACCCCAGCCAAAACATTTAACTTGCGTTAACCCAACCATTGGGGCTTGTTATATAAGTTGCACCAAATATATATATACTCAATTTCGTTATATAAACATAATTTTTAAAAAAATGTTTTAAAGAACAAATTAATTATAATTATTTTATAATTAAATGAAAAATTTTCATATATTTTTTAATACCAAAAATATAAAAATTATCATGATAATTTTCTTCATAGTGTTTTTAATATCATTAATATATTAATTAAGTATTAAAAATTATTCATATATTATCATTTATTTTATATCATTTAATACAATTGAATTAGATTAATTATAATTTTAATATTAAATATATTTTTAAATTAGACATATTATAATCAAATATCACAATATTATTATCGAATAATATTTGATATGATTTAATAATAAATCTATACTTATGAAATTCATAAATTTTTATTAGCACATACAATATTATTATCAAATATGATAAATTATATTAAACATATATCAATTTTTTGAACAAAATGACTTTAAAATATCTATTATACTTCTAATTTTATTTTTAAGATTTTTTTATTACATTTTTATAATTTCTGATCAATTTTAGGTTCACTGATATTATGTGTCAAAATATCCGCTGATATATATCCGATATATTTGATATATCCATAAAATAGAATATCGATATATCTATAATTACCGATATTTTCATCATTGCTTTCTTCCATCTACTCACAACCTATCTGTTGGTCTAACAAATTAATCAACTGAACTTCTTAGGAAACACATTACCAACTCTTAACGTTAAGGTAAAGACCGTAGCACCCCTCTAAGTCCCTAAAAACGGGTCTCTACTAATAAAATGAAGCAATCATAGTAATTGGTAAGGAAATCAATAGATATCGACATGATCACACATTGAAAGCCAAAGCATGCATGAGGATTGGTCAGAATGAGAGCAGGTGTGTACCTTAGCAACAATCGACAATGCACTATCAAGAAATGGGGTTAGTGCACAATAAAAATCATGAAATATGCCACATATGCCACCAAACAGAGTGAGAAATTATCAAATATCACAATTCAACTTCACTCAATTTTAGTTTTAAATCTCTAATGTTGGGTCCCCACCAATGCCCAATTTATTTTGCATGAATCAATTTCATAAATTTCATCACTTAAAATTATGAAATTTGATTCTTGCTTATTTTACAAAAGCCAAAGATGATGAAACAGGAAGTGGCACATGGCCTGAAGGTGGCCATGCAGTGACCTTGTAGCAGGTGATGGGCCCAAAGTGGAGCGATGCTGTCAGGGATGTGGGCTTATTCTCTTGGGTCTGGTCTTTCATCTCTTCATGATGCTTCTGACATTCGTCAAACAACAATATTAAGAGTCAGACCATGGACTGATGGACTATCTATGACAATGTCTGGATGATTACTCATCACACCTGAGGACTGAAACTGATATACCGATGTACCTTCACAATATTCCACACCGGTAGCTTCTGGCTTCATTCCACCTCAATAACCTGTTAAAGCATGCCGTGCGTAAGAAAACGTGACATCGTGCCGCTGCTTGGCATCCTCAACTGCAGGCTTAGGGCTTGGGACTTGCTCATTGTTCAGGCCGTTCTTTTGAGACTTTCTTGGAGGATCCATCATACAGAAACAAATCTTAGATTTGTCCCATATCGATACCCTCCCAGAGCTTGTTTGCACCTCTGCATTGGATAGATACCAGTGGGATCTTTCGAGGGGTTTCACTGAATCAGACTTGATCTCCAGTAAATCCGTTCTATAGGAATCCTCGCAATCTGATTTATCCACAATAATCTTTGCATATTTTTGTCTTTCAGAAATACATTCATCCCTCTCTGGCCATTCTGACCTTCTGCACATGTCCCTCCATTGAATAGGTTCAACTCTCACTCTTGACTCCTCATCTCGTACTTGCTTGAATGAACCTGACAGAGTTCTTGTGCCACCATCACTAAGTTCCGTGTGCGAACATGCTGGGGGCTTTGAGATAAGGAGTTGTGAAATACAGCGGCAATGGCACCAAAACCTTATCTTTTTGAAGTGCGGAATTTCGATGAATGGAAACCTTGCTGTTCCGTTTTGGGTGCAGCGCATGCAGAGTATCTCTTGCACCCCTTTCCCACTGCAAACTCGGTTTCTGGGATTGATGGGTTCACGAGTCTTGGGTGTAAGGGTGGAAGGGTGATTGATATTATTAGTGGAATAGGTGGTGGGAAGAGTGGATTAAATGGATATGGAAAATAGGTATGTGCATGGGGACATGAAAGACGGGTATGGAGATGGGTGTGAGGAGGTTTAGTGGGCGTCGAAGGCATGGGTTAGCATGGGTGGAATGGGGGTGAAGTAATGAGATGAATGGACATGAATATTGAAGGATGGAGACGTGGATATAGTGGGTTGGGAAGGTTGGTGTCATGAGAAAAATGGGTATAGGGAATGGTTGATGGAATGGGTATTGGAGACATAGTGAGAGAATGGGTTTAGTGGAGGCTTTAGGAGGGAAACTAAGGAGTCCCATGCATGAACTGCATGCACGTGGGGTGAATAGGGAATGAACTGAGGGTGGGTTAGATGGAGGGTGGAGGTGATAGGTGGGGTATTTGCATGATGGGAATGAATGATATAGGTGGATATGAATATGGGATTAGTGGGATGGGTGGCAGGGGTTAGTGAGAGAGATGGGTATGAGTGATTCGGTGGATGTGAAGGTTGAAAATGGAGTCAGATGGAATGAGTGTATATGCATGTGGTGGATACGGGAAATGCGAAGGATGGGGAGTGGGATAGATTCGGTGGGTATGAGAATATGGGTTCGGTGGATGTGGAGGTTGAAAATGGAGTGAGATGGAATGAGTGTATATGCATGTGGTGGATACGGGAAATGCGAAGGATGGGGAGTGGGATAGATTCGGTGGGTATGAGAATATGGGTTGGGTGGTGCGTGCATGTAGAGAGATGAATGGGTTTTTAGGTGCATGGGGAATGCGTTAGTGAGAGAAAATGGGCATGGGAGATGCATGAAGGGTGGTGAGGAAATGAGTATGGTGGGTATGGTAATGGGTGTGAAGAAGTGAGCAGCGAGAATGTGGAAGATGGGTATGAAATGGAGGTGGTCATCCATGGCCATGCAAAGGTGAGGGGAACGGGTTTTTACCGGGTAAGGAAAATGGAAATGCATGGAGGGCATGAAAGATGGGCATGCATGCATGTGGGGATTGGTGTGTGCATGAGTGGAAAATGGGATTTTAATGGAGACTTTGGAGGGAGCTTGGGTGGCCATGGGCACGTGGGGCTTCATGCACGTGGAGGAAAGGAGGGAAATGAGCCGAAATGTGTGTTTAGTGAGAGAAATGGGTATGGATGGAGCTTTATAGAGAGAAGTGGGTTTACTGGGCATTCGAAAATGGGTATGAATGGCGGAAAGGTAGTGAGATGAAGTGGGTTAGAAGGGTTCGGTGGGTGTGAGTGAATGGCACATGGGGGTATAGTGAGTGGAGGTATCCAGGTGCAAGGGATTAGTGATATTGGGTGGTGTAGGTTAGTGAGAAAAGTGGATATGAAAGAAATATGAAGGCAAGCTTCCCCTCCCAAGAAAACCAGCCTACTTCTCTCTATCCCTGTCACAAGCTTACCTCTGAAAAATCTCTCTCTCTTATCCTCAACAGAATACCCTCTGCTGCCCTACCCAATTTTTCCCGACCTAGCTTGTTTCCAAGTCAACGAAAATATCTCTCTGACAGCTCTGCTTCCCATCCCATCCACCCTCTTTTTTTTTCTTCTTTGGCTGCCCAAGAACGACTCCTTTATCATCAGCTTTCTTTTCTTTCCCTTTTTAGTCTCATCTAACCGCCTCAGCTCAATCAGGTGGCAAACAAAATATATAATAAAAATAATAGAAAATGACCCATACTACCTGAGAGGGTCTACACAAACACAGACCTTATAGTCCACAAAGACTTAACGGAGGACCAATGCTATAAATCACATCAACTGATGCGATGACTCTGCTTTCGAATTCTTCCTTTTGCACTGCAGTCGGCATCATGTCTCTACTTTTTCTTATTTTCCAAAATCGTGCGTTGACGTGAAGGGCAGGGCACAACCATCTTGAGACGTCTAAGGATGTGCATCTAGAACACCCTTTTCCTCCTGATATGGGGACTGGATCTGATTGATGAAGCAACAGAAAGCCAAGGAATTAAAGTGTTTCATAGACCAAGCCCATGAAGGAGGAAGTTGTAACCATTATGCCAACCCTTTTGTTGCTTTGCATGCTTGGCTTGCTCAACTGCCTTGCTACTGAATCCGCACCTGGGTATGTACTTTGATGTGTCATACATGGTTTGTTCAAATTTTCAAAACAACCCCAGTTGCTATACTTCTATTTCTAGGTATATCAGAGCCATATCTGGGAGAATGACCATGATTCTTCACTCTCTCTTCAGCTTTCTCTGAGATAACAAAAAGACATGGCAATCCTCTCAGAACGAACAATTGTGCTACTCTTCTTTCTTTCTTCTCTTATCATCCATGGAAGCCCAAAGCCTACCCTCCTCTACAGCTCTTGTACTGAAAATTCCAACTATGTCCCCAATAGCACTTACCAGAATAGCCTCAACCTCCTCCTCACTTCCCTGTCGTCAGATGCTACAATACTTAACGGCCGCAAATTCCACAACACGACCGCAGGCCAAGCGCCAGACATGGTATATGGCCTCTACTTATGCAGGGGAGATGTCACAGACGCGGTATGCCAGGACTGCGTCCAGACTGCAAGTCAAGAGATCCTGGCCAAGTGTCCCAACAGAAAAGAGGCACTAAGTTGGTACGACCAGTGCATGCTTCGGTACTCCAACCGATCAATCTTCTCAATCATGGAAGAAAGGCCAAGTTTGACCATGTCTAACACACTCGATATGGAGGACCCAGATAGGTTTAATCAGATTGTGAATGAAACCATGGTGGGTTTGATTGAAAATGCTACCCATAATTCTTCTCAGAGGGACATGTTTGAGACTGGAGAAGCAAATTTTAATGCGTCCATCAAGATATATGGCTTGGTACAGTGCACGCCAGATTTATCCGGCAGTAATTGTAGTACGTGCCTCGAGAATATTCTTTCTCGTATTACCAATTGTTGCCTTGGGAAGCAAGGGACCAGGATTCTAGTTCCCAGCTGCAACTTCAGGTACGAGGTGTACCCTTTCTATGGGGACTTAGCAGCAGCTACACCACCTGCACCTTCACCTCTGTTACCTCCAGGTAATAATACAGCCTCTGAATCTAAGCAATATTTGTTGATCTGTTCTCCTACTTCTTTGGAAGCATCTTAATCATAAAAAGACCACTTTTTTAGTCCCTTCTATCGGAAATTTCGGCAAAATATTTTGAACTGTGACAATACTCCTGAATCCTGACCATGTCCAAAAACTTAAAAGATTGTACAACTTAAACAGAGACAAATCACCATGAACTTGGAGTTGATAGAAGAGCAACCACGTGATCTCACTGTTGTAGTGTTGTGTGCATTAAGCCCACTACAGACAAAGCATGCTACTTCAGCATCCATACATATATGGCCAACCCAGCAGTCATGGTTTGCGTTTTCTAGTCCAGTCTACAAATATTAAATATAATAAACGGACTAAGCTTTGGATCTTTGTTACTTCCTTCTTCACAAGCCAGGGTTCAATATAAATGGACTCAAAGTGGTTATAGTATCTTCATTGAGCCGATTTTTGTCATGCATCCACTAAATTAGAACTCAATTTTAATGGTAAGAGAAAATATTTGCAAGCAACACAAATTACCTCAAAATTCTGTTTGATAAAAATTGGTAAATGTGATTTCAGATATAAAATATTTTAAATATGCCAGTTGCAGGGCCTTCCTAGAGATTTATCAAAGTGAAATTGACTAATTTTAAGATTATCTATATCATACTTACATCATGAATTCTAATTATGGGATTGAACAATATTACTCTCTCTTTTTCCCCTATTTTAAACCATTGGCATGGATTCTAAATCTATCCTCCCTAAGCATGACAATATTTCTTCGTCTTGTATAGGTAAAAAGGGAAACTCGTCCCAACTTCTAATTGCTATCATTGTTCCAGTAGCGGGCACATTGATAATTTCTGGCTTCCTCTGCTATTGTTGGCTAAATAGGAAAAGGTGGAATATCTTCACACACAATTATCATCATAGTTATTCCAATATTCTCTGTGTGGTGATCTTTTCTATTCTATGCTACTGTTTCATATGCAGGAAAGCAAAGAAGAAATACAATTCTACAGAAGAGGAAAAAGGTAAAATATTAGTACCTGATCTGAAGGACCCTCTGTTTCTTGTTGTAATAATGTTATTTACAATTTATGTTCAACAAATTTGTTAGAACTCTTTTTCTGTTTGCAGTTGAGAATGATATCACCACTGTGCAGTCATTGCAATTTGATTTTGGCACACTTGAAGCTGCTACAAATAACTTCTCTGATGATAACAAGATTGGCGAAGGTGGATTTGGTGTTGTGTACAAGGTACAACTCTATAAATGTGGTTGGTTATGTAGCTGCTATGATCAAAATTCAGATGCACTTGAAAGTAAGCATTTTTCCCAAAAATTTAAATGCCTCTTGCATGTTATCAGGGTACACTTTCTAGCGGAAAAGAAATTGCTATAAAGAGGCTATCTAGAAGCTCTGCACAAGGCGCAGTGGAATTCAAGAATGAGGTTGTATTGGTAGCCAAGCTTCAACACAGAAACCTAGTGAGGTTATTGGGATTTTGCTTCGAAGGGGAAGAGAAGATACTTGTCTACGAATATGTGCCCAACAAAAGCCTTGACTGCATTCTGTTTGGTCTGCCACATCCTGACTTTACTTCTACTTTTCAATTTAAGTTCCTGAAATGGAATCAAATTGTGTTTAATTAAATCTCACTAATCAAATTCCCAAGTTCCATTTTGTTAAAAAATATTAGTTCACCAATACTTTATTCTAACTTTAACATTTGTTTTGATTAAAACATAGATCCCGATAAACAAGGACAACTGGATTGGTCAAGACGGTATAAGATTATTGGAGGAATAGCTCGAGGGATTCTTTACCTTCATGAAGATTCTCGGCTCAAAGTTATACACCGTGATCTAAAAGCCAGCAATGTTTTGTTAGATGGTGATATGAACCCAAAAATTTCAGATTTTGGCATGGCAAGGATTTTTGGAGGAGATCAAACTCGAGGAAGTACCAAAAGAGTTGTTGGCACATAGTAAGTTCAGAGTCTAAAATCTGTTTTTCATAATCTATTTTTATATTGGATTTATTAGTTGTTCCATTCTATAAACCCCAAGCTACTAAAGAAAAGAAAATATAATAATTTTAAGAGCTAAAAGAAAATCACCATCAAGATGCAATGTTTCTGTAATCTTCCACGAGTTACCATTATATGCTTTGACTGGTATTACCCTCTATGCATTTTATACTACTTCATTAAGGTCAAACAGTTTTACGATGATATGCTTCAAACTGCAATAGGATTTTAAGGTTCTCCTTAAATTAGATTTCTATACTGATGTTGCTAGCTTGTAGTGGCTACATGTCTCCAGAGTATGCAATGCGTGGACACTTCTCTGGCAAGTCAGATGTATACAGTTTCGGTGTCCTAGTTTTGGAGATAATAAGTGGCAAGAAGATCAGTAGTTTCTGCGAATCAGGCCAAACTGAGGACCTTCTAAGCTATGTGAGTGTGAATATAACATTGGATTATTTTTATTTTCATTGATTTTGTAATCTCATTGCCATCACCTCTAGAGTTAAAGAAAATAGATAGTTGAATATCTAACAATAGTTGATGAATGGATGCAGGCATGGAAACTTTGGAGGAATGGTACACCCCTGGAATTGATGGACCCGATCATGGGGGACTCTTATGCAAGAAATGAAGTCATTAGATGCATCCATATGGGTTTATTATGTATTCAAGAAGATCCTGATGACAGACCATCCATGGCATCAGTAGTCCTCATGCTCAGCAGTTACTCTGTTACTCTACCATTGCCTCAACAACCAGCATTCTTCATTGGCAGTGGAACGCAGTCAGGCTTTCCAATAAACGTACTAGAATCAGATCAATCTGCTAGCAAGTCAACGCCATGGTCTGTGAATGAAACATCGATTTCTGAACTAGAACCTAGGTAGGCTGAATATACTAGGCAATCTCAGATATGCTTAATTAAAAAGAATGAACTTGATTTCTAAGGTTAATGTGGTTTTTGACTGCTCAAAACCTTGAATTAATGCATTTCCAAGTTTAGTCATAATGTTGTACCATTTGGAAACAATCTAATAGTGAGGTGTGTATTTTTTCAATTTACTTTAATGTATTGTATATGTTGTTGGTAAGGATGTGAAGTTCTCATCTCAGCCACCGAGATTGGCCAAAAGTTCCTATAAGGTAATCAGAATGTTTGATAATATGCTAAATTTTTTAATCCAACCAGCTGAAATTTTACAGGCTTCATGTACTAATTGGAACTACACTAGCCTCAGCCTCCATTAATGTGAGGCATAAGGGTTTAAAGCTAATTTTCCTTGGGTGATGATGAGGTGAGACAATAGAGAAATTGACTTCTGTCGACAAGAGACGTAAGAGTTTGAGCCTAATTGATCATTAGGCACAAGAATAGGCCACCATCGGGGGAAGAATTCATAGTAATCGTGTACTCTTATGACCTAAGCCGAGCATAGATTTTGGTCTCTTGGGTGGGAATGCTCCATCCCCAAGTCATATTTGAAAACACAGGTGTAGATCCTGCATTTTCGCACAATGCGTTCCCACTCGATAGCGCAACTTGTTTTTTATTTATTGAAAAATTGATTTTTTAAAAAAAAAAACTTAGAGTTGTCATTTATTTTTGTTTTATTTTTTTAAGAGAAAATAAAATAAAAAAGAAAATCCTAAGTGTGACTCCTTATTTGGAAAAGACAGTTTGTGGAAAACCAAAGTCGAGTTTGGAGGTCAGGTTACTTATTGGGAAAGTACGATAAAGACCCTAATACCCCTTTAAGTCCCTAAAAATGAGTTTCTACTAAATAAAGTGAAGCAAGCATGACAATTAACTAGGAGATCAATGGATATCAATAAAATGATCAAATAATAAAGCAAATCATGCATCAGAATAAGCAAAATGGGAGCGAGAGCGTACCTTAGCAGCAAGTAATAAAACGCTATCATGAAATAGAGTTAGTGCATAATGATAAGTGTAAAATATTTCTCACAAAATCAATTAAAATCAAACAATATCGATCATGCAATTCATTTGAATTATTTTCAAAATAAATGTTATGAATGTTGGGCCCCCACCAAAACCCAATTTATTTTGCATAAATTAATTCCACAGATTTCATTATTTTGGAATTATGAAAATTGCTTTCATGCGTATTTAAAATCAAGATAAACAAAATATTATTTTAAAATCAAAGAAAATTTGTGAAAGTGTTTATTCGAAAAGAAAAGTAGCAAGTTTATTTAAAAAAGAGATTTTTAGTGACTTAAAACCCTAATGAATGATAAAAAGTTGTAAAATTAAAAATATTTGAAAATTAGAGTGAGATTAAAATTATTTGAAAGAAAACTAGGGTTTTGAAAATTATTTGAAAATTGAAATGTTGAAAATTAAATTTAAAAAAATGGAATTTTGAGAAATTATTCGAATATGGGAGTTGTGAAAATTAAATTTGAGAATTGGAAATTTGGAAGATTATATTTAGAAATTGAAGTTTTGAAAATTATTTAAAAATTGAAATTTTAAAGAATTATTTGAAAATGAAAATTTTGAAAATTAAATTTGAAAAATAGAATTTTGAAAAATTAAATTTGATATGAAAATATGAAGAATTAAGATGTGGTAATGGGATTGCATGCCAACGTGGTGGGCCCGGGTGCAAAGTGGTAGCTTTGTGTGGTGAGTTGACCCGACAGGAATAAGGCTTGTTCTCTTGTGTGAGAGTCGCTGTGACCCAATAGCATCACCTCATTATGGTGGGTGAAGTAGTTGTTGGAGATGGTAGTGGCAGTGGAGCATCCCTGTTTCTTGCTTGAATCTGAAGGGTTGCTGGTTCCACGAGGCAAGAAAACACCGGTGCCACAAGACTCACTTCTGGAATCAGACCCAGCAAGAAAAATGGCCCTCGGGCCTGAACCCGCTGCTTTTTGGGTCGGTTGCTGTGGTAGAGCAGCCCATGTTGGTGTGTTCCCAAACCCACTACAAGCTCTCTCGTTACTCTGCTGTTGCTAAGTTGCCCATCCTCTTCTTTCCCACAGAACCGAGTCTCTATTTTGCTTCATAAGCTGTTGCTGCTTCAGCTGATAAAATTGAAAAGCTCGGAGGCGATCATCAGAGAGACTATGGTTACTGTAGAATCCAGCGTTGGGGTTCTTCACGGGATTGATTAAACTGGACTTTAGGGATGTGGCCGAAAGTTTTTGAGAATGGTGATATCTGGGTCCATCGTCGTTGATTCCGGCAACCACCTCAGCAGATTCTGGAGCTCCCTCTCCTTCACGTCCTCAGGTAGACCCGAGATGAAGATCGTACGTAACTCGTCGGAGGGCGGAGGAGCCGGGGTCGGCGGCCACTGCTGGTGGTAGCGATGGATTCCGGCCATAGCGTCAACGACGAGGGAAGACTGAGGAAGTGTGGTGAGCATGGTAATGAGGTTCCGGCATGGAGTTTATGGGAAGCTTTGGAGGGATTTTGGATGAAGGGTGGGAAGACTTTGGGTGACCATGCCGAAGGGGTTACATGCACCAGGGCTTAGGTGGGAAAGAGCTTGATTTATCATAGCTGCAAGTTGCCGTTTTAGATGGAGGAGTAGGCAATCAACAAAGAGGCTCACGCTCACTCCAAACCGAGGCCGCCCTTGAGCACTGTACTCGCACTGAACGAAAAGCTTGTGCTGCAGATAAACTTTGGCTTGGAGACAACGAGTTTCCTCCACGATCAAGACGATGCCGTGCTCCGATAATTCCATGACCGCGTCCTGATGGCGTTTCCGTCGGACAGCGGTGAGAACATCGACCATACCTTGGACGTTGTCCAGTTGGCACACCAGATCGGGACCCATGAGCTCATCTTCTTTCCGCTTTTTCTCATCCCCCAGTGCACTGATGACATCACCAAGTGCAAGAAGTTCCGTATTAATGTGAATGCCTTCTTTGAAACGAAGGCCATCAGAACCTGTTCTTTTAGCAAGCTTTCTCTTCCTCTCCTTCTATAGGATACGCAAACGATGTTAAAACACCAAACTCCACTGGCTTTTCATATTCAGGAACCTTTAAGAGAGTCCTAACTTTGATGTCCTCATAGTCCACCTCAATAACAGATATTGTTGTTCGTAAGATGCAGTCCCAATTCATTAATCCCATGAAACAGCAATCACATCAGAGTCACCGAGCCTGCTCTCTTCTTCCAAATTTGGGTCCCAAGTTCCAATAGCATTCAGAAGCCCTTATCTATCATAGCCAACTGGTGGTACACATAATGCCATGCACCCAAAATGCCCACAGAAAACAGAGGAAGACAACCAAGAAAACAGAGCATAGGGAAGAGAAACGAAAATGAACTAGTGAAAGCCACATTTCATGATCGTTCAATGGGATCATACTGGTGGAAAAAAACACAAACAGATTCAAAACAAAAATGCAGCCAATATCTCTAGATGCCCCATAGTGAACATTGTTGAGGATCATGCTAAGGATCCTCAGCCTTAATTCAAGGCTTTCCATTTGCATTTTCTTTGACCCACAATTGTAGCTTCTAGTTTTATTTGATTGATTCTTTCTATACTTGTAATTACCATATTCACATATGTAACTGTGTGTATATATATGAAATTGACCCACCACTAAAAAGTGTGGTGGTTTTTTAAACACTCTTATGGTATCAGAGCCATACGGATTAACATCCCTCTCACGATCTTCTTTCCCTTTCCATGGCTGCCGAACCCTCCACCACTCTTCTGCCCTTCAATACCCTTATCCATATGGTTACCATCAAACTGTCCTCTTCCAACTACCTCCTATGGAAAAGCCAATTGCTTCCCCTCTTAGAGAGTCAAGAGCTAATCGGCTATGTGGATGGAACTATAGAAATACCACCTCGTTTCACCTCTTAAAATTCTCAGACACCAAACATCAAACATGTGGCATGGAAACATACTGATCAACGCCTCCTTAGCCTTCTGTTATCCTCCCTTATCGAGGAGGCCATGGTTGAAGTTGTGGGACTCTCCACTTCACGTGAGGTGTGGGTTGCCTTGGAAAACACATTCAACCACCGCTCCAAAGCCCGTGAAATCCGTCTCAAGGATGACTTGCAATTGATGAAACGAGGCACCAGATCTGTTTCGGAGTATGCCCGCGCTTTCAAGGCCCTCTGCGATCAACTCCATGCAATCGGACGACCCATCGATGGCACTAACAAAGTGCACTGGTCTCTCCGAGGTCTTGGCTCGGAATTCTCGAGCTTCTCCATGACCTAAATGTTCTTCACCCCTTTGCCCTGTTTTGCAAATCTTGTGCCAAAAGCAGAGAGCTTTGAGCTCTTCCAAAAATATTTGGAACCTGTTGCACCATCCTCTGCGGCGTTCACTGCCATCAATCGCAATTAAGAGAAATCAAACTAGTGCAGCTCTTCTTCCTGCAATCAACAGACGCACACTGGCGGTAACGGACGCGGACAGGGATGCTCCTTTGGCAGATGACTCCCACGCTATCAAATCTACAGCATGGAGGGTCACTATGCGGACTAGTGCTAGCAACTGTATGACCGCCATGGTCATACCCCTGAAGCGCAACTCGCCGAAGCCCTAAATGCATCGTGTTCCATTTTCGAAAATGAGGCTTCAGCTTGGTTTTTAGACATAGGGGCCTCAGCCCATATGATTCCAGCCCAATCTTCCTTAGACCAGTCCACTTTCTTATATAGGTAAGGATTGTGTTATTGTCGGGAATGGTGCGTCTCTACCCATTACCCACACTAGTAAACTTTCCCATTCCCCTGATTTTCAACTATTAGACGTTCTGGTTGTCCCTCATATCACTAAAAATCTTTTGTCCATTAGTAAATTAATGACTGACTTTCCGTTATCCGTTACATTTACTAATAATTTTTTCATTGTTCAAAATCGCCAAACGGGAAGGGTGGTGGCAACCGGTAAACGGGATGACGGCCTATATGTGCTAGAACGCGAAAGTTCAGCTTTTGTTTCTGTCTAGAAAAATAAGTCTCTTCATGCTTCATATGCTTTATGGCATGCTCGCCTTGGACATGTGAAATATTTTGTTATTTCTTTTCTGAATAAAAAATGATAGATTTCTCTTACTTCTTTATTGCCATCTCTTGCGTTATGTAGTACATGTCAAATTGCAAAGAATCATCATTTGCCTTATTCTCACATTGAACATCGATCTTCAAAGGTTTTAGATCTTATTCATTGCGATCTATGGGGCCCATCTCCTGTACAGTCCAATTCGGGTTTCACATACTATGCTTCATTTATTGACGATTATTCTCGTTTCACTTGGCTTTACCCATTGAAATTGAAATCTGACTTCTTTAATACTCTTCTTCAATTTCAAAAATTTGTTGAAAATCAACATTCTACTCATAATTTTTTTTTCAAAGTGACGGTGGTGTAGAATTTACTAGCAATTGCTTTAAAGCCCACCTTAGTACCTCTGGCATTCATCATCAAATCTCTTATCCTTATACACCCACACAAAATGGTCGTGCCGAAAGGAAACATTGCCATGTGACAGAAACAGGTCTAGCTCTCTTTTTTCATTCTCACATTCCTACTCACTTCTGGGTTGATGCTTTTAGCACTACGGCTTATATCATCAACCATTTGCCCACACCGCTTCTCGAAGGTAAGTCACATTATCAACTCCTATATGGTTCCTCTCCCAATTACGAAATTTTTCATCCATTTGGTGTTTATCCTTGTTTATGTGATTACATGACTAACAACTTTTCCCCTCGGAGCATCCCTTGCATTTTTCTGGGTTATCATTCATCTTATAAAGGTTTTCATTTTCTTGACCCCACCACCTTTAGACTCTATATTACCCGCCATGCTCAATTTGACGAAAACCACTTTCCTTTCCACCATACTTCCCAAGCACAACCCATATCCTCTCTCCAAATCTCAATTTTTTTGGAACCGAGTCTCCCTCCCATAGACACGGCTTTGCCTTCCCCTGCATCAAACTCCCGACATATTCCTTAATCCGGATCCACCTCGTGTATTATTTGTACTGATCCAGTAGATGAGTCTTTGTAGGCAACTGATTCTCATAAAGGTCCTTCTCGAACAAACTCAAACTTCAGACTGACTTCTCTGGAGCCTATTACTGAGTTACCCCTGGTTGATCGCCCTTCTATTGCAGTCACTCCCTTGGGTTCTCATCTTATGTTCACACGAGCCAAAGCCGGCATCTTCAAAACGCGCCACCCGACACATCTCAGACTTGTGGGTTCCTCTGGACTTTTTTATGCTCTTCTTGCATCCACTGAGCCTAAAGGATTCAAATTTGTAGCTAAGAGTCTTGCTTGGCTCATTGCTATGGATGAAGAAGTTCAAGCCTTGCAAAACAATTGTACCTGGATTCTAGTTCCTCGACCCACCAACACCAACATTATGGGTTCCAAATGGGTGTTTTGAACCAAATATTTGCCTAACGGATCTATTGAACGTTTAAAAGCCCATCTTGTTGCCAAGGGCTACACACAGGTACCTAGTCTTGACTACACTTACACTTTTAGCCTTATCATCAAGGCCACTATAGTCCCTGTTGTCCTCTTTCTTGTTGTGACCAACAAATGGCCCCTTCACCAACTTGATGCCAAAAATGCGTTTCTTAATGGCCATCTCCGTGAACATGTTTATATGGAGCAGCTCCTTGGATACATTGACCCTTGCTTTCCCAATCATGTTTGTCAATTGCAGAAAGCCCTCTATTGTCTAAAGCAAGCTCTTCGTGCCTGGTTCCAGCGCCTCAACTCTTTTCTCATTCAACTTGGTTTTTATTGCAGTCATGCAAACACGTCACTATTTGTTTTTCATAAGCACTCTGACATAATCTATATGCTTCTCTATGTTGATGACATCATTATTACAAGCAATAACTCATCTCTTCTTGACAGTTTTACTTGCAAACTCAATTCTGAGTTTGCCACTAAGGATTTGGGTCCTCTCAATTACTTCCTTGGTCTTGAAGCAACGACCACCTTTAACGGCCTCTTCATCAGCTAGTTGAAATATGCACGAGATATTCTCACATATGCTCAGCTCCTTAACAGCAAACCTGTTCAGACCCCCATGGTTGTTTCACAAACACCTGTCTGCTGATGGTCCTTTGTTCTTGAATCCTACACTTTACAGATCTCTTGTTGGTGCTCTCCAATATTAGACCATCACCTGTCTAGATATTTCTCATGTTGTCAACTCTGTTAGTCAATTTCTCCACTCCCCAACTGAAGACCACTTTCTTGTTGTCAAATGCATTATTCGCTATGTTAAAGGCACGCTACACTTTGGCCTCACCTTTCATCCCTCTGTTGCTCCTGGTGCTTTAGTTGCTTACTCATACGTAGATTGGGCAAGTTGCCCTTATACTCGCCGTTCTACCTCTGGTTACTCTATTTATCTTAGCGGTAACTTGGTTTCCTGGAGTGCGAAGAAGCAACCTACTGTTTCTTGCTCTAGTTGTGAATCTGACTATCATGCTTTGGCGCTCACCGCCGTCGAAATTCTTTGGCTCACACATCTCCTCGGTGACCTCAAAGTTTCAATTCCACAGCGGCCTCTCCTCCTATGTGACAACAAGAGTGCCATCTTCTTGAGCTCAAATCCGGTTTCTCATAAATGGGCTAAGCATGTTGAGCTCGACTATCACTTTTTTCGTGAACTTGTTCTCGTTGGCAAGTTTCGCACTCAGTATGTGCCTTTTCACTTGCAAGTTGCTGACATCTTCACCAAAAGTGTGTCAAAACCTCTCTTTGAACTGTTCTGGTCCAAGCTTCACGTCCACTCAAATCCGACGCTCAGCTTGCGGAGGGGGGGTGTTGAGGATCATGCTAAGGATCTTCAGCCTTAATTCAAGGCTTTCCATTTGCATTCTCTTTGACCCACAATTATAGCTTCTAGTTTTATTTGATTGATTCTTTCTATACTTGTAATTACCATATTCACATATGTAACTGTGTATATATATATATGAAATTGACCCACCACTAAAAAAGTGTGGTAGTTTTTTAAACACTCTCAAACATGATAAAGAGCTTCACCAGTTTTTCAAGCTAAATCAAGGAAACAAAGGAAGAACCAGCAACACAAGTGTATGAAAGATGCAGAAATCAACAGAGACATCAAGCAGAATAGTATCCAAAATGAGAAAATACATAGTTCACAGTGAACATACCTGGAGTGTCTCCTCAAACCAGATTTGCTAGTCCTCAAGCTCTCCTTCCTTTAAAAAAAAACCAACCCATAAATCTCTGCTCCTTTCTTCTTTCTCAAGCTATCCTTCAGGTATCGGTCTGAAACTCCCTCCAAAATCTCCCTCCAGACCTTGCTTCAACTATGGCCTTCACCCCTTCTTATTCTATGTCTAATGCTCAGCTTATCATTTCCTCTCTCACAAAAAAATGATTCATTCTACCTTCCTAGATTTTCAACTGACCTCTCTGCCATTTCTCTTCCTCAGCTGATATCCTTTGCTTCAACCCCTCTTGCCCCTTAAGCAACCTCCTCATTCCTCTGTTTTCTCCCCAAAAACTCCTCTCTCTAACCAACTCTCCCTTTTTCCAGCTGGTTTTTCTTCCCCAGCCCACTTCTACCGGCTCCACTTCTCTTCCTTCAGCAAGTCTCCATCCTCAACCACCACCATGGCAAGATGGTGATGTCTGCCACACGTCTCATGCAAGCCACTTGGAAGTCGTCCCCCACTCCTCTAAAAAATAAAAATGCAACTCACTCCTCGGGTAGCCAATGAGGGATCTACAACGGGTTCCTAATGAAACTTTAATAAGCACCTGCCAACAAGGTAGAGATGCTAGGCTCTCCAGCATCTGGGCTTAAAGTCAAGGCCATGCCTCTAGAACCTTGGTGTGTCTAACGTTTGGCTTGAAGTACCATCCAACAATGGCAAATTTACCCTCCCTTCCGTCATTTATCTCATCATAGTAATTGACATATATTCATTTTTGTTTAAATCAAATAAGATAAAACAAAAAAGAGTTTGGTTCCAAAACAACCCCTATAATGGCCCAAACCCAATTCAGGGGTAAAATCGTAATTTAGACATCAATAATTAGTTAAAGTAATTTAATAAGGCTAAAAAGGTCTTTTCGTATTTAAAATCCCTAGATATAAATTAAAATTTTCCTATCTTCTCTATTCAAAAAACTCTTTTACATAGAGATCAAAAAGATCAGAGAGCATAGGGTTGAAGATTTGGAGGTTTAGGGTTTGAAGATCAATTTTTCAGGTAAGATTTTAATCCTTAAATTAGTTTTTTATATTCGTTAATTAGTTTTAAAAACTTTAGATATTCTTTGGAAGATCTCAATCTAGATTAGGGTTTGTTAAATTAATTTTTAGACCAAATAATTGGAAATTATTTTATATTATCCTTTTATTTTTAACAACTTTTCATATTTATCTCTTTAATCCTATTTTAAAAAATTACTATCACTTCACTCTTAATTTTTTTTTTATTGATCCTTTTAATTTTAAATATTTTTATTTTAAAATAGTAAAAATATAATTTTACTAAAAAATTGCTACAATATAAAAGAAAAAATTAATGAAGTCCTAATATTTTATAAATTATTATCAAATTAATTTTAATTTATAAAATATTAGTACTTCATTAATTTTTTTTTTCATTGGTATAGAGTGTCTGGGTTTCCATCCATGACAAGAGAAGAAAGAAACAGGACTTTAACAACCGGATTGGTTTGAAAAATTTGAACACGCCAACGGTAATAAAAGTTTGGAACCAGATTGTGTTTCTGGTTTTTCCATGAAACATTACTATTGGGTTGTTTCCTGATGGTAAAGGATAATGACTAGAAACTTGGAAATACATTTCAAGGTTCCGAGCATTCAAACAGCACAATTAAGCTTAGAATTCAAGTTCATTTTATCACAATTAAACATATCGTTATTTTAGAGATTGCCCAGTCTCTTCATCCTATCTAGGATATAAATCAGTGATTGAAGCTTCATTCACAGACCATGGCATTGACTTGCTTGCAGATTCGTCCGATTCCAGTGCAATTTTTGGAAAGTCTGACAGTGTTCCCGTGCTATTAAAGAAGGCTGGCTGTTGAGGCAATGGTAGAGTAACAGAGTAACTGCTGAGCATGAGATCTACTGATGCCATGGATGGTCTGTCATCCGGATCTTCTTGAACACATAATAAGCCCATATGGATGCACCTAATGACTTCATTTCTTGTGAAAGAATTCCTTGTCGTCGGGTCCATCAATTCCAAGGGTGTGCCATTCCTCCAAAGTTTCCAAGCCTGCATCCATTCATCAACAACTGTTAGATGTATTATATTTGCTTTAACTCTCAGAACTGATGGTAATGGTACTGGAAAAAGGATGAGAAGAAAAATAATCCACTAATAGGTTTACAACTCACATAGCTCAGAAGGTCTTCTGCTTGGTCTGATTCGTGGAAACAATTATTCCTCTTGCCACTTATAATCTCTAAAACTAAGACACCAAAACTATAGACATCGGACTTGACAGAGAAGCGTCCATGCATTGCATACTCTGGAGACATGTAACCACTACAAGCCAGCACCGTCAGTATGGCAATCCAATTTATAAGGCAAGACAAAAGGCATAGCTAATAACACCAAGTTAAAGCATGCATTAGACAGTCATCACATCTTTGATTTATTCTTAGTTGAAGGCGACTTTTTATTTTTTATTTTTTTTATATGATATCAGAATCAGTTTTTCCCTATGTTAGATTGGGTTTTATCGGATGGAACAACTGAAATTCAAAACTGATCTGGATTATCAAAATGTATTTGAAGCTCCGAAACTTACTATGTGCCAACAACTCTGTTTGTATTTCCTTGAGTTTGATCTACACCAAAAATCCTTGCCATGCCAAAATCTGAAATTTTAGGGTTCATATCACCATCTAGCAAAACATTACTGGCTTTTAGATCACGATGTATAACTCTGAGCCTCGAATCTTCATGAAGATAAAGAATCCCTCGGGCTATTCCTGCAATAATCTTGTACCGTCTTGACCAATCCAATTGTCCTTGTTTATCAGGATCTATGTTATTATCAAAGCAAATGTTAAGTTAGAATAAAGTATTAGTAAGATTATAAAAACACAATAAACTTAAAATTGAGAAGTAGAAGCAAGGATGTGCCAGACCAAACAGGAAGTAGTCAAGGCTTTTGTTGGGCACATATTCATAGACAAGTATCTTCTCTTCCCCTTCCAAGCAAAATCCCAATAACCTCACTAGGTTTCTGTGTTGAAGCTTGGCTACCAATACAACCTCATTTTTGAATTCTACTGCACCTTGCCCAGAGCTTTTAGATAGCCTCTTTATAGCAATTTCTTGTCCACTAGAAAGTGTACCCTGATAACGTGCAAGAGGCATTTAATTTGTCAACAAAATATTTTCATGAGCTTTTAAAATCCCCACTTCAAGTGAATCCGAATTTTGATCATATCTAGCTATGTAATCAACTACATTTGTACAGTTCTACCTTGTATACGGCACCAAATCCCCCCTCACCAATCTTGTTATGGTCAGAGAAGTTATTTGTAGCAGCTTGAATTGTAGCCAAATCAAATTGCAATGACTGCACAGTGGTGATATCGGGCTCAACTGCACAAAAAAAATGTTCCAACAAATTTGTTGAACATTAATTGTAATTGTAAATACCATTACTGGAACAAGAAACATTGGGTCATTCAGATTTGGTGCTGATATTTTACCATTTTCCGCTTCTACAGTACCGTATCTCTTCCTAGCACACCTACATATGAAACAGTAGCATAGAATAGAGAAGATCACCACAGAGACAACCGTTGGAACAACTATGATGACAATCGTTTTTGAAGATATTCCACCTTTTCCTGCATCAATAAGAACATGTTTCATTGGAAGTGTAAGATGAAAGTCTTCTTCACTATGCATCAAGAAATAACTGCTCCAGTGATATATAAACACCAAATGGTAACTATCAATTTGATGATTGCAAGTCTTATTTAAAACATATTTAGAAAATTAGCATTATTCCGAGTCTGCTGCCAGTCAAGTTCCTGAAAGCCACAGATATCCCCGATTAAGAGGAAAGAAAAAGGAATGGCCTTGACTCAGAATTACACACAGGGAGTTTACCTTCAGTGCTTGGTTCTGAAGGTGGAGCCGGCGGAGGAGAAGGTGGAGCCGGCGGAGGAGATGGTGGTGCGGCCACACTCTGGTAGAATGGGTACAACTCATACCGAACGTTGCAACTTGGAAACAGGACCCTTGCCCCTTGTCTGCCACCGCAGCAATCAGGGAGGATTGCAATGGTTCCTATGAGACACCGATCGCATTGGTCTGGAGATAAATCAGGTGTGCACTGCACTAGGCTGTACACCCTTTGAAATCCTGTGAAATTTTCTTCTTTAGTGGCAAACTTCTTGCCAGATAGATGATTCACAGCCTGAGTCCTTATGGCACTTAAGGTGTCTTCCAGTACCTGATTAAACTGGTTTTGCTCTGTGATGTTCTGCGTATTGTACATGGCAACTCTGGGCGCTTCAGAAACTTGGGAGAAGAAAGACTCATTTGAGTAACGCAACATGCACTCATCATACCAAATAATGGCCTGTTTAAAGCCGCGACACCGCTGTCTGACTGTCTCATTAACGGCAGTCGCCACGCAATCTTGACAGACTTGGGACGTAACATCACCTCGGCAGAGAAAGAGGCCGTAGGCGACGTCCGGAGCTGTTCGACCGGCGGTGACGTTGTAGAATCCGGTGTCACGGGTGGCGTTGGAGGAAAGAGAAGAGAGAGCGAAATTGAGATTGGTTTCATAGCTGCTATTTGGGTTGAAAGTAGTCGTGTTGGGACAGTTGTGATATAGATACCCAGGTGCGGATTCAGTAGCAAGGCAGTTGAGCAAGACAAGCATGCAAAGCAACAAGAGGGTTGGCATAATGGCTACAACTTCCTCCTTCAAGGGCTTGGTCTATGAAACACGTTAATTCCTTGGCTTTCGGTTGCTTCATCAATTAGATTCAGTGCCCACATACGGAGGAAAAGTGTGTTCTAGACGCACATCTTTTCCCGTCTTAGCCGGTTGTGCCCTGCCCTTCAACACAATTTCCTTTTGGAAAATAAGAAATAGTAGAGATATGATGCCGACCGTAGTGGAAGGAAGAATTCGAAAGCAGAGCCGTCACATCAGTTGATGTGATTTGTGGCATCAATCCTGCATTAGTTGTCGATTAACCAAAATTTTCAATATGAAATGTCTTCGTGGACTTTTAAGCACTGAAGATAAGGTTTGTGTTTGTTATCCTTTTCGCTTGACAATTCTAAGCTAGAAAGTAATATTCTTTAATGGTTTACGAAGTAACGATTAAATTTCACTTCTCAAATGCAACAAAAGAAGCGTGGTTGAAACAAGAATTAGATTAGTAATGCATCACTCTTCATCCATTCTTTTTATTTTTTTTCTCAAACAGTGTAGGCTGAAATTCCATAGTGAGAGACCAGCTTTATCCTCAATTCCCATCATCTTGGTTACCACTCTTCTTCCATCGTCTTTGTTACTTTCGACCAACTCCCCAACCACTTCATTACACCAGTGTCCCCCAATACACGGCCCCAACTTCATCTCCCCCCCTCCCCCCCCTTTTATGACGTTTACCAATACACGGCTCTGTTTTAGTTGATTGTTTAACTGAAAATTGATGATGTACTTGCAGCAGAGTATTTAATAAAGTCATTTAAAGAAAGAAAACTTGAATTAAACCTACATCAAGATAAACGTGTTTACTCAGATTGGGAGTTACAATGACCAAAGAATCCAATCAGGGAAGAAATTAATAAAACCCCACATGAACTTATAAAACCAAAATTATGGAAGGAAAAAAGAAAACCAAAATTGTGAAACGATGACCAAGACCCAAGTCTGCACCGCCAGGCCAAATCTACGAGGCATTCGGCAACGTGTGGAAAAATATGATTCCACGGCGTAGTTGAGGGGACGAAAGGGTTGGTCAACTTTTCTCACTGAAATGGAGTTATCATTCGGCCCTACATGGCACATTCCCCGTACGACAGGGAAAAATAAATAGGGAAATGAATGAACGTGGCAGATACGCTGTATGGTTTACTTTGAATACATAATTAGAAGCCCAATTCGATTATTGATGCTAATTCTGTTCTACACATGCTTCGATTTAATTTGTTGACTTTATGCTCATTGGCTTACGGAGTTGGGGAATTTTACCTGCCGTACATTCTCTTGGTTAATTAACCAAAAGGACATGTGAAATGACGATATCAGGCTCTTGTTCTCAACCTTCATCTACCCATCTAAAACCTTATTTCTTTTGCTCTTCCTCTCCTTCTTCCCTTCCCATCTCATTTCCTTTCTTTTAAATCCTAATTTCATCTTTCACTTCAAATTCAAAAAACAAAACAAAAACAAAAGGGGCAAGAAGACTGATCATTGTGGTCATTACAACTAAGCAAAGGGTAGGAACGAAAAGTGAGGAAGAGGAAAGTGAAGGGATTAAGGTTTGGGTATTCTGTAATGTACTTTACCGGAAGAAAAAAAAAATGGAAGCATATAAGGTGTACAAAAAGATGCCCGGTATGCATGCATAGACTCCCTCTCTAAACATTGAATAATTGGTTTAAGACTCCCTCCCTCTCTAAACTTTGAATAATTGGTTTAAATCCTAGATATTAATTGAACATTGAAAAAGAAAGAAGTGTTACAGAGGTTTTTCTTATCACCTGTGACCTAATAAGATGATTAAACTAAATATAATCGACATCTTGATCACCTATTTATAGAGGAATAATAGAGGGGAAAATATGACATTGCCTTTTCTATTGAGAAATTGAATATAAATAGGGTTTTACGGAAGCAATCCTAATCTCAAATAAATAACTACTCAAAATAAGAAAGAAAACTAATTGGATAATCTTGACTTAATCAAATTAAAAATCTAGATAAGCCCACTTTTGCCCCCATTTTTACAACAACACTATTTTGTTTTTATTTTTCTAAAATCTTAAATCTATTTTCCAATATCGTCATATTATATTCAATTTAAATAACTTTTTTTTTAGATCCTTAACCAAATCTTTACAAATCCTTAGCCACTTACCCCTTCACCACTCACCTATGAACCCCTTCACCCTTCACCCATGAACGCCTAAATCCTAAACCCTAAACCCTTAGCCTTAAACCCTAAACCCCTAAATCCTAAACCCTAAACCCCAAATCTCAAACTCTAAACCCTAAACCTTAAAAATTTAAATAATTTCATATATAACTTATTATTAATAAAATAGAAGTTAAATTTATTCAATAAAAATAATTTAAGATATTCTAACTTTCCATTGTTGATTATATTACTTGTATAAATAGTTTCCTTTTTTTTTTTGCAACGTCAAGTCCAAACTTTAAATAGTTGATATTAGTTATTTTAACTTTAATAAAAATGAACATTAGTTATAATTATT
>JARBHA010000074.1:37500-52070 GCA_030254885.1 Vitis rotundifolia | reverse complement strand
TTATGAAGAGAAGCTCCTAATTACCAAATGTCTAGTTTGGTTGGTGATTCGGTCACCCGCTTGTTCGCTTCCAACACAAGCCCGCTATCTTTTGCTCGCCCCCCACCACAAGGACCGGTTCCACGACTTGTCAGCCTGGATACACAACTTGATTTTTCAACCAGAAAGATAGAAAAAGGCAATGTAACTGGGGGCCAAGCGTACCTCCCGCTCGGGAACAGGCTAAGGCAGAAGCACTTGCCACACGTACTAATGCCAATTGGATAAACAAGGTTCCCTACTAATGCGCGCCCTCGGTGAAGAAAGTAAAGGCACAACAACCACGCACCTCTGGTTATTCCGGGCGTTCCATTAGAGTGAGGATGGGGCGAAACGGGGGATGTCCAGTCAACCAATGAAGGGAGGTTGGGCCCCAGGGTAGATAGAACCAATCAACACCTCTCTTCTGTTTTCACCGCGGAATAATAACAGAGCCAATCCCGAAGAGTCCCGAGACTCGGAGGGAATATGGGGACTATCAGCCTGAGCTTCTAGGCCCGGACCCGGAGAGGTTCGACCTCGGAGGGCCCACAACAACAACAGCTATTTCTTTTTCGTCTGCAAAAACCGCTTTCCCACTGACAGGAAAATTATGAGAATCAGACTGCTGCCCACTATAAAGTCCAGTGGCTGAGAAAAAGGAAGACAGTCAGCAACACACTGAATAGAAGGAGACAGACCGAAAGGAGGAAGACAGTCACCCACTTCCCCCATGCCAGGCTGTCCCAAAACGGATTACTAGACGAATAAAGGGACCAGGAAAAACTACCTACATTTGACAAAAACCACAAAACAAAAACAAAAACCAGAAGTTTCTACCCTCCACGGAACACAAACTATACCGCCCTTGTAACCATATGCGTCCACTCTTTAAGTTTCTCAGGGATTACCGGGGGCGGCATAGGGAGAACGTATCAGGCAACCCCGTAACAGACAAACAAATCTGCATTTTAACAAATTTATGAGAATTCTGTTCTCTCCCCTTTCGGCCTTGTTCTTCTACAAAGAGCCGTGCTTTTGTCTGCATTTTCAATTGATATTTCTTCACTAGGCGAGGAAGTTGATTCGAGTAGAAAGCGATTTTCCTCTCTTTTTGAGGATGCTTTTGCATAAAAAATATGCTTGGAGAAATTCGTTCGCTCTAATTCGGATAAGGTTATTAAAGTACCTAAGAATTTCCGCTTGGCTACGCTGTTCTGTGCAAGTGAAAGCGAAGGCTATCCGTACTTTGATTAAGGATAATAGAATTCGTAGAAAGGCGGATAGCGTTTTCTTTTTGTCCATTTTCGCTTGCTCCAAATTGAACTTCTTCTTCCGGGGGGCCCTAGTTTCAAGGTTCCCTTTTTTTCCTTGAGACAACTAAGCCTAAAACAAGTCTTTTTTTAGGTCTTTCCCGGATTCTTTCTACGGAAGTTTCCTCAAGCTTGATCTTTTGTAAGGCTTCTTGAAAGAACTTCCTAAACCTGTGATAAAGTGCTTCGGAATTCTTTCCGCTTTTGATAGCAATGAGCATGTCATCCGCATACCGAACGTAACCGATTTCCCCTTCCGCTTGTTGTATAAAGGAATCCATTTTGATATCTAATTGGTGTAAAAAGAGATTCATAAGCACGGGGGAAAGGGGGCTTCCTTGCGGTATTCCTTTCGTTTGGTTTGAGTAGTCATTTCCCTTTTTGTCTAATATAGGCGTTTTTACAAAGTTCAATAGTTGATGACAAAGGAATTCATTCTCTTCACCTAAAGAGTCTTGTAGAACGGAGATTAAGATCTTATGATCAATGTTATCAAAACACTTAACAATATCTGCTTTAGTCTATCAATTGGTCCCCAGTTTTGCATTTCCAAAAAGAAGTGGTCCTCTTCCTTTTCGAAATCCGTGGGAATGGGGCAAAAAGAGATCCTCAAAAACTATATTTAGTAAGTGAGAAAGGGCATCCATCACTAACCGATCATCTTGGTTTGGTTGAGTTATAGGTCGTAGCTGCTCCGGTTTGTTTAATTTAGGAATCCAAGAACGGTACATCGAGGAAAAGTGAAAGGTAGAGTTCAAAAGTTCCTTTTTCACTTCTTGCAATTTCCTTTTGGGCGTTAGGTCCTTATAAGGGTCTTTTGTTTCCCAAAGAGAATCCACTATTTTTACTAATTTATCCATCAAACCTTTCCTCTTAAGACTACTTTCTTCGTCTCTCAGAAGAGTTAACAAATCTTGACTCTTTCTGACATTTTGGTTGGTTTCCATGTATTTGTTTTTGAATATGGTTCAGTAAAGGAGATCAAAGGATAACATTTTATTCCCTATTAAAAGGCTTTTAGCGAGTATAATAATATATACTCATACTGAAGCTTTAACAGCTCTTTTACTTCCTTTCGGGTGAGTTTAGTTTCGCTGTTTTCTTCTCTTACTGATCTACGACCACCCTTAATCGATTTCTTTGTTAAATATCTTCCCCTGCGTCCCTTCAAGTGGCAGGCCAGGGGCTTCGGTTGATAGGTGCATACACATGGTGGCATCAGTCGAGTGTCCTTGTTTTGTTAGCGAATCGATCTGATCTGCCCTTTCCGCTCTTTTGATAATGGTCTTCGGTCATCCTTCCCTGTAATTGTAAATATGTTCTCTTGCCCGGTCGGCAGTTTTGTGCTTTTCTTAAGCCAATTGCATTCCGGTCTGAGGGAGAGTCTAGCAAGGGCTCTAATTGATCTGCCCGCTCAAGTGTGGAAAAGCTTCTCAATCGCCGCCTATATCGCTTGGGCTCTTTAGGCTTACTTTACTTGGGCCAGGCTAAAGATGTGCTTTCAAAGGGCTTTCTTTAATTAGTTCTCTTCCCCCGCCTAGTTCGGTGCTATCACTATCAGTAGTAAACACGAATTCCTTTATTCAATTCTGATTTACGACCCCCCTTGCCTTTGTTAGTTCTTATATTTTCTCTCATTGGCTAGCGAGGCTGTTAAATTTCTCTTTCATAGAGATCTTCCCGCTCTTCTTAGCTCTTCTTTCCTTGGTACTTTCATTTCAGCAAGTACTTTCCTAAGTCAGTGCCAGAGGGAATGAGTGAATCTCGATCTGTATTCAAGGTATGCCCTTTCCACTTCTGTTATAATAGATGCTTCGGTTGAGCTGATAAGGGCTGGTTAGCGAAGTAAATCCTTTGCTTGGTGCCTAGGAGGTCGGAGATCAGAGCGCTAACATGATCGTAGACCAACCTTGCAGTCAAGTCCTTTCGAGCCGTAGTTTGCTTCTTCTTGAGAAGAGCTGAAACCCTTCTCAATGGCAATGTGAATTAGTCACAAACTTTAGTTGAGGGGGTCGACTAGTTCTTTTCTTTCTTTTTTCGTGATTTTTTTATTTGAGTTGTGAGGAAAATTTCTTCTCGGACTACGCTCTCCTAGGCGATGATCTCGTTCGTTCTAGGAAAGGAGAGGTATAGCAAAGAGTACCCAAGAAGGGATCGCTGAGTTAGGAGTCAAGATATCAATAGCCAAATCATGGAGCAAGAAAAGGCCCCGGCTAACGCGCCTTTCTCCAGTAAATCTTTCGCTAACGAGCGCTCATCCTGTTTCAAAGGCGCGCTAGCACGCTTAATATTAATAGTAAAGATAGTCAAGGGCCGTTGCTTGTTTGGTCGTTAGATCAGAGTAAGATCGTAGACCACCCTGATCGTTCCGACCAGCTTGATCTACGAGCAACCTTGCTTGGTTCCTGAAAATGATCGTAGACCACCCTGATCGTTCCGACCAGCTTGATCTACGAGCACCCTGATTTACAATCAGCCTGATCTACGAGCACCCTTCTCGTTCCGACCAGCCCTCTCTACGACCACTTCTGATCATAGAGAAGCCTGATCTACGACCACCCTGACTTTGACCGCTTTCTGATCGCTGGTCAATGAAAAGCCCGGATCCTTAGCCCTATCCTTTGCTGGCAGGTTGCCCCACCCTAAACGGCCTTGCTCTTTGCTTTATTGTTGGATGGGGAAGAATAAGGTTAGACTGTCTCTGGGCAGCGAAACCTACGATTGAGGTCTTTAAGTTTGGGAGCATACAAGAAAGAGAGTAGTTTTGTAATCTTATCAAATCGGTGTTAAAACAGTAGCTTTTTCAGACCAAAAATAAGCGCTTTAATGCGTGGACCGTAAGCCCCTACTCCTAATAAGTTGCGGAATTCAGTCCCTTCCAATATGAGTGTCAGACTTGCCTCCCTCTCGGAGCCCACCCTTCATACTAGCATCAGCCTTATGATCTACGAGCAACCTCCTGTGCTAAAAAAAAAGCAGCTAACTGAGAATCCGCTTTTCCTGGACCCGGCAAAGCACCAACCAGTTTCGGCTCCAGCAGTCCGAGCACAGTCAGTGGGACAAAGAGTGGAAGTCGGAGCAAAAGTATACCGCATAGAAGGGCTCTCATGAAAATGATAGAGTTGTGGAATCCTGTCCCAAAGGGAAGTACTAGTTCTCCCACAAAGAGGAGCTTTCGTGACCAGCAAATAAGTGAGCCGGGGCTTGAGTCTCAGGAAAGGCAAAAAAGTTGTGCTCAACTGAGTTTGAGAGGGCAGTTCGAAGAGGAAGGCAAGCGGTCTATGGTTCTCGCTTTCGAAAAAGGGGTCTCCGCCAGAAAAGAAGGGATTTCGTAGATCAGACAACAGTAGTTGGAGGAGCCCAGTTACCGAAGGAAAGTCACAAATACGACGAAAATACGGGTTCCATGGACAGAGTGTGAGCCAGCCAAAGAGTTCGGCCAATACTGGAATAGTCGACTCGTGAGCAGGGCGGGGAACAAACAAGAGAAGATCAGGTCAGGCAAGAGGGCACAGTCCGAAGCGTTCGGCAAGCGGTCTCACCCAATCATCGGTCAACTGAGGTTCGGCCTACTCTGAAACTCGCTTATTCCTCTCTAACACTTTCTTCTGTCTATTCCTTTCTAACAGTTAGTTACCGGTCCGACTACCAAACTCTGTTTGCTCAATGAAAAGTGAAGGCCCGCATCGTCAAAGAAGATATCATGATGCTATGCTACCTTTTGCGAATGACGACAGTACGGTGATTTCGGCTTTTCAAAAGGGTGACATTGTAGGTTAGATTCCTACTTGTTGAAGGTCTATAGTGATGTTTTCTGTTATAATGACAATTAGGTAGTTACAGTAGTCTGCCTATAGTCTCATTCATTGACGTAGATAACGAGATTACACTCTCGTTGACTACCTGCTTCTAGTGCGACAGAGAATGCAAGCAAACAGAGTCGCCGCTGCCCAAATCTTATTAGGTAGGTCTCCAGTCGATGAAAGCAACTTGCAAACTCTGTGCACGACAAGTAGGAAATCTATAGAGTGTCCAGTGAGACTAGTTTTATTAGATAGCTGGGTAGTGAGCGAGTAAAGGCGAAACTGAGGTTTGGAACCCAAGGGCGTTTAGCTTTCGGTAACCTTGCGAGGTTGGGAGTCATATCAGTGAATGTTCTTGTCTTCGCTTGCTCTACTGATCTGTCGATTCAATCTCCGTCTCGTTATTAGGTGCCCAGAGTTTTTGATTGATAAATATTGCAATAAGTATGATAGTTAAGGAAAACACCTGTATTTTGGCCTATGCGACTACTTTGACCACCGACGGGCCCACTAGGCTTGTTGATCTACGTAATCCGGTCTTTCCGACTCCTACCCCCATTCCTTTTGACGACCAGTGGGACAACTCACCCTCATAAGAGGAACCAAGTGGCTCTTCCACGGATAACAATTCTTTATTTAGGGCTCCAGTGATAGGTAACCCCCCGTCACTTGAAAGCTCACTTTCCTCTCTAAAAGAGGGGAGGATTCCTCTTTCGAAAAGAGACATCTTGAAACGAATATATAGACGAATAGAACAAGTTGTTATCCACAGGACAATACTTCGACTGATGGACCATACCCGGGGCTGAAGCACTCACTTGTTGAGCAACCTACTCCTAATTCAACTGTTTGCTCTTCTATTGCTCAGACTTACTCCGGACCCGACAACTGGTTCCCTGTCCACTAGAAGCTGGATCTCGCCTCACTCCCCTATAAAAGCACCCTATTTCAGGGAAAAAAACCTTCATTCAGATCATTCAAAGTGGGAAGGAAGGGGTTCCCTATTGGCGGTCAGAGTCAGAAGAGGGCTCAATCCGGTACAAAAAGGAAATCCTTAGTGGGACAGAAAAGGAAGACGAAAGGGCTCTCTTTGAAGCAAGATTCTTTTAGTTCCGCTAGTCAAAACAGCTAGCTAAGGGCATAAGACCTGTGTTTTCATGAACCTTGAGTCAGAGAAGTGCAGGTGCAGTAGCTAGGCTTCGGTCAGCAGTGAAGCAAGGATCCCACTTTTCGTGACCAGAGAGGTAGGGAATGAACGCTCAATACCCTCGACGGAAGAGAAGGTAGCAGTTAGCTAGGTTCGCCCAATAGGGACAGGGAAAGGGACAAGTCAGTGTAGACTAGGTCTGCATGTTGAGCACTCTTGGAATCACCGGATTCCCTCTGCGCTGATTGATGCTTTCTCTCCGACTCGATGAGACCACACTACTGAGTGAGCTTCTTTCTGGTGCTCCTCCTAGAATTCCTAATGCCTCTTGCTTCAACACAGAAGAAGTTTCTCAACCACTTTGTCATCATGATGAAAGCACAGTGAGTGAGTGATCTACGACCACCCTGATCTACGATCAGCCTTAGTGGAAGAAGAGAAGGGGAGTTCACATCATTTGTCAGACTGTTGAGCCCGGTACCGAAGCAAAGTACTCATCCGAAAAGACGGTTTGATCATGCCCTTTGTCCTCAACCCGTGGTTCTCCTATATCCCACCCTCTCGGAGAAAAAGCGGATTTACAATCAGCCTGCTTAAGATCGTAGACCAACCTTGGCTCTCCTCTCCCCTATAGCTTTTGTTTGAGATGAGCTTCCGGCTTTGAGCAGAGCCGGGAGCAGATACAGGATCAGAGAAAGACCTCCTTGCTTTCCGAATAGCCGGCTTTGGCGATTGCACTTTCCATCCCTTACAACATAGGGCTTGCGGAAAGAGTAGTAGAAGAAACCGAGACGAGAGAGAGAAACAAGTCCCGCTTCGCTTTAAAGGAAAGGGGGGAAGATCAAAACTCTCTTTAGCGGTTCGTAGGTGCCTTATTGGATCTAGTAAGGGGAGCTAGAGCTAGAGTAGCATTCCCAAGCACTACCCTCAGTTGCAGCCCCAGGTCCATATAAAGCAGTCAATCTACCAGCAGCAGAGGCTGCAGATACATGTCCACCTGTTTATCTACTACCATAAGCGGGAGCAGTTGCAGGTATCGAGTGTTGTGAGGGCTTTCATTTGCGCGTTAAGGGCAGTTTCTGTTATAGCACTAGGAATCGGTGCCGTTAGTCTAAGCTAAAACAGAGGGCGTTAAGCTTCCGTATTCCGTACGCTAGGAAGCCGATCCGAACTTTCATCATAGCCTTTGCTTGAACCGAAGAGAGCGATGCGAACAGTTCAGGAGGTCGCAGATAAAACCCTTAGTTCAGTGCCGGGTTTCATAAGTACTCTCGGTCAATCATAGAATTATCCAGACGGGATGGGGTGTAGGCACGTTTATTGGAGCAGTTGGGAAGAACACCGGCCGATTTTCTTTTTCAATCGTTAGAAAAAGGAGCTTGGTCAGCCATGTTCCCTACGTACCCTCTCGTTATTCCCATGATTCCCCGTTGCACCTATTCTCCGCAACCGTCGGTTCCGATCTATCTCGGGTACGGTCACTGCACTCCAATCGTTGTATCTCCAATCTCTGCCTCGGTTGGTGCACCTATGGTTCTTAAGGTTGTTGATGCCAAGAAAGAAAAAAAAAAGAAGATTCTTTCTCCTCTAGTTGCGAAGGGTACTGCTTACTACAGATTCGAGTGAAATGGCTGGTGGTAATGATGCGTGGTAAGGTCGCTGCTAACGAATGGTGGGTGCGTGGAGAATGCTATGGATTCGAGCTCCATTTCCCTCTCGGTACTTAGATCTTCCTCTAGTGATCTACGACCAACCTGATCTTCGACCACCCTACTGCTGCCCGGTTCTTTTGTCATTTTGAATCGGAACAGGTACAACCCAGTTCATCCGATTACTACAGGGATGAACCCAATCCGGAATATGAACCGTAAAAGAAAAGACCTATTGAACCGATCACAGGAATACCAGTTACAGTACCTATCAGCCAAAGAGGAATCCTTCCGGTAGTATCGGCCATTTACCCCACTTCCCTCCACATTTCATCAAGTGGTCATGCTAGAGACATAAACAGTCATGGATAATTATGAGATGAGATCCTTCCGAATGGGATAAGAGAATTCCTACTATTACTATTCTCTTTCTTTCTCTTCATTTTAGAAAGAATTTTAAAAGAAAACAGCTAGTTCAGCTCGTCATATATAGGGTAAGAACCCCCAGTAGAGACTGGTACGATTCAATTCAACATTTTGTTTGTTCGGGTTTGATTGTGTCGTAGCTCTATAATTCGGATTAGGTTTCTCGTTGGATGAACTGCATTGCTGATATTGACCCCAAAAAATAAAGGGTAGGTACAGCTAGTCCGTGAACAGCCAACCATCGCACTGTAAAAATGGGATAGGTTCGATCTAAGCTTACTAAGAGGGGGGCCTCCTAAAAGGATCTACTAAATGAATCGAGTTGTGCCAAAGGATCAAAACGGCCAGGCCAGTTATTAATGGAATTCCTTGTCGGCTCTCTGTAAAATACTCGTTTGGCCGAGGGCTCCCAAACCTATACCAGAAGAGGAAGCAAAACCCGTGCTGACGAATAACCAACCCCCTTAATTCGTCGAGTAAATAGGGAAGGTATAGGTTTGCTATGAATGACCCAGTATCGAATACAGGTAATAATATCAGCAAAAGAACATTCTCCCGTGCTTCCAGACATGCTGAGCTCCACATATTCATGTACAGTCAAAGGGGGGATTGATTCTGTGAAAGATGGGATCAGTAAATGGAAATTCACTGAGATTTCATCTTTGTGAGATCCTCAATAGTGTACCGAGGGTGTCTTTAGAGTATACCGAATCAGTATAGCTATCCTTCTTCTGACACAGCAACGCAATTTCAATCAGTATAGAAAAGAAGTGATACAACATTTCTTTCTTCCTTTCTTGTTGCTTGTCAATGCAGAACCATGTGCCATTCAATAGAAAATTCCTCTTCTGTAGTATAGGGTTTCTTTCCATTACTGGCTTCAGACTAGAAACTGAAGATCTGGTAAAGTTTGAGTCCGACGAGTTGGGTTCTAATAATTCATGAAAGAGATTCTCATATTCCCACAATTCAATTAGATGCGAAATCTAGAAAGCCCCTTTGAATGGTTGTAGAAAAGGTTTTTTTCTTTTTGTTCGAATCCTTTCATTTTAAGGAATTGGTTGGTCGTACAATAACAAGTATTCTAGTAGATAGTCTTCGATGAAAGAAACAGAACAAACAATAAAATAATTGGAACAATCAATATTCGTGATGCAAGCATTGCTGTATTAGATCCAAAGGTTTTTTCTTGACCTAGCTACAAGGGTGGGACTCCCTAATATTGAAATAAAAGAGAACCTAAAAGGAAAAGAACATAGGAATTAGTAGTCTTAGAATCGAGTTAGACCGAAATAAAGGTTTGATTTCTTCGAGCGATCGTGCGATAATTTCTTCTCATTCGAGATATTATGTGCAATTAATGAACCTACTACTGAATCTAATGAGTTAAAGTCAAGTCAAAGTCTTAGTTGGTCGTTGTTCGTTCCAAAATAGAAAATGGATTTGATACAATTGAAAAAGAAAATAAATATAAAATAAAAAAAAATTCTTTTCCATTTTGCTTTTCCGGAGTTTCATTTGTGAATGAAGTTACACGACACAGTTCTTATTACTATTACTTTATAAAAGAGTTGCCATATCTCGGAAATTGGGTCTGTTGATTCGGAATCACGGGATGGGTAGATGTAACAGATGATGAATCCATTTTTTTTTCTACCTCTGTAACTCTATCTTTGTGAGTGCCTTCTATAAGGATAATGACTGATGAATCAAAAACTTTCAATTGGTATTTTTTCTTATCCTCGTATCTTGCAAAAATTGAAACTTAGGTAAGTTTTTTAAAAACTTATTTATTATATATATATATAAATAACGTATCTCATTTAGCTTCTTCATGCTTACTATAACTAGTTATTTCGGTTTTCTACTGGCGGCTTCAACTATAACCCCAGCTCTTTTTATTGGTCTGAGCAAGATACGACTTATTCGAAATTCATTGAATGAACAATTCATAAAAATAAATGTTTCTGTGAGATTCCAGGTATGGAATACTGCCTTCCCGCGTCAATTGCCAATTCTTGGTCATTGAGATTCATGGGCGATTCGGATGTTTATTTAGGTGCTTAACGCCCTCTCTTTTTTCCCCTTTCAAACAAATCGAAATGATTGAAGTTTTTCTATTTGGAATCGTGTTAGGTCTAATTCCTATTACTTTGGCTGGATTCTTCGTAACTGCATATTTACAAGACAAAGGCGGTGATCAGTTGGACCTTTGATTAATTAACATCTCTTTTTTCCTCCTTTCTTTAATCCGCAGGAGGTTGCTCGTAGATCAACTGCAGGCTGATCGCAGATCTTAGTGGGCTCCGAGAGGCAGCAGGCTGATTGTAAATCAGGGTTTTATCCGAGAGGAAGAAACCTATGATTGACTGTGAAGAATCGGTAGAAACTGACTACGCCAAAGGAGGTAGTTCCCTCGATCAAGCTTGATCGAGACAAGATGAGAGACATTCGCTATAGAGAAGAGGGACGGTTGTGAGGATGATGAGGCAGACACATTCTAAAACTAAAGCGATGCGGCTCTAAGGAATAAAGAAGTCGATAAATGAGAGAGGAAAAGAAAATAATCAAGAAGAGAAGAAAGAGGAATAAGAGAGAAGTACCTGAGGTTGTGGTATGGACAACAACTAGGGTTGTGTGGTAGTTGAGACTCCGCCCCTTCTTCTTCAGTAAAGCCGAGCTCTTTGGCTCGCCCCTCTCTCTAAATAAAGGGGCTTACGTCCTTTTAGAGAGAGGGCCTCGCTAGGGTCCCGTTCATGTTAATGTAAATCCATAAGTAGCCTCTCTTTTGTTATCCTACCTTCAGAGCAACCTACCCTATCTTCTCTCTCTTCACTTGAGTGAGTCACGGAGGACCACCCCAATGGATAGCATATCAAGCCCTGTTTGATGAGGAGGTTTGGAACCCTCCATTCATCTTCGGGTTGGTTCAGCTACATTTGCATGTGCCTCCCTAGGCTTATTAAGCTATCTGGATATCTATATCTTTTGCTCGGCTTTGGCCTCGCTCCCGAGAAGAGGTAGATAGGCCGAACCCCTTTGATCTCTAGAATCGAATAGATCGTCAATTCTGGCGCCCTTCCAACACAGAAAAGAATCGCCGCGAGCTCTCTTTCATAACATCATCTTAGGGCGGTCTCGCTCCTCTTTCCTTCCTTCCGTAGTTGCGGTCTCGTTGTACCCAGGATCCCGCAACTTCGACTTTTTTTTCCACCAGGAGGGGTTCGAACCCGCGACTTCTGGCGTGACGGACCAGGACTCTAACCAACTTAGCGATTTCCCGCCGAAACGCTCTCTCAATGAGAGCTCATACTAAAAAGAAAAAGGAAAGGTGGCAACCTTGAATTGACTTTTGAAGCAACTGTTAAAGACTGAAAGACAGCTTTCTTACTATACTATAAGGTAAGAGCACTGCCCCCCTATCACAACAAGGCAGATAGGGCACTTAGCCAACCTTTTAGATTGAATAAAGTGATCTACGACCAACCTCACCTCTCTTTCTTACCCGCCCTTATTAGTAGTAGGCAACCTTTCTTTCTCGCCCTTCTTCCAGCTTTTTCCAGATAAAGGGCTAATAGAGTTACGCTTTCTTAGTACATTGCCTTTCATTACCAACCTGTCGTCTTACAGCACGAAGTTACCTGATGTTCGCTACTACTAATAAGAGCGGAGAGATGTTAGCCTTTCGCTATTAGTAAGCACTCCCCTAGTTTTGACCTAATGAGCTTTCTTTACGTTGAGTTAACCCGGCGGGTTCGCCTAGATGCCTAGTGGAGAACGAGCTGGTGGGAAAGAGCTGGAGATCATGAAAAGCATTTCCACACAAGGAGGCAGGCGGCTGGGAAGCTTCGCTTCTAGAATGCCGACTACATGGGAACAGATGTTGTATAGGTTGATTCTTATTCTTGCTGCCCGCTCGATTTCGAGATGTTCCCGAGAAGAAAGAGCTCGCGAGAAAGCTCGTCAGTGGAAATGGTAAAAAGTCTCGATTCCGAGGAAGAAGAATCTGTTCCCATGTAGTCGGGGTCGACCACAATTTCCCAAGTAAGAAAGATAAAAAATGGAACTAATTGGAAGGAAAAGGAGGGCTTCGATCCATTGTGATTCGGTTCCTTGGTGTGGAGGGATCTCTGCCATAAAACAGAGAGCTCGTAGGCCTTATTCTGCAGATCAAAGAGCGACGTAATTCCCCATTCATCCGAAGTAGTCTTTTAGTATAGAACAGAGGCATTCTGGGCCGACTACTACGACTACATGCGCATCTAGTGCAGTGGCTTGGAATAAAAACCTTGACCATCTTCCGATAAAGAAGATACTGATCAAACGCTGTAGGCGCGGACTGCTCTACATTCAGCCACGCCACAGTGACCCCCGAACTTCTTCTAGTTGCGGGACGAAATCCGGCAGCCAATTGCTGGCTCTGAATAACCAGCCCAGCAATAAGTTCAATTCTTCCATAACATAACGGGGCGGGGTTGCGCGCGAGCCGAGTGACGTAGGTGCCTTCGCACCACAACCATCTCTTTTTTATAGGTTATACGGCCCGATGCCTGCAGCTTCATCTGGAATAAAAGAATCAGAGATATGCCAGTCATTAGAAGGAAGAACCGCCATAAAAAGATTCCTCGTGTATCATCTGTAGCAAAACTATGAACGGGAGCTAGCAATCCGGACCGTATGTAAGAGGTTCCTGAGACACAGCATGGAAGAGTCACAATATTAAGAAGCGAGGTCCAAGAATAAAGAGGGGGTCTAATTACTGAATGAATACGAGCTGTGGCTAATACCCGAGGCATAAAAGAAGCATTTTCTACGGGATCCCGAAACCACCAGCCACCCCGACCTAATTCATGATGAGCCCACCAACTTCCTGGCAAGATGCCTACGGTTAAAAACCACCGACATGTCAAGATCCAAATTAGAATAGGTTCCTGGTCCTGGTCAGAGACCACTGTGTTCGCGCCGGCGGTCCAACAAAGAGGCGAAGTAGTGGTATCTTTCTTTCCATTACGAACGACACGCTTCGCCTGCTCCCTCCCCGTGTCCACTAGCGCTCCTGTCCAGAGCGAAGAGAAGGCGAAAAAGCGCCGCCGAAGCTGCATGAGCAGGCTTATATTTCTACGCAACAATAGAGCAGGATAGCATTTTGCGTCCACATGTTTGAATTTGAGGGTAAAGAGCTCGCTTGTTATACGGGATCCGACGCATCCAGCAGAGCGAAGCAGCGTTCCATTCTTTTCGGCGGCATCCTTCCGCATTGGTGGCGAGTGGAATGCCACAATCCCATTCCAAATTTTTGATCTACATAAGCCAAAGCCCATAGCACTGGCGACGTCTCCGGCATAAATGCAAGGAGGATGTATAGCTGATATAGGATCTTGTGGAACAGGATTAGATTCTGCAAGCGGTTCGGTACAAACGAAGAAATTTCGAACAAAAGGATCGGAACTCGCTGATAGGAAAGGAGAGAAAAACAAAGCAATGCCAAGAGCTCCGTCAATCCGCTGTTCATCGATAGACGAAGCTCTCTCTTTATCATCTCGTGCCAGATGCAACAAAGGACTCATCCTTTTTCCTTCTCGCGAACCACGGGAGCGCCTAGCGCCCAGAGGAGCAAAGCTCATTTTCCTTTCAGGGTAAAGCGTCGCATAAAAAAGGGCTGGCCCGTCAAAAGTCCGGTTCCTTCGCGAACGAAGTTCAGAATCAACAAGGGTTCGTAGAACGAAGGGAGTGTACAACTGGGGCGCAGCCCCACTTTTTTGTTCGTAACGAGGGAGAGATAGAATGGAGTTCTTCACGAAGTTCGAGACAAAGGAATAAAAAAGAGTTTCTCTATGGCCTCCTCGTTTTGAGACATTATGGCTTTGGGGTCGACACCGGTAACAAAGAAGGAATCCATAAAAACTTGGGATCCGACACCATGAAAAAATACTACCCTCATGATTAGACCATGTCCCTGTGATTTGATAAAAGAAAGGTGCATTAGCGGTTAATACGTTGTAATTGGATAAGTTATTATCAATATGACGGAACGAAAGACCAAGGAAAGAAAGAAGAATGCACCAAAATGCAGGTGCTGCACCAAACGCGGGTGGTTGTTTCGTGTTGTAAGTGAATGCAACGAAAAGACACGGAAATAACGAATAATGAAACAATTCATATATTGACATTTCGTGCTCATTTAAAAATTTCTTGTTATTCCCATCATCCGGTA
>JARBHA010000074.1:20000-30000 GCA_030254885.1 Vitis rotundifolia | reverse complement strand
TTGCCCGTTCCTAGTCGTCATGGGAAAGAAAGGCAGAAATAAGAAAGAGATTATTCCCTGAGAGCTTGTCCAGTACTACCAGTACCAGAAATGCATCTCCTTCGCCCGCGCGCGATAGCTCTACCTGGCGTGCCGCCTTGCATGCAAGCGAAGCGCTATTGGCGGCAATAAATAGCTCACTGAGCGATGATTGATGCAGCCCCTACCTCTGAAAGCTGAAGGAAGGCAGTGCCCTCGATTGTTCCAGAGAGAAGGATCATGGCGCCCCAGAACCGTGACATCCAGCAGCTGCATCTCCTTGCGCGCGAGAGACTTCTATGCCAGCCGTTATTCTCGGCTCTGTTATGAAAGAAAGCGGCAGAAAAGAAAGACTAAGAAGATGAGTCTTTCCGGTATTCCCTAATGAGTGGCTTTAGGAGAGTAGGGTCCTCCCAACTATTCTCCACCCATCTGCGGAGGGTTTCCGTATCCGTCTCCGCAGAGATCTCAAAATCGTAAGACATTATTCTACTCGCGCTATTGGAGTAGAGCTCCCTTATTTCGGGAAAGTGCACGGACTGCCGCCCCCTTCCCCTTTCACAATGTTCCCGAACTTGCTCACAAATCAAAGTGTGAATGGCACTTCGAAGTGCCGCACGCTCTTCTTGATCGGGAGCTTGTTTTGTTGGGGAACTTCAGCCGGTGCTGGCGCCTGCGGCAGCGCCTCTTGAGCCGCGTGAAATATTTGGTGTAAAAACTCAAACAAATAAATCCATAGAAAATGAAAATTCGATTCCGTTCCCTTAGCTGGGACTCTTTCTTTATGGTTATGGAGATGGAGGTTAGTT
Organism: Vitis rotundifolia; assembly: GCA_030254885.1. NCBI lineage: Eukaryota > Viridiplantae > Streptophyta > Magnoliopsida > Vitales > Vitaceae > Vitis > Vitis rotundifolia. The sequence continues at coordinate 29,173 of JARBHA010000074.1, read as the reverse complement.
GTTAACTAACAAAAGATTGGGAGTGGTATAGAGGATTTTAAACTGAGGTTGCTCGTAGATCAAGAAAAGTTCGAAGTCAATTCATTCCTTTTATTTTTACGAAATTTGAGTTGGAAATGCTTTAAGCGCGTATTGATACTGAGACTTCTTAAGTTAAGTTGAGGGAGGAGGTTTTCGGGTTCGCCCTTCCCCTTGGGCTTTATCTTATCTTCTTATTTAGTTGAAAATACAACTTGTACTTTTGAATGCACTTGTTCTGTAGAAAAGCTAGTACCTCGTTAGCATTGCAACAACACGAATAGAGAGCGAGATACTGGAATACTCTGGGAAGGAGCGCCTTCCACTCCAATAAATGATAGGACAGCTTTTGGTGCCTACTCTCGCAGAACGGAAGGAAAGCTTAGACCTTACTAAAGGGGTGGTTTTCCTTTTTTTGATAGGCTTTTATGGGAGCTATATATTATTTTCATTTTTTCGAGATATGAAAACCTTTATATTAAAAAAAAAATCCAAGTCCTATATATTCAAGAGACGTGGCCACCACTAAAGAAAGGGAAACCTACTATTTATCCTACTATAGTATAGGTTTAGTCCTACTATATAGTTATAGTACTGGAAAAGCGGAGGGCGCCTACTACTTTCCTAAGAAAATAATATGTGATTCAATCTAAACCTGGATCTACCTAGTTTTCTCGGGACGCTGCATAAGGGCTCAACAATTCGCCGCCAGCTACTCAACATATTCGTATCTGGGCTTTTCCACTACTCGGGACAGAGCTTTTCAGCATTAGAGAATTGATACCGCTTACCGAAGGTCCCTATCTTGGTCCATGGTGAGCAACTTCGGGTCCGTCCATAGCACTTCCATCCATCCCTCTAACGATCGGCATCAGAATCGGCCTGTCCGTTCAGTTCAGTCCACATCCTCTTTGTCTTATGAATTCTCTCTCTGCCTTCCAGGTCTAGGTACAGATCCGCATGTCCATAAATCAGGCAATCGGTAACAGTAAGATAACGAGGGGGCTGTCGCACGCTTCAAACCGCATTAAGAAATATATAGTTAGTCGCATTTGGTGACATTTCATCTAAAGACCCTCTCCCGGAGGATCGAGTTACTTTATTTCTAGTATAGGGTGGTCTACGATCAGATGTGCAGCAAGGCAAGACAGCACCATTACGAATAAGTCAAGCTCTTCCCTATCCACTTCGGTTCAGTCAAGGCTGCATTGAAGATGCAGGTATTGAATTCAGTCATAAAACAGTTGTGCCTCGAATCTCCCCCTCTCTTTTAATTCGTCTTTCTGATTGCGACCCCAAGAACCACCCATGGGCTGTCCAGATCAGTGGACAGATTTAAGATATCTTCCCACCAAAAAGTCCTTATATTAGCACCATTATTGTCCCCATATACACCTGTCAGAAGAAAACTGAAATTGCTCTCTATTATTCTGCACTGACAATGTAGCATTTGGTTGGTTTCCTTTATGACATTCACCTGCATAACATTAGTATCCCAACAATCCATAACCCTGCTTGTTTGGGCAGCAGTCAAAATTAGCCACGTAATCCGCTCTCCATTTCCTCTTAAATTTCTTAATTCAAACACAGTTTAGTCTCAGACAAGTAATGAGAAATTATTAGATGATATGAGATCACTCACCTCATAGTGCTTTTTATATGAATTTCATCCTAAAACATTCCATGCTGCCAGCTTCATGAGGAGTATCCGATTCAGTCTGCTCCGCAGCCATCAAGTCTTTCTCCTGGATTGAAAGATTTTTGCACCTTCTTTTGTTTGGTTCTGCTTGGGGGTGGAGCTTTCTTTTTCTTCCTCCACTCTTTTGTCTTTTGATCTTGTTAATGGAGGTTGCACTTTGAGAATGACTATAGTGCTCTTATTTGTCACTGTCCCAGTACCAAATACATCTGTCCTAGGTTGAGGATTTTGGATCAGATCCATTTCAGCACCCTTACTGCCCTGTTCAACACCTCTGACAGTAGGAGGCCTCTCAGCAGTTCTTGAAGCATCAGCTATGGTTTCTGATCTGCCTTCTTGAATCAGGTTCAAATTCCTTTCCCTAGATCGTAGACCACCCTGATCGTTCCGACCAGCTTGATCTACGAGCAACCTTCTCTTTGCGATCAGCCTGATCTACGACCACCCTGATCAATGCTGCTATCATCATTCATAGCCAAAGGTTCTGCTTCCAAGCTAGCAGCAGACTGAACCAATTGATCCTCGTTTGAGTTTTCATTGGGAGCATCTAACACAATGAATCTGTTTGCTGTAGTAACAGCATTCTTCTTTTTCTTTGCTTCGACTCCAGCCGTCTCAACCTTTGAAGCTGCCTTGGGCTTTGAGTTGAGCGCCTCTTGCTAAGGTGCATTTCTAGGTCATGTGCCTTGGTGCATAAGTCATTCAAATCATCAAAGGTTTGAGGCATGAGATGTACTGAGAGTTCATGCCTCAAAGGTACATACATTCGGACCCTTTCGGCCTGCTATGTCCTTTCTTTATGCCCCTACCAGGGAGGGGAGGAAGTGGCAGGTCCTCCAGGGCCAGGGAAAGACGGGGTAACCTTTTGCGGACACCTGAAAGGAAGGGCTTGCCATCTCGCGAGAAAGTCAGACACAAAATCATTGTCACGCTCCTTGCTTTCAATGAGTTCTGCAACTCCAACTTTCCTTTCAGTCTTGCTGAATTCCAATTCCTTCTTCACATCCACTTTTTTCATTTTCCATTTCAATTTCAAAGAGACTGCCAAAGAAAGGAAAATGCGAATCGTGGTAGCCTTGACAACCGGACTGCAAGTTTCTTCAAAATCGACACCTTCTTTTTGTGTATATCCCTTTGCAAGAAGACGAGCCTTGAATCCTTCAATAGACCCATCAGACTTTTCTTTCATTTTAGACACCCAAGGACTGCCCACAATTTTCATGGAAGGATGAAAAGGAACCAGATTGACAGTCTTCTTGTGTAAAAGAGCATTAGACTCTTCCTCCATTGCCTTTACCCAAGACGGATCAGTAGATGCTTGATGAAAGGTTGAGGGCTCTCGTGCAACTGATTTGAGTTGAGCGGCAAAAGTCTTCAGTCTCTTTCTTTCTCGACGAGTTCCATCTTTCGATCGAGTGATCATTGGATGACTTTCTGGAGAATTGCTTTGTTTATTAAGCTTGTGTAGCTGAGTGGGCATGCTTGTAGTGTATGAAAGAGCATCATGAGTAGGTGGCAAACTAAGAGAGTCCTTTCGAGCAGTCTTAGTAGAGTCACCAGCAACTGAGTTATGTGGAGAACCTGTCAAAGTTTCATAAGGGAAAGTGGGCTGCAAGAGCGGTAAAGTAAAGTCAGAGTGGAATTGCCCTCAGAGTCATTATGAAAATCAAACTTAGCACAAGTCTTGTCAGTTGTTCGAAAGGGAAAAGGGGTCTCATAAAAAAGACCATTACGAGAAATGTAGATGCGGTTCGACTTGGGATCAAGTTTATCCTTTCTATACGGACCAAGGGATATGGATAGCATGCACACCCAAAGACCTTAAAGTGAGAGTCAGTGGGTGGAGAACAAAACAAAACTTCATGAGGAGAGCGATTATCAAGAAAAGGCCTTGGGATGGGAGCCTTTTCATAAGAGAGGAAGGCACTAAGACCCGCTAGAAGGACTCTAAGGGAAGAAAGAAAGCCGTCCTAGTGAGGTGCAATGCTGAAACTGTGATCGGTAAACAAACCCTACAGAAGTCGGAATGGGATACTTCAAAAAGGAAGTAGCACCGGCGGTTAACTATACATAGCCTTTCTGAGTTGCGTTTGGGTATGGAATGGATAGGCCATAAGTGGCTGCCTCTCATACTACCAATTGTGTGGGCGGATCATCGCCCCTTCATTCTGGCTCTACTTCATTCGATATTAACAAGACGGCACACGCAAGACAAGATGTCAAATCAATAATAAAACTGGCCCTTGAAAGGTGTAGATGAAGCCTTTTCCTTTTCTGCCGGAAAACACTTGAAGGATACGAGGCATAAGACTATTGATCGAACTTCTTAAGAGGGAACCGCTACTGCAGCCAATCCATTGAAAGGTGAAGGCAATGCTAAATGCAGATGCAGACCGATTGGGTTCTCCCCTTTGCTAGGGGGTGATGTTCCCAGGTTTTTCGCGAATGTGAGGTTCAAGTACTGCCATCCTTTGTTGGTTGAGTTCGCTGTGTAATTTCAACAATGCCTTTCGAAGCCGAAAAGGCCGTAGCTGCATCTTTCGAGAAAAGAAAGAATAGGTGTCACGCCGATGATTAGGAGAAGGTATCTTATGGCTTAGGGAAGGGCGCTTCTGCCCAGATCTATGATTGATCTAGGATTCCCCGAGACGAGACGAACTGTCGATTCCCCGATAAATGTCAATGACTTAAACATGTTTCCGAGACTTCAACATACATGTTTGGCAGCGGCAAGGAGTGTTTTTGACTTCCTAACACGGATACCAAGGCAGCTGAGCAGTGCAGTGAGGAATAGGATTACTTTTCCTTTCAGTTTCGAAGCAAGCTGCGGTACAATCCCTCCTTCGCTCCGGCTCGTTCCGAGCTCGCGAGCGAAGTTTTGGCATGTCAAGTCTTGTAATACCTTTTCCTACTCCTGAGCTACCATGAGTTTAGAATCTTCATTGAGCTTTATCCGCTTCAATAAGGTATTACACTAGCCTTCTCAATAGCCTTACCGGCGATGTTGGGAGGAGAAGTTCTAGTCGCTTCCCCCTTTGCCTATCTTCCTGCTCTGCCAGTATACCTCCTTGAAAACCATCCTTCCCGGTTAGTCTTCGTAAGAACAAAGCATGGAAAGACTGTCCGTCTAATATAACTAATAAGTAGTATTCCCTCCCTAAAGCGAAGCTCAGCTCGGCGATAAAGAAGATTACTCTTTCGTCATAAATCGTATCCGTAGCTCAGTCGCTAGTACGGAGACTGCACCACAAGGGCAGAGAAGTAGTTTACTTGTGAAAACTTCACTATAGACTGCTTTCTTAGCCAAAAACTCTATCTCTGAGAAGTAGTGCTATGAGGAGGCTCTTTGCTTCTTTCGTCCCATCGAGTAAATACCAGGCTAGCCCCTCAAACTCTTAAAAAGAAGCCTTCCTTGACTACTTGTCTTTCTACTCCTAGTTCGGATGGAAACCCGGATGAGACAATAGAAGAAAGCACTACTTGAAAGAAATCTAGCAAGAAGTTCCTTGCCTTAGTCCGTTTTCAGTCAAGTAATCTTCTTACCGCTCCGTGTGAACGAACGATTCTAAGATTAGGAATGAAGGTATGTTTACGATTCCGCGCATCTGCTTATATAATAGTATATAAAGATTCAAGTTAGAATAGGAGTGGGAGTTGATTCGTCTCGGGACCCCAAGAACTACGGTTAGCTCTTTTGGAAGTGAATGAGGAATAGGGAGAATCGATCAAAGCCTATAATTACTAACAGCAAAATATTTACTATGCAAAAGACCACTCGATTAGCTGGCTAAAAGCCCTCTTCGGAGCATAAAAATGAAGTATTATGTAAGGAGATTACTTGCGAAATTCTCCCTCAGGTATGAAGTGTCTGGTCCGATAGGACTGAACTACCTTATAATCCGCTGTTAGCGTTTAGCTTGGCACTCAGAAAGAAGAGTCTCTATCACCTTTCTATATAGGAATAGGATAATTTTTTTAGTGGGCAGCTGTTGTTTAGCGATTACGCATAGCCCTTTGTCTTTCAAAATCTGTGAGCTGTGCCAATACAGACCTTATCCCGCGAAAGGTGAACCCGGATGTACAGAAACTTTCTTGTTCACACTTATCGGCTTTCAAAAGAGGAACGGAGAGACTTGACCGATAACAAAAGAAAAGAAGAGAAAGGGACGGGACTTCTACGAGCTCTCCAAAACAGGCTAACAGTCTGGCTTGTCTTTGCCCCTGCCCTGCCTTAGCTTTCCTCTTTGGACTTCTTTTAAGATTCTGGTCTACCTGCCCGCTTTTCGCCTTGGGAAAGACCTAGCGATTGCCGGGGCATATGAAGAATACTTCGAAACTGCTGGATGCGGAAGACAGATTTTATGTTGGAAATGCCACTCCTTCTACTGCTATTCCCACTTCTGGAACGAAGTGTTTTTCTATTATATTGAAAAAGACTTTCCCTAAGAACCAGCTATCAAAAAAGCTATCTCCTAATCCCTAGCCTTTGTCTGCTTTAGCCTTTGACACTGCAGGTTTGAAAACAACGAACTCACCTGGACCACCGGTTTCGCCATCGAAGGAAATAATGGACTTATGCTTTCGAATGAAGACTCTTCATAAAATTTTTCCTACCGCAGGCGAAGAGTTCTCTCTTCACTTCATTCTTGTAATGTACCTTGGGTACACTGAACACAAATCCCATTTCGACAAAGAAAAGTGTCTTATTCGACGTCGGAGTACTCCACACTATCGATTTCTCCTTTCGCTACGATCTTCATTCATTTCTAGTCTTAGAGAGAGACAGACTTGAAAAGGACTTGTGGAGGGTAAAAGAAAGCATGAGCCTACGTAAGGGAATCTAGATGCCTATTGATGGAATTGGAAAAAAAACACTAGGCTCAAGAGCCGTATCCTCTCACACTGATGAGGACTCTCCCAATCCGGGATATATATATTTTGTGATTATATATATATATATTATCACGGTCCCAACAGTATCTTTATTCAATCGAAATCGGGAAAGCAAGCCCAAATAGTGTCATCCGTCGGTCAGAGGCCGGTCCCTTCATTCTCATAAAGCCTGGTGAGAAGCTCTTTCTCGCAGCAGTAGAAAGCCCTTTGTCTGCTCTCTCTTATATTAAATGTCACTAAAGAAAGACTAAGATACATGTCAATAACTACATAGGGTCTCCGTGGAAAGATTTGTTAATGAGTATAATAGGTCCAAGGAAGAGCTAACTCCCAAGGGTCGGACATAATCCAAGTCTTTTACCGACACTTCGTGTCTTTATACGTCCCATGGGGGTCGTTCGCTTGCGCTCTCTCCTTTGGCTTGGACCCTGGGCTCGGAGATAGGAACCGGTAAACATGATCCTAGAGGGAGGGCTTTTTACCTTGCCCTGGGGTCGGATAAAGCCAAGACTTTTGATCGAGGTTTCTTTCTTCGACCTTTTTGTCTCCCGATGGGAAGATAAAGAGAGAAAGGATTTCTTTGGACTGCTTTATTCCTGTTGATAAAAGGTCTGACTCTACGCTCTCTGCTTCGACTTCCAATGTGAGAGCAGAATCGGTTGTTTGCAAATAAACTGTCGAAGGTCACTAAGCAACGGGTCCTTAAAACGATTTAAAATGGGACGATGCCGGTATTCTCCAACAGTAAGAGGCACTGAGACAGAGGACGATCCTGGTACTACATAATGAGAGAATCATTTATTCGAAGTCCCTAACCAGAGATGAGTGCGCTTCAATTCCGGCCCCTTGAATGGGTGTCTCTTCATTGTAGTTTGGCACGAACTTAACTGCCCTAGCCAGAGGAATGCGCACCCCTGTTTGGTTCACTAGTTTCGTTATCCGAGGGTGAAAGCGTAATCTGACCTTTCCTCTGCCATTACCACTTCCCTTGCTGGTACACACCAAATACGGACAGAAGTTTTCGTTGGGAAAGCCGCAGGCAAAGAAAGAGAACTCAATTTTATCAATTCAATACAGTGCCTGGCGAGTGAACTGCTAATATGTCTGCGTTTCCCAGAGGTGGGAGCGGTCCTCCTTCGGGAGAGAAAGGAGTCACTGCTGCCCGACTTAACCGGGCGATTCCGACAGCGTCCCTTGGCCTGGTCACCTATGTAAATCTTTGCCTGCTAGGCAAGAGGTTACACTCGGTAGGACATCTATTTATTTTTTTATGAAATTCATAAATGAAGTAGTTAATGGTGGGAAAAAGGAGGGAGGGCAGAGAACGAGCAAAGGACATGAAGCGGAAAAGTCAATTTCCCCTGACTTCATAAACCGGTCTCTTTTCTGGCTAGCACTACTATTGGTGAATCTACCTCTGATTTCCCAAACGATCCTACAAACCTGCAAGCCGGAAAGAATAAGCCCTACTCTACTCGCAGGCTATCTTACTATCTCGAACTGGATCCTAAAGTCCTATTGATGCATAAGGTAAGAGCACATTCCCAACCACTGCTACTGGAGCAACTCTAAAAGACACGGGGAGGTTCTGAAACGTACTGCGAGATCAAAGCACTTAGCTAATACTAAAAAGAAAGTATGGGCTCATCGCACCTTCACGGGTATTGGAAGGTGAGTACAATCAAAAGATCGATGTGAATTGAGCTGTTATTGAATACTCTCGCTCGGGACTTACAAAACTTTCTGACATAATACCGTGCTACTGCCTTGACCGCGGATTCATCACTTCCAACTGTCTATCCTAATTTATTTTTAAATAGGGCTTGAAGTTAACTGTAACTTCTATCTAATTTTTAATATGTTTAAAAATATGTATTGTATTCCTCTATCCGTAGAGTACATTGAATGTACAGAAATGGCTATAACAGAGTTTCTCTTATTCGTATTAACAGCTACTCTAGGAGGAATGTTTTTATGCGGTGCTAACGATTTAATAACTATCTTTGTAGCTCCAGAATGTTTCAGTTTATGCTCCTACCTATTTATACCAATAAAGATGTACGGTCTAATGAGGCTACTATGAAATATTTACTCATGGGGGGGGCAAGTAGAAAAAAATGGAATATGAAATCGTGGATACACAAGCCCGGAACCACTCACACCATGACGAGGTGAAAGCAAACTACTGCAGCATTCTCAATATATCAGAAGATATCAAAGGAAGGGCGGCTACTATTAAGAAGGAGAGTGCGCGCTTCCCTTCACTGATAAGACGGTGCAGACGAAAATGAGTCTGCATGATCGTCCGCTACCTTAGATTATACATCAGTCTTCGCCTAACCAACATTACTGCATTGAATACTTGTGCATACAGAGAAAAGCCCCTCTAGCTCCAGGTTTCAGGAGGGTCCTTATACGCCCTACTTTTCCTACTAAAACTAACCGCTTTCACTAACAGAGCAGCTTCCACTCCTTAAAGCACTATCGCTTCCTACAGCTTTAAGTCCGCAAATAGTATTAGCGTATTAAGATTAAGATGCTCGAAAGGGTTCTTAGTCAAGCC
>JARBHA010000074.1:5000-15000 GCA_030254885.1 Vitis rotundifolia | reverse complement strand
TGGAAAGCTTGGGCCGATTGGAAGGCTTTGAACGAATCCGAAAGCAAATGATTACATTCAGATTTCGACTGAAGCAAGGAGGACATATACAATAAGGGATTGCCCCTTTTTCGAATAAGATAAAGGCTACGGGAATGGCCTTCTTGCCGTTATTGTTTTGGCTAGAGAGGGTCTGAAGTAGCCCAGTGAAAGAGCAGGACTTCTTTCACGCAGTGAACGGAAGGACCCTTGAATGGTGAGTTGTAATTTTGGATTGCTATCCATGATAGGGGGGGAGGGGAGTGGTGAGGAGGGCCTCTTCCACCAGAATACTTTGCTTATTTTCATGAATGAAAAGAAAGTACAGGAACTGGTTTAAAAAAACGGGTCAAGAACTACATTGATCTGAGGCCATCTTCCTTGGTCTGGGAGGTAGGTTATGTAGGCAACAACTGTTCCTAGGTTGCTCGATCGCAAAAGGCCAAATTCATCGTTGTCAGAGCACTTATCCAATCTGGCTCTCTAATGTTGTACCGTTGCCCAAGAAAGATGGCCGGGTAAGGCCTTGAAGAGCCTATGGACTGATAGGATGAGAAGTAGTCGGGCATCTCCAGAAATTGGCATTGTTGCAGGTACTGTTTTGCTTATCTAGAAGGTTTTTAGTTATAGATGAGCGGAAAGCTTGCCATAGACAACCTATTACCAACCTCGATGCATCGTAGATAGAGTAGAGTCAACTGACTTGAACCATGAAAGATGGACAAGCCGATTAGATAGACCTGATGTCAGCTAGGTCAGCTTGGATAAGGTTCGAGTTTCGCTGACGCCCTTCACTTCTTGTGTACTGGTAGGATTGGTCTACCAGCTCCACTCATACAAGTCAATCGAGTTCCAGTCGAGATAGAAAGTACTGGCTCACCGGCGATCATACCATTGAATAGGTTTCCCATGACCCGTACATAAATCGGTGCAGGGATCATGGTTCCAAGTCAGTTCTCGTTGTGGAAGCGAGTGTCTTGCTTTATCTTTCCAGTAACGCTTTTCCCCTTACCTTTCTCCCCCTACTTTGTAAATTGCAGGCAATTTTAGATTTGTCTAGCTTACCTATGTTCACTTCTTTTTTCGAAATAGAGGAAGAGGAAAAGCCGACCCCGACTTTCGAAGCGATCGGTGAAAGCACAAGCAGTCTACTAGAATGTATAATTAGGCTTGAGCACAAGGAACTTCACTGCACAATTGAAAGAGAAAGATGAGATAAAGATCGATTTGAGAACAGACGATCTGCGGCATATACTATTTCCATGACATGAGAGAGAATCCGCTTTGTCCATGAGTGGGATTTTCTTTACTTTCACTTTCCTTCGACGCAGGAAGCATCGAATTGCATGTGAAAAGCATGATTAGGCTTAGGGAAGGAAGAAGAAAGAGAAGATGCGGCTGCTTGAGAAGCTCTTGGGAGTTAGGAGGAATGCGCTCTTAAAGAAATGCCACTAGTAGTAATAAAGAGGCTTAGCAATCATTCGAAAGTTGGGATGGAGCGTGAACTAATAGACAGATGGGATTGTTTGCTTCAAAGTGTCTATATACCAAGGGCTCTTGAAACTATATCAAATAGAATAGGGGATGTAGACCCCAGAAACTCTTGTTTTAATGCCCAAAGATAGGCCTTATCGAGCCTTTGAGCGAACTACTCATTGCTGTCTTGCCCCAACCCAAGGAGGGGCATTTGGTTCGTGTCGTGCTATTACCTATGGGGCGGATTCGTTCACATCGGATTTACTGCCCGCGGGTGCTATCTTAGACTTTTAGAGAGAAGGGGATATAGGAGTTGGAACGCTTCTTTGCCACATGGCTCCGCTACGACTCATCAACCAAGGGACTGATGCTTGCCTGACGTTTTGATGGCCAGACTCCTTGCCATATCCTTCTTTTTTTAGAAAGTTACCGACGAAACCCGACCTTCGCTCGCTTAGTAATTGAGGAGACCTAGATTAGGGCAGCTTCCTTAGAACTCAAAGACCAATTCTTCGTTCTTCAGAACATCTTTGATCTTTGAGTTCTGAGGCCATTCCCATTCAGGGTCATAACAAGCTGTTGAAGACATCAAATCCAGTAAAGCATTCGCCATGTTCAAGCTAGGAAGAGGAGCGCATAAGGAAGGAATCATGGACAAAAGACCAGTCAGGCACTTAATTAAGCGATTGAAGTCTTTCAGTCTCTTTCTCTTCGCAAGGTGTTCCCCAGCCTGTTGAGGCGGTTAATCCAATTCCAATATTATAGAATAATCGAACATGGAATGCCCTGTTATCGGCGTAAAGAAGGAAGAAGTCTTGGCTAAGCCAGAAGTTCCTTTGCCAGCCTTAACGCCCTTGCCTTCCCCATTCTTTCGAAGTTGCTAGCACTATCTCTCCTTTGCTCCAAGGGAATCTGTCCATCAATCCCATTCGGGGATATTTCATATGAATATGCCTCTTCAAGTAATTTATTTACCTATTGATTACTGTCAAACATGGATTAATTTCCATTCCTGCTTTCAGTTACGGATTGACTAGTTCTATTTAGGCTCTAAGCCCTTATTCTTTATTCTTTCAAAATTGACATATTATATTGGGTTGATTAGGTCAATCAGGTTAGGTTAATCCCGAATCCCAACTGTCGAATCTCTTGCAGCTGCTATTCTTTCTGTGGCATTTGTCCTGCAAACAAGCCTTTTTAGCTAAGATTGTGGGCATATTTTCCTTCTACTCTATTGATTCAGGTGCGAAAACAGCTGCTTATTTGTCCACTTCCTCGGACATTAACCTTGCAAAGAGAAAAGCAGATTCTATTCTGGGCATTCGGCATTTGTCCTGTCTTCCTTTAAACAGGCAATTGTCCATCAATCCGAAGATAGAAGCACAGCACACCAAGCTAATCTCACTAGTCTTGACTTTAGCATTCTTTTCTTTCTTGCTTTCCTGGTTCGCACTTTCCAGACTCGGGTCAGGTCAGGCTTAAGCTTATTCCCGTCAGTTCCGTCACTCTCTTTTCTTTCAATGGCATCCGCTTTCAATTAATTAAGAAAGAGATTCCCCGGTGTGAACTCCTACCTTATAAGTAGGCGAGCCCCTTTGTCTAGATAGTGACTTCACTTCTCCTTTTGTTTTGGGCTTAAAGAATGGCTTCGCACCTAGGAGACTCGCTAAGGTGATTGGAATCCGATCTGAGAGGTTCTAATCAAAAAGAGTGAAGAGAAGAAGGGGTTGGCATTGGGAGTGCCTGCTTTGGTCACATCTGGTCGCGAAGTACAAGACTCACTTACTCCGCATCCTTGCTCTTGAAATTTATGGACTTGTCCTCTTCCTTTTCGACATCAAGATAATTGACGAAGGTGGTGCTTTGAACATTTTCGCTGAAGTAGAAAAGATAAACATCCACCCGGTATACTAGCAATCCTTCTATGCGGATACTTCTTTTTTACTCTCAACCATTGCCGAGAAGATACAATGCTCAAGGTTCTATACATTCTTTCTTTCTTCATTCCTATCCTTTCCTTTTTTTTCAGTCCCGGGTCCAAGCCAATCGATCGCCTTCTTAGTTAACTGCGGAACCCGCCCTTAAGCCATCTATCTTTCGATACGGAGGGCTTATGAGTAAGAATTGGAAGCCCAAAAAACAAGGGAAGAAAGGAAGGAAAGGTGGGGAGCAGCGGCCTCACACAAAAAGATTTGTCTAAGCAATCTCTTTTAGATTTAAAATAAGTCAATACCAAGATTTTATTTCTGCGTCTACGGATGATAATTCATAAGCTTTTTTGAAAAGAAGAAAGGCCCTGTTACTATGGGTTCACGTGCTAAGGCTCAACTCTAAAATGCTCTTTTTCAAGAGAGAGGTTTAAGGCGCATTAATCACGCTTTGAAGGAGGGAAGTAGTGGAGTAGGAGAGGTAAAGATGGATGGGAATAGATAAGTAAGAGAGAAGGCGACACCAGCTAGCAGAACGGACGGAATGAGAAGGAATCCCCAGGGTGGAAAGAAGCTTGAAAGAGAGAACCAGAAATGAAATAGCGAGACCAAAGGGAAAGGGCTTGAGCGTCCTTGATTCAAAGTCTCTATATCCCAAAGGGGAAGCAACTGAGCTTGATAGCTGCCATCAAGACAGAATGACTCTTTGCACGATTCCGCAGCTATTCTATTGAAGAAGCTGATTTTCCTACACGTTCAGCATCGGTTCATTCCGTACTGCTCACTATAAGTACCTTTTGCCCTTATCGAGGAGAGGGAGGCTTGTGCCAACCACTGCCCTTAGTCTCCCTGCCTCTGACCTCACTATATCGATATCCGAACTACCGATCTTAGGAACTATCTGTTAGTCGTTCAGCTCGCTCTGATTTACATGGAAGAGATCGCCTCAACCCACTGGGGAAAACACTAGTCTAGTAGGCTACGACATCACTCATCTGCGCTGACACATGCCTTTACCGAACGCAGGCAAGTTCTCATGCCTCAGTCCCATCAAAGTACAAGTAGGGAAGTGGTCAAGACCATAAGGGCTTTACTAATCCAGGTTGATTAAATTGACTTCCGACAAATAGATTTAGATTAAGAAAAATTCACTGAGACCCATTCTTGGGGATCCATCCTCAACGCATTCACCCACTGCCCTCCCTTGGGAATCTTTCCAAACTTACTAATGAGGCTGGCTTTTTTTCTCTACCAATCCCCGGTCTCTTCGCAACACCTGCTTCTCAACAAACAAAAGCGCCTGGCAATACAACTGCTTTTCAAGCCCTATCCCTATCTTACTGGACTCCTCGCTTCACTGCTTCCTTAGGTTCCTTAGGCGACCCATTGGACTCTAAAGGTATGCTCTTGTCTGGCAGCTACTGGAAGAAGAAGGGGATTTAGCCAACTATAGCTACTCGAGCAAGACTACTGTTCACACCGTTATAAAGCAAGCGCTAATGCTGACAGCGACTAATGTCAGCCTTGCTTTTCCCAACTAGACTTAAAAACGTGAGCGCTCTTTACGTGATAGGGGCTACTTTTGCTTTAGAAATCTCTTTTTGGCAGGATCTTTCGGGTTCCGCTTATCTCGTTCGTTATAGAATGAGGGTTAACTTTAAGGTCCTAACGTTGGGAAGTGCATCTACTATGTATTATCATCGCATCTCTATCTACATCTACTTTTAAGTAAATCAGATGCGATGATAATCTCGTTTATGGTATAAGCTCCTTTTTAAGCCCGAGAAGCAGGCAGCCCGAGATGGTATCCGTTGATTGTAATCCGAGATATTAAGCTATGATATTTATTCCCCCTCTTTTCTTACTGACCCACCGCCCGCCCTTGCTATTTGAGATCAACTTTAGACTGCCCTTACATTATACGAACGAAAGAAAGAACACTTGTAGGCATAACTCGTGAATGTAGGCATAGAAAGCATATGCGTCGCACCTTAAGCAGACCTGAGCAAGAAGGGGGCTGCGCTCCAACCCAGCCCTAGTGCACCGAGCAAGAAGGCCTCTAAAGCGTCTTTGCCAAGGTTTAATTTATCCTTACCCCAGGGGGAATGACTTCCTTTCAAGTGAGACTAGTAGAAAGGTGGGTCAAAAGTTTCAGTTTAAGTTGATTCGGAAGCTAGGTAAACATACACATATCTTCGAAGAGAAAGAGAGAAAACCAAACCCGAAGGAACGCAAAGGGCTTTTTCAGCAGGCTGATGAATGAATGTGAATAGCACCATGAGAAAAGGATTATGATCGTTAGAATGCCACAACAAGATCTTAATCTTTCTCCCTTGCCCGATAGCCTTTGCCTCTTCCTTCGGTTCGCTAACCAAGGAAAGGTGCATTGCAGTGTACTTATTTGTCTGTTGGCTTGTTCTCTTTCGCCGCAAGGCGAGCTGGCTAAATTTTTTCCTATATTTGAAGTCTTGTTCTGTATTTATTATGAGATACTACGGGGGGACTTTCGATCGCCATTTTGCGGTCCCCTTTCCTGTGTCACTCACCCGATGCGGCTTACCACGCTGCATTCCTTCTTTTCATAGAAGAATTCTTAATAGAAGGGACGCGGGGGCAGCCCCCAGTACTTAACCACGTTCTTCATAAACAAGCGTGCGGCCTCATCCGCAGTGCAGTCGGCAGATGCCGCCATGAAGGTGGCATACTTTGAAAATATATCGACCACCACCATGATGCTTCCAAGCCCATCCACCCTGGGCAAGCAAGAGATGAAATCCATAGTAACACTTTGATGGTCTGGTGAGGATAGGCAAAGGATCTAGCTCTCCTCCTGGCTTCTTATGTTCTATTTTGTCTTGTTGACACACAAGACAGGGTTGGACATAGCTTTCCACGTCTTATTTCATCTGAGGCCAATAAAATCGAGCGCCAAGCAACGCCATTGTTCGGTGCTGACCGGGGTGTCCTGCCCAGCGAGTGTCGTGACACTCCTTCAACAAGTCCATACGTATGTTATCCCACCTTGGGACGAAAAGAGTATTCCCCTTGGTGTAGAGCGGACCATCCTTTTCCCAAAAGCGACGTTTTTCTTCCTTGACAGCTTCTAGTAGGCTCCTAGCTACTGCGTCATATTTTATAACCTCCTTTCTCCTATCAGAAAAGGTGCTCCTAAACTGGCTCACAGCAGTTATCTCCTGTAGCTTCAAGCTCACAAGCTCTGCTTTCCGACTTAAGGCATCAGCCACTAGATTCGTGCGTCCTGGCTTATACTCGATACACATATCGAACTCAGCCAAGAAGTCTTGCCACCTTGCTTGCTTAGGGCTGAGCTTCTTCTGTGTTTGGAAATAGAGCAGATAGTGTCTCCAAGTGCGTAGACAGTGCACTATGGCGGCCATCTCCTTTTCTTGTACTTTGTATTTCCGCTCGGTGTCATTGAGCTTACGGCTCTTATAGGCGATTGGGTGCCCTCTTGCTTGCATAAGAACTCCACCGATGGCATAGTCCGAAGCATCGGTATGTACCTCGAACGGCTTAGCATGATCCGGAAAGGCCAGCACCGGATCAGCCATGATGGTTCCCTTTAAGTCCTCAAAGGCCTCTTGACATTCTCTCGTCCAATGCCATAGATTGGTTTCGCGGCAGAGTTAACGGCCTTGATGCGGCTGGTGCCCCTTTCCGTCTTCAGCCCCAAAGCGCTTGGCTTTCCCCTCGGTGACCTTTTCTCTTTCGTTAAGGAGACTTATCAACGGTGGTGGTTCGCAAAGCGGATCGTTCCCCTTTATCTTGAACGACAAGTGTCACTACCCTCCTGGTTCACACTGGGTCTGGCGGAGCGATGTCACGACTGTCAGAAAATCACTAGTTTTGGTGAGGCACGACTCGGAGGAAGAGATAGATCCAGCTTTTAGGGAAGTAAGGGAAAGGAACGGATAGAAAGAGCTCGTTCAGGGAAGGTAGGTGGGGGGGAAGCGGAACAGCTGTGTTGGTTCAATCGGGAAATGGCCGATCATGCTTGTTAGGGTTGAATGCTTAGGGTTTAAGATTCAAGCAGCTCGTTGCTACACGATCAGTCAAGCTAAGCTAAGAGAGAAAAGCGGCAGTCCTTCCAATCAAGCAAGCGACCAACCAATTCCAACGATTGCAGTGACAGCCATCAAAGCAAGAAGTATAGGCTTGCAGGATCAAGTGGGAAGAGCGGAACTTGACAGGTCTCGCGGCTACTAAGCTAACGGGCAGCTTTCAAAAATGGCTACCGCATCTGCGCTTTGCTACGATTTGGTGCGGAACTGAAAGCGAAGAAAGCTTAACGCAAGCGACATAGGTAATCAAGCAGCAATCGAGAGCCGAAGGTCTGATTCCACCTAGTGGCGAATTCAAGACCAAAACGAGGCAAGTTATTATAAACACAACGAAGTTCAGAGCGTAGACGCGGCAACGAACACGTAGATTTATCTAGGGCAAAAGGAATAAAACAAACTACGTTAAATGTTCCGCACCCCCAAAAGAATAAAGAGGAAAGACTTGTTGGAAATCACCGGTTGGGTTGACAGGTTCACAGCTCCTACTCGTACGAGAGCTGTAGCAACGGTAATGCCTCCAACACCGGTTATTCCCACAGCTTCTTCTATTCCTTGGTGGCCTGCAGCTCCTATTTGAACAAAACCCATTCTCGATGCAGCTTCTTCTTTCACAAGGGACGTAGCCACGTTCTGACAGTGAACACAATCAGGAGAACTGGCAATATGTCTCTTGTACCGGTTTTCATTTGTCATCAACCTATTATGTACAGCAAGCCACATAAACGACCGAATTATCTGAGGGCCCCTCCAGCTCCAAATAAGCTTCCATTTATTGTTCGGCGTCGACCAATTGCCTTCTTCAAGCAGCTCATATGCTGATTTAGTTGTAAAACGGCCATTAGAGGTTCTGCCCCAAACAAGAGCATCCCTATGAGCCTGGGAGGCATCATAGCAGCTATCCTCAAATTGTTACACTCTGGCAGCAAGTGTGCAAACTCATGCCACCTCCCCCCTTATTTAGCCCACATCATCAACAAATTCAGCCACAGTCTTGTTCAACATCGCCTCAGGTATCACACCCAATGCTTTGTGGACAAGCGGACCTTCATTATCAACCCAGTTATTCAACCAGAAGCGGACTATTTCGCCATTGCCTACAACCCATTTAATTCCCTTGAGTACCTTCTGCCATACGCCAAAAATCCCTTTCCACAGAGGTTTAAGAATTCCTTTTGCTTTTAAATCCGGAATTACAGCGTCCGACTTCACATACTTACTACGCAGAACAGCAACCCAAAGACTGTCAGGCTCTGACAAAATGCCCCACCCCAACTTCATGAGGAAGGCCTCATTGTTCACAGACATCTTCCGAAACCCCAGCCCACCATTAATTTTCGGTTAACATATTGGATCCCAGTTAATCAGATGGACCCCTCTCTGATCATTAGAATCACCCCAAATAAAACCCTTACAAAAGCTTTCAATGTTATCACATGTTCCAATTGGAATTTTGGCCGACTGCATGCTATAAGTTGGCAGGGCTGATAACACCGATTGACAGAGAGTAATCCGACCTGCGAGTGAAAGCTGATTGACCTTCCATCCTGCTAAACGCTGCCTCACCTTCTCCAAAATGTGATTATAAGTTTGCCTTGTAATCTAACTCGATTATGAAGAAGAGGCACCCCAAGATATTTACCCAAGTCATGAGTAAGTGAAAAACCACTCTCCAAGCTGATTGCATTGGACAGAGACCGGGGTACATTCTTTGAGAAAGAAATTCGGATCTTAGCTACACTAACTCTTTGACCCGACGAGACACAAAAAGTATTGAGGCAATCCATGACCGTTTTAATTTGCTCAATAGAAGCCCTGGGGACTCTTTCAAATATTTGATGGACTGCTGCTATATGCTGTTGGCTTGATAAGATGGATAAGTGTGATAACAATTTCATAACTTCTATCCTTATCTCCTCATGCTGAACCAGAACCTGGCCTGTTGGGCATTTCAAATTGATAAAAGTGTGGATTCTGCGTTTCTTAATAGATGCGTGGAAAAAAGAAAAACCTTTTAACCACAACTGTCGAGATTGTAGGCGCAGCGACTCCCCTACCCTTCTTGACTTAAAGCTGAGCTTCCAATCTTCTATACATACAATAGTTCTCTATGTGTTCTGCATGTGGTTCTCTCTCAATTGCTTGTTCCAATCTTTCTTTTCCATTCAATCTCTCCTCCAGCAATCAAACTAAAGCGCTAACGCGCAACGGCTTTCGCGCTAGCCTCTCGGAGCCCACTAAGATCTGCGATCAGCCCTCTTAAGATCGTAGACCACCCTGATCGTTCCGACCAGCTTGATCTACGAGCAACCTCACCTCACTTACGAAGAAGTAGTTGGAGCAACTATGAGAGTTTGCTTTTGTTTCATGTTTCTAAGAGCGGTCTGATCCCTTATTTGATCAGACCGCTCCTGGTGTTCGAACTAGTCATTAATGGTCGGCTTAATTGGTACCCTTTCGGTATGCGTTGCGAACACTTTCATTTTTTTCGTCTCATCC
>JARBHA010000074.1:0-2500 GCA_030254885.1 Vitis rotundifolia | reverse complement strand
GCCGATAGGCGCTGGTAGCTTGCTTCCAAGCCTTGCCTTATATAATAGTTGTGGCCATGGCCCGAAGGAGCCTTAAGCACTTGTACAATGCTCAAGTCAAGGCTCTGGGCAACGAGTAGGATGGAGCCTTTACTTTCTATTATATTTGTAAAGCGTGCCATATATCTTGAGGGAAGGGAAAAAGGGGTCTCTTTCCTCGCCCGATGGTAGAGGTCGATCCCCTATCACCTTCGGTTATCACCTTCGGTGCCTCCTTGTGGTCCTTCTCTTTAGCTTTTCCTCGGCCTTTAGAGCTAGTTGATAGGCCACTTATCACATCCGATGCATCGATATTTCATCTCGGATTTCGAACCTAAAGCCCTATCAAGCAAGGGATTCTTCGTCGGATTCGTTCAAGCCATTGCGAATAGACAATTGGTAGAACTCCGCAACTTGTTAGGAGTAGGGGCTTTCTTGTACGCTTCTCTCCCCCCTATCCTTTAAAGCGAAGTGGAACCTTTGGAACAAGCTTTGGGTCTAATCGGAGGGTAGAAATTTCTCCCGCAACCTCGATCGCATCTTGTCCCATGTACTTCCCTTTGCCTTTCCGCTCACGCCTTGCTTGGACTTGATCCCACCAAATTGAGGCATGACCCGTGCTCAGGAATTTCACCTTCGCACACCTCGGATAGTTCTTTGATCATGTGATCGGATCTAGTCGATCGGATTTGAATCGGAGGTCTTGAACTCGAGTTTGTGAGAGACTCTTGCTGCCACCCTAGCTCTTTCATTTTAGCCCTTTTATTGCCCTAAAAAGAAGACCCGGCTTCTTCTTCTTTCTTTTACGAATCCGGCAAGCGAAAATCCTTTCTTCTCTTGAGTGATTGCTTGAGTTAAGCCTTCTTGACTAGTTTTGAGTCCCGATTTTCAGTCCTTGGATGATCTTGCGGGTCTTAGTACAATGGATTCAAAAGGCTTTTCCCGTTTCCGAAAGAAGCATCTGGAAATGACTTGTCATGGGCTTATGCGATGAAGAATGATTTGCTCGGGAAAAAATCTTGTGCTTATGTGGATGAGTCGCTTCAATTTCCCAAGACTAGAGAAGGGGATTTTCCTACAAAAGATGAAAAGTGCTTAGCTTCAAATGGGATGACTTGTGTACTTCCTTTGAGCCCCATATACACCATCACCTCTTTTGCGACTGCTAAATCAATTTGGGATTAAATTAGTCATCTTGATTCTCAGGATGATTCTAAACCTTTTTCTCAGTTGCAACATGAAGAACATGCCTTAGCTTATAGGTAAAATAAAGAAAGAAGTGTGCTATACTATTTATTACCGAAGGCTTAGGCTTCTATGGGACCAGCTGAACATGAGGGACCCCTTTCAAAGATAGGGGCACCGATTCTAAAGGCTCTTGTCGGGAAGAATTTGATATAACATAGAATAGCCGTAGAAAGGGGCTCTCTAAGTTTTTGATGGGCTTGAGGCCTGAGTTCGAGAATGTTAGATCCTCAATTCAACATCGAGTTCCTACACCAGACATTGAGAGAGCAGTTGCTGATGTGAGATCCGAGGGGACTCGACTTGCTCCCCTTTACTAGGTTGGGTGCTGGGGGTCGATCTTATATTACTCAGGGTGCTTCAGATCAGGTTCTTGCAGCTGAACATGCTTCGGGGCATCGACCCTATGGTCAGAATCTTCAATCTGGAAGCTCTGCTGGTGCATCAGGCCAACGAGACATGTCCAAGATCATATGCCACTATTGCAAGAAGCCGGGTCACATGATTGCAGACTCTCGCAAGCGGCAGAATGCAAACTCTCGTCGACAGTCAGACACAGCTCATCTTGCTGCTCCCCCAGAGACGCCTACTGAATCGGAGACTTACCAATCCCCTTACTCCATAGGGCCTCTGCAGCATTACTTCTATGATCTTAGGAGCACTCCCACGCCCGACACAGATAGTTTTACCCCACGACAGCGGAAGCAGATTCATAGGTTGAATCCGTCTTGTCATATCTCTTCCTCTTCTGCTACAGGTATTTGCTCCCCCTTACGCTTACAACATAGGGGGCTGCTCTTCGGGTGCATCGAAGAATATGACTGGTGATTCTTCACTTCTTTCTTCTCTTCGGTCTCCCGTGATCTACGACCACCCTTATTGTTTAAACTGCAAACTCCGAACAATTCCCTCTAGCTAGTCTTGGTACTCTCTATCGTTATCATCGAATATGTTCTGCCTTTTTGCATCTTCTCTTCCTTGAAGGTTATAGCAGAAACGGAAGACATTGATCTAGTTATCTTTCTGTCAGATAGATAAGCAAGGTTTTTTTTTCTTAAGAGAAGAAGCCATTTCTAGTGGAAGAGGCTGGGACCTAGCCTTCTTGCTCTTATCTTCCTCCTAGTAAGGAAAGGCATAGTTTTAGAGTCATTGCATCCTCTATGAGCTGGATGTAGCTACTTTATATCCGGACAGATAATAACTAATTAGAGGGTAGCCGTCTTCTTTCTCTTTGTAG
>JARBHA010000073.1:0-78320 GCA_030254885.1 Vitis rotundifolia | reverse complement strand
TTTGTTACAGAGGGTACGAACTTTGTTAGAGAGGGTATGAACTTTGTTACAGAGGGTACGAACTTTGTTAGAGAGGGTACAAACTTTGTTTGAGGGGTTACGAACTTTATTACAGAGGGTACGAACTTTGTTAGAGAGGGTACGAACTTTGTTAGAGAGGGTACAAACCTTGTTAGAGGGGTTACGAACTTTATTACAGAGGGTACGAACTTTGTTAGAGGGGTTACGAACGTTGTTAGATAGGGTACGAGGTTTGTTAGAGGGGGTACGAACTGTGTTAAAGAGGGGACGAACTTTGTTAGAGTGGGTGGGAACTTTATTAGAGGGGGTACGAACTTTGTTAGAGAGGGTACAAACCTTGTTAGAGGGGTTACGAACTTTATTACAGAGGGGACGAACTTTGTTAGAGTGGGGACGAACTTTGTTAGAGTGGGTACGAACTTTGTTAGAGGGGTTACGAACTTTGTTAGAGTGGGTACGAACTTTGTTAGATAGGGTACGAGGTTTGTTAGAGGGGGTACGAACTTTGTTAGAGAGGGGACGAACTTTGTTAGAATGGGTGGGAACTTTGTTAGAGGGGGTACGAACTTTGTTAGAGGGGTTACGACCTTTATTACAGAGGGGACGAACTTTGTTAGAGTGGGTACGAACTGGGTTAGAGAGGGTACAAAATTTGTTAGAGAGGGAACGAACTTTGTTGGAGAGGTCACGAACTTTGTTAGAGTGGGTACGAACTTTGTTAGATGGGGTACGAACTTTGTTAGAAAGCGTATGAACTTTGTTAGAGAGGGTACAAACCTTGTTAGAGGGGTTACTAACTTTATTACAGAGGGTACGAACTTTGTGTTAGAGGGGATGAACTTTGTTAGAGAGGGGACGGACTTTGTTTGAGTGGGTACGAACTTTGTTAGAGAGGGGACGAACTTTGTTAGAGAGGGTACGAACTTTGTTAGAGGGGTTACGAACTTTGTTAGAGTGGGTACGAAATTTGTTAGAGTGGGGATGAACTTTGTTAGAGTGGGTACGAACTTTGTTAGAGGCGTTACGAACATTGTTATAGTGGGTACGAACTGTGTTAGAGTGGGGACGAACTTTGTTAGAGTGGGTACGAACTTTGTTAGAGGGGGTATGAACTTTGTTATAAAGGATACGAATTTTGTTAGAGAGGGTACAAACCTTGTTAGAGGGGTGACGAACTTTATTACAGAGGGTACGAACTTTGTTAGAGGGGTTACGAACTTTGTTAAAGAGGGTACGAACTTTGTTAGAGAGGGAAGGAACTTTGTTAGAGAGGGCACGAACGTTGTTAGAGTGGGTACGAACTTTGTTCGAGGTGGTACGAACTTTGTTACATAGGGTACGAACTTTGTTAGAGAGGGGACGAACTTTGTTAGAGAGGGGGCGAACTTTGTTAGAGTGGGCACGAAGTTTGTTAGAGGGGGTACGAACTTTGTGAGAGAGGGGACGAACTTTGTTAGAGAGGGGACAAACTTTGTTAGAGTGGGTATGAACTTTGTTAGAGAGGGGACGAACTTTATTAGAGAGGGTACGAACTTTGTTAGAGGGGTTACAAACTTTGTTAGAGAGGGGACGAACTTTGTTAGACTGTGTACGAACTTTGTTAGTGGGTGTACGAACTTTGTTAGAGAGGGTACGAACTTTGTTAGAGAGGGCACGAACTTTGTTACAGAGGGTACGAACTTTGTTAGAGAGGGTATGAACTTTGTTACAGAGGGTACGAACTTTGTTAGAGAGGGTACAAACTTTGTTTGAGGGGTTACGAACTTTATTACAGAGGGTACGAACTTTGTTAGAGAGGATACGAACTTTGTTAGGGAGGGTACAAACCTTGTTAGAGGGGTTACGAACTTTATTACAGAGGGTACGAACTTTGTTAGAGGGGTTACGAACTTCGTTGGAGAGGGTACGAACTTTGTTAGAGAGGGAAGGAACTTTGTTAGAGAGGGCACGAACTTTGTTAGAGTGGGTACGAACTTTATTAGAGGGGGTATGAACTTTGTTAGATAGGGTACGAGGTTTGTTAGAGGGTGTACGAACTTTGTTAGAGAGGGGACGAACTTTGTTAGAGTGGGTGGGAACTTTGTTAGAGGGGGTACGAACTTTGTTAGAGAGGGTACAAACCTTGTTAAAGGGGTTACGAACTTTATTACAGAGGGGACGAACTTTGTTAGAGTGAGGACGAACTTTGTTAGAGTGGGTACGAACTTTGTTAGAGTGGGGACGAACTTTGTTAGAGTGGGTACGAACTTTGTTAGAGGGGGTATGAACTTTGTTATAAAGGATACGAATTTTGTTAGAGAGGGTACAAACCTTGTTAGAGGGGTGACGAACTTTATTACAGAGGGTACGAACTTTGTTAGAGGGGTTACGAACTTTGTTAAAGAGGGTACGAACTTTGTTAGAGAGGGAAGGAACTTTGTTAGAGAGGGCACGAACGTTGTTAGAGTGGGTACGAACTTTGTTCGAGGTGGTACGAACTTTGTTACATAGGGTACGAACTTTGTTTGAGAGGGGACGAACTTTGTTAGAGAGGGGGCGAACTTTGTTAGAGTGGGCACGAAGTTTGTTAGAGGGGGTACGAACTTTGTGAGAGAGGGGACGAACTTTGTTAGAGAGGGGACAAACTTTGTTAGAGTGGGTATGAACTTTGTTAGAGAGGGGACGAACTTTATTAGAGAGGGTACGAACTTTGTTAGAGGGGTTACAAACTTT
Source organism: Vitis rotundifolia (assembly GCA_030254885.1). Lineage (NCBI taxonomy): Eukaryota > Viridiplantae > Streptophyta > Magnoliopsida > Vitales > Vitaceae > Vitis > Vitis rotundifolia. The sequence goes on along the minus strand of JARBHA010000073.1, from coordinate 75,587 downwards.
GTTAGAGAGGGGACGAACTTTGTTAGACTGTGTACGAACTTTGTTAGTGGGTGTACGAACTTTGTTAGAGAGGGTACGAACTTTGTTAGAGAGGGCACGAACTTTGTTACAGAGGGTACGAACTTTGTTAGAGAGGGTATGAACTTTGTTACAGAGGGTACGAACTTTGTTAGAGAGGGTACAAACTTTGTTTGAGGGGTTACGAACTTTATTACAGAGGGTACGAACTTTGTTAGAGAGGATACGAACTTTGTTAGGGAGGGTACAAACCTTGTTAGAGGGGTTACGAACTTTATTACAGAGGGTACGAACTTTGTTAGAGGGGTTACGAACTTCGTTGGAGAGGGTACGAACTTTGTTAGAGAGGGAAGGAACTTTGTTAGAGAGGGCACGAACTTTGTTAGAGTGGGTACGAACTTTATTAGAGGGGGTATGAACTTTGTTAGATAGGGTACGAGGTTTGTTAGAGGGTGTACGAACTTTGTTAGAGAGGGGACGAACTTTGTTAGAGTGGGTGGGAACTTTGTTAGAGGGGGTACGAACTTTGTTAGAGAGGGTACAAACCTTGTTAAACGGGTTACGAACTTTATTACAGAGGGGACGAACTTTGTTAGAGTGAGGACGAACTTTGTTAGAGTGGGTACGAACTTTGTTAGAGGGGTTACGAACTTTGTTAGAGGGGTTACGAACTTTGTTAGAGTGGGTATGAACTTTGTTAGATAGGGTACGAGGTTTGTTAGAGGGGGTACGAACTTTGTTAGAGAGGGGACGAACTTTGTTAGAGTGGGTGGGAACTTTGTTAGAGGGGGTAGGTACTTTGTTAGAGAGGGTACAAACGTTGTTAGAGGGGTTACGAACTTTATTACAGAGGGGACGAACTTTGTAAGAGTGGGTACGAACTGGGTTAGAGAGGGTACAAAATTTGTTAGAGAGGGAAGGAACTTTTTTGGAGAGGTCACGAACTTGGTTAGAGTGGGTACGAACTTTGTTAGAGGGGTTATGAACTTTGTTAGAGTAGGTACGAACTTTGTTAGAGGGGGTAGGTACTTTGTTAGAGAGGGTACAAACCTTGTTAGAGGGGTTACGAACTTTATTACGGAGGGGACGAACTTTGTTAGAGTGGGTACGAACTGGGTTAGAGAGGGTACAAAATTTGTTAGAGAGGGAAGGAACTTTGTTAGAGAGGTCACGAACTTTGTTAGAGCGGGTACGAACTTTGTTAGAGGGGGTACGAACTTTGTTAGAAAGCGTATGAACTTTGTTAGAGAGGGGACGAACTTTGTTAGAGAGGGGGCGAACTTTGTTAGAGTCGGTACGAAGTTTGTTAGAGGGGGTACGAACTTTGTGAGAGAGGGGACGAACTTTGTTAGAGAGGGGACAAACTTTATTAGAGTGGGTATGAACTTTGTTAGAGAGGGGACGAACTTTATTAGAGAGGGTACGAACTTTGTTATAGGGGTTACGAACTTTGTTAGAGTGGGTACGAAATTTGTTAGAGGGGGTACGAACTTTGTTAGAAAGGATACGAACTTTGTAAGAGAGGGTACAAACCTTGTTAGAGGCGTTACGGATTTTGTTAGAGGTGGTACGAACTTTGTTACATAGGGTACGATGTTTGTTAGAGGGTGTACGAACTTTGTTAGAGAGGGGACGAACTTTGTTAGAGAGGGGGCGAACGTTGTTAGAGTGGGAACGAAGTTTGTTAGAGGGGGTACGAACTTTGTGAGAGAGGGGATGAACTTTGTTAGAGAGGGCACGATCTTTGTTAGAGTGGGTATGAAGTTTGTTAGAGGGTGTACGAATTTTGTGATAGAGGAGACGAACTTTGTTAGAGAGGGGACGAACTTTGTTAGAGTGGGTGGGAACTTTGTTAGAGGGGGTACGAACTTTGATAGAGAGGGTACGAACTTTGTATAGAGGGTACGAACTTTGTTAGAGAGGGTACGAACTTTGTTAGAGAGGGAAGGAACTTTGTTAGAGAGGGCACGAACTTTGTTAAAGTGGGTACGAACTTTATTAGAGGGGGTATGAACTTTGTTAGAGAGGGTACGAGGTTTGTTAGAGGGCGTACGAAATTTGTGAGAGAGGGGACGAACTTTGTTAGAGCGGGTGGGAACTTTTTTAGAGGGGGTACGAACTTTATTACAGAGGGTACGAACTTTGTTAGAGGGGTTACGAACTTTGTTAGAGAGGGGACGAACTTTGTTAGAGTGGGTACGAACTTTGTTAGAGAGGGGACGAACTTTGTTAGAGAGGGTACGAACTTTGTTAGAGGGGTTACGAACTTTGTTAGAGTGGGTACGAACTTTGTTAGAGGGGTTACGAACTTTGTTAGAGTGGGTACGAACTTTGTTAGAGTGGGGACGAACTTTGTTAGAGTGGGTACGAACTTTGTTAGAGGCGTTACGAACTTTGTTAGAGTGGGTAAGAACTGTGTTAGAGTGGGCACGAACTTTGTTAGAGTGGGTACGAACTTTGTTAGAGGCGGTAGGAACTTTGTTAGAAAGGATACGAACTTTGTTAGAGAGGGTACAAACCTTGTTAGAGGGGTTACGAACTTTATTAAAGACGGTATGAACTTTGTTAGAGGGGTGACGAACTTTGTTAAAGAGGGTACGAACTTTGTTAGAGAGGGAAGGAACTTTGTTAGAGAGGGCACGAACGTTGTTAGAGTGGGTAAGAACTTTGTTAGAGGTGGTACGAACTTTGTTACATGGGGTACGACGTTTGTTAGAGGGGGTACGAACTTTGTTAGAGAGGGGACGAACTTTGTTAGAGACGGGACGAACTTTGTTAGAGTGGGTGGGAACTTTGTTAGAGGGGGTACGAACTTTGATAGAGAGGGTACGAAATTTGTAGAGAGGGTACGAACTTTGTAGAGAGGGTACGAACTTTGTTAGAGAGGGAAGGAACTTTGTTAGAGAGGGCATGAGCTTTGTTAGAGAGGGTACGAACTTTGTTAGAGAGGGAAGGAACTTTGTTAGAGAGGGCACGAACTTTGTTAGAGAGGGCACGAACTTTGTTAGAGTGGGTACGAACTTTATTAGAGGGGGTATGAACTTTGTTAGATAGGGTACGAGGTTTGTTAAAGGGGGTACGAACTTTGTTAGAGAGGGCATGAACTATGTTAGAGCGGGTGGGAACTTTGTTAGAGGGGGTACGAACTTTATTACAGAGGATACGAACTTTGTTAGAGGGGTTACGAACTTTGTTATAGTGGGTACGAACTTTGTTAGAGTGGGTACGAACTTTGTTAGAGTGGGTACGAACTTTGTTAGAGGCGTTACGAACTTTGTTAGAGTGGGTAAGAACTTTGTTAGAGTGGGCATGAACTTTGTTAGAGTGGGTACGAACTTTGTTAGATGGGGTAGGAACTTTGTTAGAAAGCATACGAACTTTGTTAGAGAGGGTACAAACCTTGTTAGAGGGGTTACGAACTTTGTTAGAGGGGTTACGAACTTTGTTAAAGAGGGTACGAACTTTGTTAGAGAGGGAAGGAACTTTGTTAGAAAGCATACGAACTTTGTTAGAGAGGGTACAAACCTTGTTACAGGGGTTACGAACTTTATTACAGACGGTACGAACTTTGTTAGAATGGGTACGAAGTTTGTTAGAGGCGGTACGAACTTTGTTACATAGGGTACGAACTTTGTTAGAGAGGGGACGAACTTTGTTAGAGAGGGGGCGAACTTTGTTAGAGTCGGTACGAAGTTTGTTAGAGGGGGTACGAACTTTGTGAGAGAGGGGACGAACTTTGTTAGAGAGGGGACAAACTTTATTAGAGTGGGTATGAACTTTGTTCGAGAGGGGACGAACTTTATTAGAGAGGGTACGAACTTTGTTAGAGGGGTTACGAACTTTGTTAGAGTGGGTACGAACTTTGTTAGAGGGGGTACGAACTTTGTTAGAACGGATACGAACTTTGTGAGAGAGGGTACAAACCTTGTTAGAGGCGTTACGGATTTTGTTAGAGGTGGTACGAACTTTGTTACATAGGGTACGATGTTTGTTAGAGGGTGTACGAACTTTGTTAGAGAGGGGACGAACTTTGTTAGAGAGGGGGCGAACTTTGTTAAAGTGGGTACGAAGTTTGTTAGAGGGGGAACGAACTTTGTGAGAGAGGGGATGAACTTTGTTAGAGAGGGCACGATCTTTGTTAGAGTGGGTATGAACTTTGTTAGAGGTGGTACGAACTTTGTTACATAGGGTACGACGTTTGTTAGAGGGGGTACGAACTTTGTTAGAGAGGGGACGAACTTTGTTAGTGTGGGTGGGAACTTTGTTAGAGGGGGTACGAACTTTGTTAGAGAGGGTACGAACATTGTTAGAGAGGGGACGAACTTTGTTAGAGAGGGGACGAACTTTGTTAGAGTGGGTACGAACTGTGTTAGAGAGGGGACGAACTTTGTTAGAGAGGGCACGAACTTTGTTAGAGAGGGGACGAACTTTGTTAGAGTGGGTACGAACTTTGTTAGTGGGTGTACGAACTTTATTAGAGGGGGTATGAACTTTGTTAGATAGGGTACGAGGTTTGTTAGAGGGGGTATGAACTTTGTTAGAGAGGGGACGAACTTTGTTAGAGCGGGTGGGAACTTTGTTAGAGGGGGTACGAACTTTATTACATAGGGTACGAACTTTTTTAGAGAGGGGACGAACTTTGTTAGAGTGGGTACGAACTTTGTTAGAGAGGGTACAAACTTTGTTGGAGAGGGCACGAACTTTGTTAGAGTGGGTACGAACTTTGTTAGAGTGGGGACGAACTTTGTTAGAGAGGGTACGAACTTTGTTAGAGGGGTTACGAACTTTGTTAGAGTGGGTACGAAATTTGTTAGGGGGGGTACGAACTTTGTGAGAGAGGGGATGAACTTTGTTAGAGAGGGGACGAACTTTGTTAGAGTGGGTACGAACTGTGTTAGAGAGGGGACGAACTTTGTTAGAGAGGGTACGAACTTTGTTAGAGAGGGGACGAACTTTGTTAGAGTGGGTACGAACTTTGTTAGTGGGTGTACGAACTTTGTGAGAGAGGGTACGAACTTTGTTAAAGAGGGCACGAACTTTGTTACAGAGGGTACGAACTTTGTTAGAGAGGGTATGAACTTTGCTACAGAGGGTACGAACTTTGTTAGAGAGGGTACAAACATTTTTTGAGGGGTTACGAACTTTATTGCAGAGGGTACGAACTTTGTTAGAGAGGGCACGAACGTTGTTACAGAGGGTACGAACTTTGTTATAGAGGGTATGAACTTTGTTATAGAGGGTACGAACTTTGTTAGAGAGGGTACAAAGTTTGTTTGAGGGGCTATGAACTTTATTACAGAGGGTACGAACTTTGTTAGAGAGGGTACGAGCTTTGTTAGAGAGGGTACAAACCCTTTTAGAGGGGTTACGAACTTTATTACAAAGGGTACGAACTTTGTTAGAGTGGGGACGAACTTTGTTAGAGTGGGTACGAACTTTGTTAGTGGCTGTACGAACTTTGTTAGAGAGGGTACGAACTTTGTTAGAGAGGGAAGGAACTTTGTTAGAGCGGGTACGAACATCGTTAGAGAGTCCACGATCTTTATTAGAGAGGGTATGAACTTTGTTAGAGAGGGTACGAACTTTGCTGGAGATAGTACAAACTTTGTTAGAGAGGGTAGGAACTTTGTTAGAGAGGGTACAAACCTTGTTAGAGGGGTTACGAACTTTATTACAGAGGGTACGAACTTTGTTAGAGGGGTTACAAACTTTGTTAGAGAGGGTACGAACTTTGTTAGAGAGGGAAGGAACTTTGTTAGAGAGGGCACAAACTTTGTTAGAGTGGGTGGGAACTTTGTTAGAGGGGGTACGAACTTTGATAGAGAGGGTACGAACTTTGTAGAGAGGGTACGAACTTTGTTAGAGGGGGTATGAACTTTGTTAGAGAGGGTACGAACTTTGTTAGAGAGGGGACGAACTTTGTTAGAGTGGGTGGGAACTTTGTTAGAGGGGGTACGAACTTTGATAGAGAGGGTACGAACTTTGTAGAGAGGGTACGAACTTTGTTAGAGAGGGAAGGAACTTTGTTAGAGAGGGCACGAGCTTTGTTAGAGAGGGCACGAACTTTGTTAGAGAGGGAAGGAACTTTGTTAGAGAGGGCACGAACTTTGTTAGAGAGGGCACGAACTTTGTTAGAGTGGGTACGAACTTTATTAGAGGGGGTATGAACTTTGTTAGATAGGGTACGAGGTTTGTTAAAGGGGGTACGAACTTTGTTAGAGAGGGCACGAAATTTGTTAGAGCGGGTGGGAACTTTGTTAGAGGGGGTACGAACTTTATTACAGAGGGAACGAACATTGTTAGAGGGGTTACGAACTTTGTTATAGTGGGTACGAACTTTGTTAGAGTGGGTACGAACTTTGTTAGAGTGGGTACGAACTTTGTTAGAGGCGTTACGAACTTTGTTAGAGTGGGTAAGAACTTTGTTAGAGTGGGCACGAACTTTGTTAGAGTGGGTACGAACTTTGTTAGAGGGGGTAGGAACTTTGTTAGAAAGCATACGAACTTTGTTAGAGAGGGTACAAACCTTGTTAGAGGGGTTACAAACTTTATTACAGACGGTACGAACTTTGTTAGAGGGGTTACGAACTTTGTTAAAGAGGGTACGAACTTTGTTAGAGAGGGAAGGAACTTTGTTAGAGAGGGCACGAACGTTGTTAGAGTGGGTACGAACTTTGTTAGAGGTGGTACGAAGTTTGTTACATAGGGTACGACGTTTGTTAGAGGGGGTACGAACTTTGTTAGAGAGGGGACGAACTTTGTTAGTGTGGGTGGGAACTTTGTTAGAGGGGGTACGAACTTTGTTAGAGAGGGTACGAACTTTGTTAGAGTGGGTACGAACTGTGTCAGAGAGGGGACGAACTTTGTTAGAGAGGGTACGAACTTTGTTAGAGAGGGGACGAACTTTGTTAGAGTGGGTACGAACTTTGTTAGTGGGTGTACGAACTTTGTTAGAGAGGGTACGAACTTTGTTAGAGAGGGCACGAACGTTGTTACAGAGGGTACGAACTTTGTTATAGAGGGTATGAACTTTGTTATAGAGGGTACGAACTTTGTTAGAGAGGGTACAAAGTTTGTTTGAGGGGTTATGAACTTTATTACAGAGGGTACGAACTTTGTTAGAGAGGGTACGAACTTTGTTAGAGAGGGTACAAACCCTTTTAGAGGGGTTACGAACTTTATTACAGAGGGTACGAACTTTGTTAGAGTGGGGACGAACTTTGTTAGAGTGGGTACGAACTTTGTTAGTGGCTGTACGAACTTTGTTAGAGAGGGTACGAACTTTGTTAGAGGGGGTACGAACTTTGTTAGAGAGGGAAGGAACTTTGTTAGAGCGGGTACGAACATCGTTAGAGAGTCCACGAACTTTATTAGAGAGGGTACGAACTTTGTTAGAGAGGGTACGAACTTTGCTAGAGATAGTACAAACTTTGTTAGAGAGGGTAGGAACTTTGTTAGAGAGGGTACAAACCTTGTTAGAGGGGTTACGAACTTTATTACCGAGGGTACGAACTTTGTTAGAGGGGTTACAAACTTTGTTATAGAGGGTACGAACTTTGTTAGAGAGGGACGGAACTTTGTTAGAGAGGGCACAAACTTTGTTAGAGTGGGTAGGAACTTCGTCAGAGGGGGTACGAACTTTGTTAGAAAGCGTATGAACTTTGTTAGAGAAGGTACAAACCTTGTTAGAGGGGTTACGAACATTATTACAGAGGGTACGAACTTTGTGAGAGAGGGGACGAACTTTGTTAGAGAGGGGACGAACTTTGTTAGAGTGGGTACGAACTTTGTGAGAGAGGGGACGAACTTTGTTAGAGAGGGTACGATCTTTGTTAGAGTGGGTACGAAGTTTGTTAGAGGGGGTACCAACTTTGTTAGAGAGGGTACGAACTTTGTTAGAGGGGTTACGAACTTTGTTAGAGTGGGTACGAAATTTGTTAGAGAGGGGACGAACTTTGTTAGAGAGGGTACGAACTTTGTTCGAGGGGTTACGAACTTTGTTAGAGTGGGTACGAAATTTGTTAGAGTGGGGACGAACTTTGTTAGAGGGGGTACGAACTTTGTTAGAGGGGTTACGAACTTTGTTAGAGTAGGTACGAACTTTGTTAGAGTGGGGACAAACTTTGTTAGAGGGGGTACGAACTTTGTGAGAAAGGATACGAACTTTGTTAGAGAGGTTACGAACTTTGTTTGAGGGGTTACGAAGTTTGTTAGAGTGGGTACGAAATTTGTTAGAGCGGGGACGAACTTTGTTAGAGTGGGTACGAACTTTGTTAGAGGGGTTACGAACTTTGTTAGAGTAGGTACGAACTTTGTTAGAGGGGGACGAACTTTGTTAGAAAGGATACGAACTTTGTTAGAGAGGGTACAAACCTTGTTAGAGGGGTTACGAACTTTATTACAGACAGTACGAACTTTGTTAGAGGGGTTACGAACTTTGTTAAATGGGGTACGAACTTTGTTAGAGAGGGAAGGAACTTTGTTAGAGAGGGCACGAACGTTGTTAGAGTGCGTACGAACTTTGTTAGAGGTGGTACGAACTTTGTTAGAGTGGGGAGGAACTTTGTTAGAGTGGGTACGAACTTTGTTAGAGGCGTTACGAACATTGTTAGAGTGGGTACGAACTTTGTTAGAGTGGGGACGAACTTTGTTAGAGTGGGTACGAACTGTGTTAGAGGGGGTATGAACTTTGTTAGAAAGGATACGAACTTTGTTAGAGAGGGTACAAACCTTGTTAGAGGGGTTACGAACTTTATTACAGAGGGTACAAACTTTGTTAGAGGGGTTACGAAGTTTGTTAAAGAGGGTACGAACTTTGTTAGAGAGGGAAGGAACTTTGTTAGAGAGGGCACGAACGTTGTTAGAGTGGGTAAGAACTTTGTTAGAGGTGGTACGAACTTTGTTACATGGGGTACGACGTTTGTTAGAGGGGGTACGAACTTTGTTAGAGAGAGGACGAACTTTGTTAAAGAGGGGGCGAACTTTGTTAGAGTGGGTACGAAGTTTGTTAGAGGGGTACGAACTTTGTGAGAGAGGGGACGAACTTTGTTAGAGAGGGGACAAACTTTGTTAGAGTGGGTACGAACTTTGTTAGAGAGGGGACGAACTTTGTTAGAGTGGGTACGAAGTTTGTTAGAGGGGGTACGAACTTTGTGAGAGAGGGGACGAACTTTGTTAGAGAGGGGACAAACTTTGTTAGAGAGGGGACGAACTTTGTTAGAGAGGGTACAAACTTTGTTAGAGGGGTTACGAACTTTGTTAGAGTGGGTACGAAATTTGTTAGAGTGGGGACGAACTTTGTTAGAGTGGGTACGAACTTTGTTAGAGGGGTCACAAACTTTGTTAGAGTAGGTACGAACTTTGTTAGAGTGGGGACGAACTTTGTTAGAGTGGGTACGAACATTGTTAGAGGGGGTACGAACTTTGTGAGAAAGGATACGAACTTTGTTAGAGAGGTCACGAACTTTGTTAGAGGGGTTACGAACTTTGTTAGAGTGGGTACGAAATTTGTTAGAGCGGGGACGAACTTTGTTAGAGTGAGTACGAACTTTGTTAGAGGGGTTACGAACTTTGTTAGAGTAGGTACGAACTTTGTTAGAGGGGGAGGAACTTTGTTAGAAAGGATACGAACTTTGTTAGAGAGGGTACAAACCTTGTTAGAGGGGTTACAAACTTTATTGCAGATGGTACGAACTTTGTTAGAGGGGTTACGAACTTTTTTAAAGAGGGTACGAACTTTGTTAGATAGGGAAGGAACTTTGTTAGAGAGGGCACGAACGTTGTTAGAGTGGGTAAGAACTTTGTTAGAGGTGGTACGAACTTTGTTTCATGGGGTACGACGTTTGTTAGAGGGGGTACGAACTTTGTTAGAGAGAGGACGAACTTTGTTAAAGAGGGGGCGAACTTTGTTAGAGTGGGTACGAAGTTTGTTAGAGGGGTACGAACTTTGTGAGAGAGGGGACGAACTTTGTTAGAGAGGGGACAAACTTTGTTAGAGTGGGTACGAACTTTGTTAGAGAGGGGACGAACTTTGTTAGAGTGGGTACGAAGTTTGTTAGAGGGGGTACGAACTTTGTGAGAGAGGGGACGAACTTTGTTAGAGAGGGGACAAACTTTGTTAGAGAGGGGACGAACTTTGTTAGAGAGGGTACAAACTTTGTTAGAGGGGTTACGAACTTTGTTAGAGTGGGTACGAAATTTGTTAGAGTGGGGACGAACTTTGTTAGAGTGGGTACGAACTTTGTTAGAGGGGTTACAAACTTTGTTAGAGTAGGTACGAACTTTGTTAGAGTGGGGACGAACTTTGTTAGAGTGGGTACGAACATTGTTAGAGGGGGTACGAACTTTGTGAGAAAGGATACGAACTTTGTTAGAGAGGTTACGAACTTTGTTAGATGGGTTACGAACTTTGTTAGAGTGGGTACGAAATTTGTTAGAGCAGGGACGAACTTTGTTAGAGTGGGTACGAACTTTGTTAGAGGGGTTACGAACTTTGTTAGAGTAGGTACGAACTTTGTTAGAGGGGGAGGAACTTTGTTAGAAAGGATACGAACTTTGTTAGAGAGGGTACAAACCTTGTTAGAGGGGTTACAAACTTTATTGCAGATGGTACGAACTTTGTTAGAGGGGTTACGAACTTTTTTAAAGAGGGTACGAACTTTGTGAGAGAGGGAAGGAACTTTGTTAGAGAGGGCACGAACGTTGTTAGAGTGGGTAAGAACTTTGTTAGAGGTGGTACGAACTTTGTTACATGCGGTACGACGTTTGTTAGAGGGGGTACGAACTTTGTTAGAGAGAGGACGAACTTTGTTAGAGACGGGGCGAACTTTGTTAGAGTGGGTACGAAGTTTGTTAGAGGGGGTACGAACTTTGTGAGAGAGGGGACGAACTTTGTTAGAGAGGGGACAAACTTTGTTAGAGTGGGTACGAACTTTGTTAGAGGGGTTACGAACTTTATTACAGAGGGTACGAACTTTGTTAGAGGGGTTACGAACTTTGTTAGAGAGGGTACGAAATTTGTTAGAGAGGGAAGGAACTTTGTTGGAGAGGGCATGAACTTTGTTAGAGTGGGTACGAACTTTGTTAGAGGGGTTGCGAACTTTGTTAAAGAGGGTACGAACGTTGTTAGAGAGGGAAGGAACTTTGTTAGAGAGGGCACGAACGTTGTTAGAGTGGGTACGAACTCTGTTAGAGGTGGTATGAACTTTGTTACATAGGGTACGACGTTTGTTAGAGGGGGTACGAACTTTGTTAGAAAGGGGACGAACTTTGTTAGAGAGGGTACGAACTTCGTTAGAGTGGGTACGAACTTTGTTAGAGTGGGTACGAACTTTGTTAGTGGGTGTACGAACTTTGTTAGAGAGGGTACGAACTTTGTTATAGGGGGTACGAACTTTGTTAGAGAGGGAAGGAACTTTGTTAGAGCGGGTACGAACATCGTTAGAGAGTCCACGAACTTTATTAGAGAGGGTACGAACTTTGCTAGAGATAGTACAAACTTTGTTAGAGAGGATAGGAACTTTGTTAGAGAGGGTACAAACCTTGTTAGAGGGGTTACGAACTTTATTACAGATGGTACGAACTTTGTTAGAGGGGTTACGAACTTTGTTAGAGAGGGTACGAAATTTGTTAGAGAGGGAAGGCACTTTGTTGGAGAGGGCACGACCTTTGTTAGAGTGGGTACGAACTTTGTTAGAGGGGTTACGAACTTTGTTAGAGAGGGTACGAACTTTGTTAGAGAGGGAAGGAACTTTGTTAGAGAGGGCACGAACGTTGTTAGAGTGGGTACTAACTTTGTTAGAGGTGGTACGAACTTTGTTAGAGTGGGGAGGAACTTTGTTAGAGTGGGTACGAACTTTGTTAGAGGCGTTACGAACATTGTTAGAGTGGGTACAAACTTTGTTAGAGTGGGGACGAACTTTGTTAGAGTGGGTACGAACTGTGTTAGAGGGGGTATGAACTTTGTTAGAAAGGATACGAACTTTGTTGGAGAGGGTACAAACCTTGTTAGAGGGGTTACGAACTTTATTACAGAGGGTACAAACTTTGTTAGAGGGGTTACGAAGTTTGTTAAAGAGGGTACGAACTTTGTTAGAGAGGGAAGGAACTTTGTTAGAGAGGGCACGAACGTTGTTAGTGTGGGTACGAACTTTGTTAGAGGGGGTACGAACTTTATTACAGAGGGTACGAACTTTGTTAGAGGGGTTACGAACTTTTTTAGAGAGGGTACGAACTTTGTGAAAGAGGGAAGGAACTTTGTTAAAGGGGGTACGAACTTTGATAGAGAGGGTACGAACTTTGTTAGAGAGGGTACAAACTTTGTTAGAGAGGGTACGAACTTTGTTAGAGAGGGAAGGAACTTTGTTAGAGAGGGCACGAACTTTGTTAGAGTGGGTACGAACTTTATTAGAGGGGGTATGAACTTTGTTAGATAGGGTACGGGGTTTGTTAGAGGGGGTACGAACTTTGTTAGAGAGGGGACGAACTTTGTTAGAGCGGGTGGGAACTTTGTTAGAGGGGGTACGAACTTTATTACATAGGGTACGAACTTTGTTAGAGGGGTTACGAACTTTGTTAGAGAGGGGACAAACTTTGTTAGAGTGGGTACGAACTTTGTTAGAGAGGGTACGAACTTTGTTGGAGAGGGCACGAACTTTGTTAGAGTGGGTACGAACTTTGTTAGAGAGGGGACGAACTTTGTTAGAGAGGGTACGAACTTTGTTAGAGGGGTTACGAACTTTGTTAGAGTGGGTACGAAATTTGTTAGAGGGGGTACGAACTTTGTTAGAGATGGTACAAACTTTGTTAGAGAGGGTACGATGTTTGTTAGAGTGGGTACGAAGTTTGTTAGAGGGGGTACGAATTTTGTGAGAGAGGAGACGAACTTTGTTAGAGAGGGGCCGAACTTTGTTAGAGTGGGTGGGAACTTTGGTAGAGGGGGTACGAACTTTGATAGAGAGGGTACGAACTTTGTTAGAGAGGGGACGCACTTTTTTAGAGAGGGGACAAACTTTCTGAGGGTGGGTACGAACTTTGTTAGAGAGGGGACGAACCTTGTTAGAGAGGGTACGAACTTTGTTAGAGAGGGTACGAACTTTGTTAGAGCGGGTGGGAACTTTGTTAGATGGGGTACGAACTTTATTACAGAGGGTACGAACTTTGTTAGAGGGGTTACGAACTTTTGTAGAGAGGGTACGAACTTTGTGAAAGAGGGAAGGAACTTTGTTAGAGGGGGTACGAACTTTGATAGAGAGGGTACGAACTTTGTTAGAGAGGGTACAAAGTTTGTTAGAGAGGGTACGAACTTTGTTAGAGAGGGAAGGAACTTTGTTAGAGAGGGCACGAACTTTGTTAGAGTGGGTACGAACTTTATTAGAGGGGGTATGAACTTTGTTAGATAGGGTACGGGGTTTATTAGAGGGGGTACGAACTTTGTTAGAGAGGGGACGAACTTTGTTAGAGCGGGTGGGAACTTTGTTAGAGGGGGTACGAACTTTATTACATAGGGTACGAACTTTGTTAGAGGGGTTACGAACTTTGTTAGAGAGGGGACAAACTTTGTTAGAGTGGGTACGAACTTTGTTAGAGAGGGTACGAACTTTGTTGGAGAGGGCACGAACTTTGTTAGAGTGGGTACGAACTTTGTTAGAGAGGGGACGAACTTTGTTAGAGAGGGTACGAACTTTGTTAGAGGGGTTACGAACTTTGTTAGAGTGGGTACGAAATTTGTTAGAGGGGGTACGAACTTTGTTAGAGATGGTACAAACTTTGTTAGAGAGGGTACGATGTTTGTTAGAGTGGGTACGAAGTTTGTTAGAGGGGGTACGAATTTTGTGAGAGAGGAGACGAACTTTGTTAGAGAGGGGCCGAACTTTGTTAGAGTGGGTGGGAACTTTGGTAGAGGGGGTACGAACTTTGATAGAGAGGGTACGAACTTTGTTAGAGAGGGGACGCACTTTTTTAGAGAGGGGACAAACTTTCTGAGGGTGGGTACGAACTTTGTTAGAGAGGGGACGAACCTTGTTAGAGAGGGTACGAACTTTGTTAGAGAGGGTACGAACTTTGTTAGAGCGGGTGGGAACTTTGTTAGATGGGGTACGAACTTTATTACAGAGGGTACGAACTTTGTTAGAGGGGTTACGAACTTTTGTAGAGAGGGTACGAACTTTGTGAAAGAGGGAAGGAACTTTGTTAGAGGGGGTACGAACTTTGATAGAGAGGGTACGAACTTTGTTAGAGAGGGTACAAACTTTGTTAGAGAGGGTACGAACTTTGTTAGAGAGGGAAGGAACTTTGTTAGAGAGGGCACGAACTTTGTTAGAGTGGGTACGAACTTTATTAGAGGGGGTATGAACTTTGTTAGATAGGGTACGGGGTTTATTAGAGGGGGTACGAACTTTGTTAGAGAGGGGACGAACTTTGTTAGAGCGGGTGGGAACTTTGTTAGAGGGGGTACGAACTTTATTACATAGGGTACGAACTTTGTTAGAGGGGTTACGAACTTTGTTAGAGAGGGGACAAACTTTGTTAGAGTGGGTACGAACTTTGTTAGAGAGGGTACGAACTTTGTTGGAGAGGGCACGAACTTTGTTAGAGTGGGTACGAACTTTGTTAGAGAGGGGACGAACTTTGTTAGAGAGGGTACGAACTTTGTTAGAGGGGTTACGAACTTTGTTAGAGTGGGTACGAAATTTGTTAGAAGGGGTACGAACTTTGTTAGAGATGGTACAAACTTTGTTAGAGAGGGTACGATGTTTGTTAGAGTGGGTACGAAGTTTGTTAGAGGGGGTACGAATTTTGTGAGAGAGGAGACGAACTTTGTTAGAGAGGGGCCGAACTTTGTTAGAGTGGGTGGGAACTTTGGTAGAGGGGGTACGAACTTTGATAGAGAGGGTACGAACTTTGTTAGAGAGGGGACGCACTTTTTTAGAGAGGGGACAAACTTTCTGAGGGTGGGTACGAACTTTGTTAGAGAGGGGACGAACCTTGTTAGAGAGGGTACGAACTTTGTTAGAGAGGGTACGAACTTTGTTAGAGCGGGTGGGAACTTTGTTAGATGGGGTACGAACTTTATTACAGAGGGTACGAACTTTGTTAGAGGGGTTACGAACTTTTGTAGAGAGGGTACGAACTTTGTGAAAGAGGGAAGGAACTTTGTTAGAGGGGGTACGAACTTTGATAGAGAGGGTACGAACTTTGTTAGAGAGGGTACAAACTTTGTTAGAGAGGGTACGAACTTTGTTAGAGAGGGTACAAACTTTGTTAGAGAGGGTACGAACTTTGTTAGAGAGGGTACAAACTTTGTTAGAGAGGGCAGGAACTTTGTTAGAGTGGGTACGAACTTTATTAGAGGGGGTATGAACTTTGTTAGATAGGGTACGAGGTTTGTTAGAGGGGGTATGAACTTTGTTAGACAGGGGACGAACTTTGTTAGAGCGGGTGGGAACTTTGTTAGAGGGGGTACGAACTTTATTACATAGGGTACGAACTTTTTTAGAGAGGGGACGAACTTTGTTAGAGTGGGTACGAACTTTGTTAGAGAGGGTACAAATTTTGTTGGAGAGGGCACGAACTTTGTTAGAGTGGGTACGAACTTTGTTAGAGTGGGGACGAACTTTGTTAAAGAGGGTACGAACTTTGTTAGAGGGGTTACGAACTTTGTTAGAGTGGGTACGAAATTTGTTAGGGGGGGTACGACCTTTGTGAGAGAGGGGATGAACTTTGTTAGAGAGGGCACGATCTTTGTTAGAGTGGGTACGAAGTTTCTTAGAGGGGGTACGAATTTTGTGAGAGAGGAGATGAACTTTGTTAGAGAGGGGCCGAACTTTGTTAGAGTGGGTGGGAACTTTGTTAGAGGGGGTACGAACTTTGATAGAGAGGGTACGAACTTTGTTAGAGAGGGTACGAACTTTGTTAGAGAGGGAAGGAACTTTGTTAGAGTGGGTACGAACTTTGTTAGAGAGGATACGAACTTTGCTAGTGAGGGTACAAACTTTGTTAGAGAGGGTACGAACTTCGTTAGAGGGGTTACGAACTTTATTACAGAGGGTACGAACTTCGTTAGAGGGGTTACGAACTTTGTTAGAGAGGGTACGAAATTTGTTAGAGAGGGAAGGAACTTTGTTGGAGAGGGCACGAACTTTGTTAGAGTGGGTACGAACTTTGTTAGAGGGGGTATGAACTTTGTTAGAAAGGATACGAACTTTGTTAGAGAGGGTACAAACCTTGTTAGAGGTGTTACGAACTTTATTACAGACGGTACGAACTTTGTTAAAGAGGGTACGAACTTTGTTAGAGAGGGAAGGAACTTTGTTAGAGAGGGCACGAACGTTGTTAGAATGGGTACGAACTTTGTTAGAGGTGGTACGAACTTTGTTACATAGGGTACGACGTTTGTTAGAGGGTGTACGAACTTTGTTTGAGAGGGGACGAACTTTATTAGAGATGGGGCGAACTTTGTTAGAGTGGGTACGAAGTTTGTTAGAGGGGGTACGAACTTTGTGAGAGAGGGGATGAACTTTGTTAGAGAGGGGACGAACTTTGTTAGAGAGGGTACGAACTTTGTTAGAGGGGTTACGAACTTTGTTAGAGTGGGTACGAAATTTGTTAAAGGGGGTACGAACTTTGTTAGAGATGGTACAAACTTTGTTAGAGAGGGTACGATGTTTGTTAGAGTGGGTACGAAGTTTGTTAGAGGGGGTACGAATTTTGTGAGAGAGGAGACGAACTTTGTTAGCGAGGGGCCGAACTTTGTTAGAGTGGGTGGGAACTTTGGTAGAGGGGGTACGAACTTTGATAGAGAGGGTACGAACTTTGTTAGAGAGGGGACGCACTTTTTTAGAGAGGGGACAAACTTTCTGAGGGTGGGTACGAACTTTGTTAGAGAGGGGACGAACCTTGTTAGAGAGGGTACGAACTTTGTTAGAGAGGGTACGAACTTTGTTAGAGCGGGTGGGAACTTTGTTAGATGGGGTACGAACTTTATTACAGAGGGTACGAACTTTGTTAGAGGGGTTACGAACTTTTGTAGAGAGGGTACGAACTTTGTGAAAGAGGGAAGGAACTTTGTTAGAGGGGGTACGAACTTTGATAGAGAGGGTACGAACTTTGTTAGAGAGGGTACAAACTTTGTTAGAGAGGGTACGAACTTTGTTAGAGAGGGAAGGAACTTTGTTAGAGAGGGCACGAACTTTGTTAGAGTGGGTATGAACTTTATTAGAGGGGGTATGAACTTTGTTAGATAGGGTACGAGGTTTGTTAGAGGGGGTATGAACTTTGTTAGAGAGGGGACGAACTTTGTTAGAGCGGGTGGGAACTTTGTTAGAGGGGGTACGAACTTTATTACATAGGGTACGAACTTTTTTAGAGAGGGGACGAACTTTGTTAGAGTAGGTACGAACTTTGTTAGAGAGGGTACAAACTTTGTTGGAGAGGGCACGAACTTTGTTAGAGTGGGTACGAACTTTGTTAGAGTGGGGACGAACTTTGTTAGAGAGGGTACGAACTTTGTTAGAGGGGTTACGAACTTTGTTAGAGTGGGTACGAAATTTGTTAGGGGGGGTACGACCTTTGTGAGAGAGGGGATGAACTTTGTTAGAGAGGGCATGATCTTTGTTAGAGTGGGTACGAAGTTTCTTAGAGGGGGTACGAATTTTGTGAGAGAGGAGATGAACTTTGTTAGAGAGGGGCCGAACTTTGTTAGAGTGGGTGGGAACTTTGTTAGAGGGGGTACGAACTTTGATAGAGAGGGTACGAACTTTGTTAGAGAGGGTACGAACTTTGTTAGAGAGGGAAGGAACTTTGTTAGAGGGGGTACGAACTTTGATAGAGAGGGTACGAACTTTGTTAGAGAGGGTACGAACTTTGTTAGAGAGGGAAGGAACTTTGTTAGAGTGGGTACGAACTTTGTTAGAGAGGATACGAACTTTGCTAGTGAGGGTACAAACTTTGTTAGAGAGGGTACGAACTTCGTTAGAGGGGTTACGAACTTTATTACAGAGGGTACAAACTTCGTTAGAGGGGTTACGAACTTTGTTAGAGAGGGTACGAAATTTGTTAGAGAGGGAAGGAACTTTGTTGGAGAGGGCACGAACTTTGTTAGAGTGGGTACGAACTTTGTTAGAGGGGGTACGAACTTTGTTAGAAAGCGTAGGAACTTTGTTAGAGAGGGTACAAACCTTGTTAGAGGGGTTACGAACTTTATTACAGAGGGTACGAACTTTGTGAGAGAGGGGACGAACTTTGTTAGAGAGGGGACAAACTTTGTGAGAGAGGGGACGAACTTTGTTAGAGAGGGGACGAACTTTGTTAGAGAGGGTACGAACTTCGTTAGAGGGGTTACGAACTTTATTACAGAGGGTACAAACTTCGTTAGAGGGGTTACGAACTTTGTTAGAGAGGGTACGAAATTTGTTAGAGAGGGAAGGAACTTTGTTGGAGAGGGCACGAACTTTGTTAGAGTGGGTACGAACTTTGTTAGAGGGGGTACGAACTTTGTGAGAAAGTGTAGGAACTTTGTTAGAGAGGGTACAAACCTTGTTAGAGGCGTTACGAACTTTATTACAGACGGTACGAACTTTGTTAAAGAGGGTACGAACTTTGTTAGAGAGGGAAGGAACTTTGTTAGAGAGGGTGGGAACTTTGTTAGAGGGGTTACAAACTTTGTTAGAGTGGGGACGAACTTTGTTAGAGTGGGTACGAACTTTGTGAGAGGGAGTATGAAATTTGTTAGAAAGGATACGAACTTTGTTGGAGAAGGTACAAACCTTGTTAGAGGGGTTACGAACTTCGTTAGTTGGTGTACGAACTTTGTTAGAGAGGGTACGAACTTTGTTAGAGAGGGGACGCACTTGTTTAGAGAGGGGACAAACTTTCTGAGGGTGGGTACGAACTTTGTTAGAGAGGGGACGAACCTTGTTAGAGAGGGTATGAACTTTGTTAGAGAGGGTACGAACTTTGTTAGAGCGGGTGGGAACTTTGTTAGATGGGGTACGAACTTTATTACAGAGGGTACGAACTTTGTTAGAGGGGTTACGAACTTTTGTAGAGAGGGTACGAACTTTGTGAAAGAGGGAAGGAACTTTGTTAGAGGGGGTACGAACTTTGATAGAGAGGGTACGAACTTTGTTAGAGAGGGTACAAACTTTGTTAGAGAGGGTACGAACTTTGTTAGAGAGGGAAGGAACTTTGTTAGAGAGGGCACGAACTTTGTTAGAGTGGGTACGAACTTTATTAGAGGGGGTATGAACTTTGTTAGAGAGGATACGAACTTTGTTAGAGAGGGAAGGAACTTTGTTAGAGTGGGTACGAACTTTATTAGAGGGGGTACGAACTTTGTTAGAGAGGGTACGAACTTTGTTAGAGAGGGAAGGAACTTTGTTAGAGTGGGTACGAACTTTGTTAGAGAGGATACGAACTTTGCTAGTGAGGCTACAAACTTTGTTAGAGAGGGTACGAACTTCGTTAGAGGGGTTACGAACTTTATTACAGAGGGTACGAACTTCGTTAGAGGGGTTACGAACTTTGTTAGAGAGGGTACGAATTTTGTTAGAGAGGGAAGGAACTTTGTTGGAGAGGGCACGAACTTTGTTAGAGTGGGTACGAACTTTGTTAGAGGGGGTACGAACTTTGTTAGAAAGCGTAGGAACTTTGTTAGAGAGGGTACAAACCTTGTTAGAGGGGTTACGAACTTTATTACAGAGGGTACGAACTTTGTGAGAGAGGGGACGAACTTTGTTAGAGAGGGGACGAACTTTGTTAGAGTGGGTACGAACTTTGTTAGAGAGGGGACGAACTTTGTTAGAGAGGCTACGAATTTTATTAGAGGGGTTACGAACTTTGTTAGAGTGGGTACGAAATTTGTTAGAGTGGGGATGAACTTTGTTAGAGTGGGTACGAACTTTGTTAGAGTGGGTACGAACGTTGTTAGAGGCATTACGAACTTTGTTGGAGTGGGTACGAACTTTGTTAGAGTGGGGACGAACTTTGTTACAGTGGGTACGAACTTTGTTAGAGGGGGTATGAACTTTGTTAGAAAGGATACGAACTTTGTTAGAGAGGGTACAAACCTTGTTAGAGGCGTTACGAACTTTATTACAGACGGTACGAACTTTGTTAAAGAGGGTACGAACTTTGTTAGAGAGGGAAGGAACTTTGTTAGAGAGGGTGGGAACTTTGTTAGAGGGGTTACAAACTTTGTTAGAGTGGGGACGAACTTTGTTAGAGTGGGTACGAACTTTGTGAGAGGGGGTATGAAATTTGTTAGAAAGGATACGAACTTTGTTGGAGAAGGTACAAACCTTGTTAGAGGGGTTACGAACTTCGTTAGTTGGTGTACGAACTTTGTTAGAGAGGGTACGAACTTTGTTAGAGAGGGGACGCACTTTTTTAGAGAGGGGACAAACTTTCTGAGGGTGGGTACGAACTTTGTTAGAGAGGGGACGAACCTTGTTAGAGAGGGTATGAACTTTGTTAGAGAGGGTACGAACTTTGTTAGAGCGGGTGGGAACTTTGTTAGATGGGGTACGAACTTTATTACAGAGGGTACGAACTTTGTTAGAGGGGTTACGAACTTTTGTAGAGAGGGTACGAACTTTGTGAAAGAGGGAAGGAACTTTGTTAGAGGGGGTACGAACTTTGATAGAGAGGGTACGAACTTTGTTAGAGAGGGTACAAACTTTGTTAGAGAGGGTACGAACTTTGTTAGAGAGGGAAGGAACTTTGTTAGAGAGGGCACGAACTTTGTTAGAGTGGGTACGAACTTTATTAGAGGGGGTATGAACTTTGTTAGAGAGGATACGAACTTTGTTAGAGAGGGAAGGAACTTTGTTAGAGTGGGTACGAACTTTATTAGAGGGGGTACGAACTTTGTTAGAGAGGGTACGAACTTTGTTAGAGAGGGAAGGAACTTTGTTAGAGTGGGTACGAACTTTGTTAGAGAGGATACGAACTTTGCTAGTGAGGCTACAAACTTTGTTAGAGAGGGTACGAACTTCGTTAGAGGGGTTACGAACTTTATTACAGAGGGTACGAACTTCGTTAGAGGGGTTACGAACTTTGTTAGAGAGGGTACGAATTTTGTTAGAGAGGGAAGGAACTTTGTTGGAGAGGGCACGAACTTTGTTAGAGTGGGTACGAACTTTGTTAGAGGGGGTACGAACTTTGTTAGAAAGCGTAGGAACTTTGTTAGAGAGGGTACAAACCTTGTTAGAGGGGTTACGAACTTTATTACAGAGGGTACGAACTTTGTGAGAGAGGGGACGAACTTTGTTAGAGAGGGGACGAACTTTGTTAGAGTGGGTACGAACTTTGTTAGAGAGGGGACGAACTTTGTTAGAGAGGCTACGAATTTTATTAGAGTGGTTACGAACTTTGTTAGAGTGGGTACGAAATTTGTTAGAGTGGGGATGAACTTTGTTAGAGTGGGTACGAACTTTGTTAGAGAGGGTACAAACCTTGTTAGAGGCGTTACGAACTTTATTACAGACGGTACGAACTTTGTTAAAGAGGGTACGAACTTTGTTAGAGAGGGAAGGAACTTTGTTAGAGAGGGCACGAACGTTGTTAGAATGGGTACGAACTTTGTTAGAGGTGGTACGAACTTTGTTACATAGGGTACGACGTTTGTTAGAGGGTGTACGAACTTTGTTTGAGAGGGGACGAACTTTATTAGAGATGGGGCGAACTTTGTTAGAGTGGGTACGAAGTTTGTTAGAGGGGGTACGAACTTTGTGAGAGAGGGGATGAACTTTGTTAGAGAGGGGACGAACTTTGTTAGAGTGGGTAGGAACTTTGTCAGAGAGGGGACGAACTTTGTTAGAGAGGGTGCGAACTTTTTTTGAGGGGTGATTACTACTCAAAAAGTGCTATTTCATAGCTTGTAATTAACTCTTTCAAACACTCTTGAGTAGTAATTATCACCTTTTAACTCAATTGACATGTTAAGGGCCTTTGCAATTGTTTCTAACCAAATTGTGTTAAGTTTTGGTGTTTTTGATAGCTTTTTGCTCACCAAAGCAATGTAAGAATGAGGGAGAGTTGTATATAGCTCATGGCAAGGCTTTTGGAAGCTCAAATTCATGAAGAACCAAGCTTTGGAGCCTCATAGTCCTCTGCCATAATCGGGTGAAGTATGCAAGGAAAGAGCAACAGAGAGAGGAAAACAGAGTAAGGAAAACAGAGCATGCCAGCTGCAGTCTTCCTTCCAACTTTTGGAGCACTTCCCGAAGTCCATTTTGTGCATGCTATATACCGTTGGAAAGCTCTGGAAGTCAAGAATTCAACGCTTCAAACCGTGTGCGATTTGGAGCTGAAATGAGGAAGATATGGCTTTCGTAAGACAACTGCATCCGGCTGAGGAACAATTTCGCACCTTGCGAAATTGGAACTCCAACGTGCGAAATTGGAGCCTGCCGTGCGAAGTGGAAATGGATGGCAGCTGTGCATTCTCGGTGAAGCCCAACATGCGAAAGTGATTTTGCAACTTGCGAACTTGAACTCCAACGTGCGAAAGTGGATTCCAAGTTGCGAAATCAACTTGCGAAATTTTCGCAAGTCACCATGCAACGTGCGAAAATGGGATATTTGTGCACCGACTCTTTTTCTTCAGATATTTTTGTATAATTTTCCATTCTTCTCCTTGTAATCCACCAATCATAGCATTACTTGGCTAGGAAGGTTGGAAAAACTTCCCTATATATGTTCTCTTGCACCCGATGTAAAAGAATGTAGAGATAGAATCGATCAATATATTATACAGAGCACTTGCTCTGCTTTTTCCTTCTCGGTTTGTTTTTCTCTTTTATTTTCTTTCTAGCCAAACATCCTCTGAAGATGTTTCCTCAGAGGATGAGAGGCTAGGCTTTTTGTCTCTTGGGTGAAGGAAGCTAGGTAAGGTGCCGGCATGCATAAGTGTGAGTTTTTGTTGTTTCCGTTTTTAATAAAGAGAAAGAGTGACCCATTTATGGTTTTTATATTTTTAGTTAACTAGGATTACCATGAATAGCTAATACTTGGTAAGCTTTCGGATTCCATGGATTCTTATTGCTTGCAATCTTGCTCCATGGAGGTCTAATTGTTATCTCTTGTTCGCTTGTGAAGGATGATCCGATGTTAAGGATCACTTTGAATGGCAAATACTAGGTGAGAGGTACGAGCCATTGCAAGGTGTATCAGTGAGAGGGATTTAGCGTTGAAACCATTAATGGTAAGCATCTGTACCACACCGGTTCGGGAAATAACTATAGGTTAAATTCCGAATACGAGGAAAAGAAACAAGTGACCGGAATCTCCCTTTTTGTAGAAGGCACCTGATCCTAGTAACCTGAAATCCCAAGAAACATCTTTCTTTCTAATTACTTTTAGTTATTTTCAGTTTGGTTAGCTTAAAACCATTCGTTTTCATGCAAACTTGTGTTTTCTTTTAAAGCTAACCTTGGAAAGGAAAACCACCAATTCAGCTTTTGAACTAATATCAATTGTAAAGTGAAAACCCATCCCAGTGAACGATCCTAGAGCCACTATGCTATGCTAGCTATGCTACCCTAGTATATGGTGAAATAGGTTTATAAATTTTGTTGATAACTCCCGTCTGAGGATTGAAATCAAAGCACATCAGTTGATTGATCTGAATCAATCAGAACACCAATTGGGGACGAATCAAATGGCGCCGTTGCCGGGGATGGTGCCACTTTGCAGTGATATGATCTTTTGAGAATACTTGTGATCTTCATCACAAGTTTGGTGATTTTTCTTTTCTTTTACTAACTCTTTTTAATTGTTTTTTTTTTTTTTTTTCCTTATTCACGTTTTAGTTTACCTTTTAGCTAGTTTTAATTAATCTTAATTTTTTTTTAATTGTTTTTTCTTCTGTTTTTCTTTTGTTTTCTCTGTTTTTAATTCACAAATTGCTAGTTGTGCATGCCATTTTGGATACGAGATAGCAGAGGAAGCCATAAATTTCTTGAGTTATGTGGCTGAACTTTCAAGAGGATGGAATGAACCAAATGCTAGAGATATGGGAAGAATGACATCTCAACCTAATGCTAAGGGTGAGATGTATATTTTGAAGGAAGAAATTGACATGAAGGCAAAGATTGCAGCTATGGCAAGGAGATTGGAGGAACTAGAAATGAAGAAGATGCAAGAAGTGCAAGCCATCTCTCAGACACCATTGCAACCTATGCCTTGTGCCATTTGTCTATCTTATGAGCACTTGGTTAACCAATGTCCTACCATTCCAATGGTGAGGGAAATGTTTGGTGATTGCAACACCTACAATTCCAATTGGAGGAACCATCCAAATTTCTCTTGGGAACCACAGCCACCTCAGTACATACAACCTGCTCAAGCACCTCAGCAAGCCTCAAACCTTGAACAAGCTATGGTGAATCTTAGCAAGGTCGTGGGAGACTTTGTTGGAGCTCAGAAATCCATCAATGCTCATCTCAGTCAAAGAATTGACAGTGTAGAGAGTTCATTGAATAAAAGGATGGATGAAGTGCAAAATGATCTATCTCAGAAGATAGATAATCTCCAATATTCAATCTCAAGGCTCACCAACCTCAAAACAGAGCAAGAGAAAGGAAACTTTCCTTCTCAACCTTATCAAAATTCCAAGGGTATCCATCAAGTGGAGGCTCAAAAGGGAGAATCTTCAATGGTGAAGGAAGTTAAAACGGTGATCACTCTAAGGAGTGGTAAAGAGGTTGTTTTGGCCACATCCAAACAAGAGCATGAAACAGAAAGTGAAACAGAGAAAAAGAAGAGGGAGGAAATTAAAGGAAAGAGAAAGGGAATTGTTTCCATTGCCATCATACGATACAAATCTCTAATGAAGGATGCCAACTTCATAGGGGATCCGGGCAAGCTGAAACAGGACAACATTTTTTTTTTTGATGGACTTAGTCTTTCTAAAGACTAGCTAGTCCATATCTTTTTGTTATATTTTATTACTTGTTTTAATTATGATTTCAAGCTTTAATTTTAATTAGTTTTGATTTAACATAAGTTTTTTTTTTGGATGATCATTGTAGGAGGGACTGCAAAACAGTTGGGCATACCATCAGAAAAATGAAAAAAAAAGAAGAAGGAAGAGAAGAGAGAATTCTGGCCATTGGTTCTATTGCCACTTCGGGGCATATTTGGAGCACTTCCTCAAGTCCATTTTATACATGCCATATACCGTTTCGAAGCTCAGGAAGTCAGGAGTCCAACGCTTCAAACGGTGTCCAAATTGGAGTTGAAACTAAAAAGTTATGGCCATTTGAAGAGCAGCTGCAGTCTTTCTTACGTTTGGAGAGCAGCTGCAGTGTTTTTTCTTACATTTGGACAACTTTCCGGAGTCCAATTTTTACATATTATATACCGTTTTGAAGCTCCAGAAGTCAAGAATTCAAAACTTCAAACGGTGTCCAAATCGGAGTTGAAACAAAAAAGTTATGTCCATTGCAAGAAAACCGCGCTGAGCTGACAGAAAATTATCACGACGCGAAGCACGGTGCGAATCAAGGTGCGAAAATTTTCGCACCGTGCGAAACACCCTCCAGGCACACGAGTGCCATCACCTCAAGTATCGAAATGGTTTCGCACGGTGCGAAACAAGGTGCGAAATTTCTTGTGGAGAGCAGCTGCAGTCTTTTTGCTTACATTTGGAGAACTTCCCAGAGTCCATTTTCTACATGCTATATACCGTTGGAAAGCTCTGGAAGTCAAGAATCTAATGCTTCAAACGATGTGCAATTTGGATCTGAAATGAAGAAGTTATGGCCTTCGAAAGACAACTGCATCTAGCTGAAGGACAAATTCACACGGTGCGTTTTCATCAAACAACTTGCGAAATCTGATCCAAGTTGCGAAAAATGGGAATCAAGGTGCGAATTTTCTCCACTTCCATTTCGCACACCGCTGTTCAAGGTGCAAAATTTAGTCCAAGGTGCGAAAATCACTTCCAAGGTGCGAATTCTCTAAACTTCCGTTTCGCACACCACTGTACAAGGTGCGAAATGGTTTCGCACAGTGCGAACCACCCCTCTAGCACACGAGTGCCATCACCTCAAGTAGCGAAACGGTTTCGCACGGTGCGAAACAAGGTGCGAAAATTTCGCACGATAAAAATCAACATGCGAAAAATCCTTTTCAACGTGCGAAAACTCCTTTTTAACGTGCGAAAAACACCAACTGTCTTTTAAACATGTTTTTAAACGTCCGAGACTCTGTTTTTCATTCCAAAAAGCCATTTTGGTTTCCGAAGGAGTTTTTAAACGTGCAACCATCCAAATTCCACCCCTCTCCTTCCATTTAAAGTCTTGGTACATGTATTAGAGGAGAGGAGAGGAGAGCCCCGCGCACCAGCTGAGAACTCTCTGGAAATCAAGAACAGCCACCTTTCTCCATTTCAGCCATGCACAAGACTAGAGGAGCACCCAACACGCACCTTGGGATCACACACAAAGCCTCCCACTCCATTTTTGACCTCCCTAAACCATCACAGCTCATAGCTCCAGCTGAGAACTCCAACTAAGGAGACTATGCCATCTCAGGAGGCCGCCACAGAGCCATCATCTCCACAGGACCTACTCAAGAGGCCACTACTTGATCATCTCTTTATTTTTCTATTTTACTTATTATATTAGTATAGATAATTCCATGTTTTGATGTTTTCTGGGATTGGATATATTTCCTGAAACTTTCTCAGATTAATATATATATAGATATCATTTTTGTTTAAGCTTGGCATTTTTTTTTTTTTTTTATTTCCTCTACTCACTCAATCTTTTGTTTTTTTTGAAACATGTGGTTTCTCCTAAACGACTCAGACTCCATGTCACTCAGGAGGTACCACTTCCTCCCTTTATTTTTTAATCGCTTTTGAAACATTGAGGACAATGTTCAGCTTGGTTGGGGGGAGAGTTGAGGAAGGAAGTTTTTGTTATTAATGCTAGGTTTATTTTGTTAATTAAGTTGTTTTTGCTTAATTTTTAAATTTTTAAAGTTTTTTTTTGAATACTCTCCATGGCTATTAAGGAAAAATTTTCAAAATGAAATGGGAGAAATTGAATTTTTTGTTCTTTTTACTTGACTTAGAGTTTGTATTATATATATTAAAGTTGATGAATTGTTGAAACTCCTATTGATTTCAACCTTATTTCTTCCACTTTAAGCTAATCACACACTGTGCACAATAGGTTCCGAGTATAAGATGGAAAACTAATTTCCCTCTTGACTTAGGAAAATTTTAGACTTGGTACATTTGACCTCATTTAGTGTTGGGACACCTTAAAAAAAAGGCCAATGAGCCTTTGAAAAAAAAAAGAAAAAAAAAAAAAAAAAAAAAAACAAAGTGTTCTACTTGCCTTGAAACCTGAGCAAGGTCTGAGGGGTATATGATGAAAATCTTTAAAACTTGGTGCCCTAAACCTTCATTGGTTGGGAGTCACCGACCTCAATGCTCGTTACATGGGTGAATGGGTGGAGTTTGACATATTGTAGGTGCTTGGGTATTAAAAATTCATTCTCAAAAGTCCGGGGTGAAATCCGAGGAGTTAGTGGTTGAAAAATCCTTAAAGCTTGATGCCCTAAACCTTGATTGGTTGGGAGTCATCGATGGACCCCCGTTACATGGACAATTTAGAAAAGAATGCCTTTAAGCATTGCACTCCTATAAGAAAAAATTGTGAAAAAAAAAAAAAAAGGTGCGTTCTTAGCCTATTGGAGGTTGATCAGTTTGCTAAGCTTTGAAAAGAGCTAGGTTGAGGGGAGAGATTAGTTTGACATACTATATTCGGAAACTAATAAATAACACTTAGATTTTTGTGGAAGAATAAGTTTTGAGCCTTTGGGAGTGGAAATCATTTTGAAGCTTAAATTTGCATAATGCTTACTCTTTATGAATTGTGATTAGGAAAATTATTTGATAGCTCCTATTGAAGTTTGAGTTTTATTTCTTTAATGTTCCATGTGAGAGTTTGATCTATCATGCCACTTAAACATTTTTTGGAGTGATCAGCATGATGTTGTAAATTATGGTACTTTTATTTTATTTTTCTCTCCTTCATTGCTAAGGGACTAGCAATATGTCGGTTGGGGGGAGTGATTACTACTCAAAAAGTGCTATTTCATAGCTTGTAATTAACTCTTTCAAACACTCTTGAGTAGTAATTATCACCTTTTAACTCAATTGACATGTTAAGGGCCTTTGCAATTGTTTCTAACCAAATTGTGTTAAGTTTTGGTGTTTTTGATAGCTTTTTGCTCACCAAAGCAATGTAAGAATGAGGGAGAGTTGTATATAGCTCATGGCAAGGCTTTTGGAAGCTCAAATTCATGAAGAACCAAGCTTTGGAGCCTCATAGTCCTCTGCCATAATCGGGTGAAGTATGCAAGGAAAGAGCAACAGAGAGAGGAAAACAGAGTAAGGAAAACAGAGCATGCCAGCTGCAGTCTTCCTTCCAACTTTTGGAGCACTTCCCGAAGTCCATTTTGTGCATGCTATATACCGTTGGAAAGCTCTGGAAGTCAAGAATTCAACGCTTCAAACCGTGTGCGATTTGGAGCTGAAATGAGGAAGATATGGCTTTCGTAAGACAACTGCATCCGGCTGAGGAACAATTTCGCACCTTGCGAAATTGGAACTCCAACGTGCGAAATTGGAGCCTGCCGTGCGAAGTGGAAATGGATGGCAGCTGTGCATTCTCGGTGAAGCCCAACATGCGAAAGTGATTTTGCAACTTGCGAACTTGAACTCCAACGTGCGAAAGTGGATTCCAAGTTGCGAAATCAACTTGCGAAATTTTCGCAAGTCACCATGCAACGTGCGAAAATGGGATATTTGTGCACCGACTCTTTTTCTTCAGATATTTTTGTATAATTTTCCATTCTTCTCCTTGTAATCCACCAATCATAGCATTACTTGGCTAGGAAGGTTGGAAAAACTTCCCTATATATGTTCTCTTGCACCCGATGTAAAAGAATGTAGAGATAGAATCGATCAATATATTATACAGAGCACTTGCTCTGCTTTTTCCTTCTCGGTTTGTTTTTCTCTTTTATTTTCTTTCTAGCCAAACATCCTCTGAAGATGTTTCCTCAGAGGATGAGAGGCTAGGCTTTTTGTCTCTTGGGTGAAGGAAGCTAGGTAAGGTGCCGGCATGCATAAGTGTGAGTTTTTGTTGTTTCCGTTTTTAATGAAGAGAAAGAGTGACCCGTTAATGTTGTTTATATTTTTAGTTAACTAGGATTACCGTGAATAGCTAATACTTGGTAAGCTTTCGGATTCCATGGATTCTTATTGCTTG
This sequence comes from Vitis rotundifolia, assembly GCA_030254885.1. Taxonomy (NCBI): domain Eukaryota; kingdom Viridiplantae; phylum Streptophyta; class Magnoliopsida; order Vitales; family Vitaceae; genus Vitis; species Vitis rotundifolia. The sequence continues at coordinate 46,278 of JARBHA010000073.1, read as the reverse complement.
CAATCTTGCTCCATGGAGGTCTAATTGTTATCTCTTGTTCGCTTGTGAAGGATGATCCGATGTTAAGGACCACCTTGAATGGCAAATACTAGGTGAGAGGTACGAGCCATTGCAAGGTGTGTCAGTGAGAGGATTTTAGAGTTGACATCATTAATGGTGAACATCTGTACCACACCGGTTCGGGTAATAACTATAGGTTAAATCCCGAATGCGAGGAAAAGACTCAAGTGACCGGATTCTCCTCTTTTGCATTTGGTACCCGAGCCTAGCAACCTGAAGTCCCGAGGAACTCCTTTCTTTATAACTAATTTTAGATAATTTGTATGTTTGGTTAACTTAAAGTCTTTTGTTCCCATTCAAACCTTTGTTTTTCTTTTAAAAGCTAACCTTGAAATGAAAAAGCACCCATTTAGCTCTTGAACTGATATCATTTGGAAAGTGAAAACCCATCCCTGTGGACGATCCTAGAGCCACTATACTATGCTAGCTAAATGCTACCCTGGTATATGGTGATTTAGGTTTATAAATTTTGTTGATTACTCCCGCCTGAGAATTGAGATCAAGACACATCAATTGAGTTGAATCAATTGATACACCAATCGGGCACGAATCAAGGGGTTACGAACTTTGTTAGAGTGGGTACGATATTTGTTAGAGTGGGGACGAACTTTGTTAGAGTGGGTACGAACTTTGTTAGAGGGGTTACAAACTTTGTTAGAGTGGGGACGAACTTTGTTAGAGTGGGTACGAACTTTGTGAGAGGGGGTTTGAAATTTGTTAGAAAGGATACGAACTTTGTTGGAGAGGGTACAAACCTTGTTAGAGGGGTTACGAACTTCGTTAGTTGGTGTACGAACTTTGTTAGAGAGGGTACGAACTTTGTTAGAGAGGGAAGGAACTTTGTTAGAGTGGGTACGAACTTTGTGAGACAGGGTAGAAACTTTGTTAGAGGGGGTAGGAACGTTGTTAGAGCGGGTACGAATATCGTTAGAGAGTCCACGAACTTTATTAGAGAGGGTACGAACTTTGTTAGAGAGGGTACGAACTTTGTTAGAGAGGGTACGAACTTTGCTAGTTAGGGTAAAAACTTTGTTAGAGAGGGTGCAAACTTTGTTAGAGGGGTTACGAACTTTATTACAGAGGGTACGAACTTCGTTAGAGGGGTTACGAACTTTGTTAGAGAGGGTACGAACTTTGTTAGAGAGGGAAGGAACTTAGTTGGGGAGGGCACGAACTTTGTTAGAGTGGGTACGAACTTTGTTAGAGGGGGTACGAACTTTGTTAGAAAGCGTATGAACTTTGTTAGAGAGGGTACAAACCTTGTTAGAGGGGTTACGAACTTTATTACAGAGGGTACGAACTTTGTGAGAGAGGGGACGAACTTTGTTAGAGAGGGAACGAACTTTGTTAAAGTGGGTACGAACTTTGTTAGAGAGGGGACGAACGTTGTTAGAGAGGGTACGAACTTTGTTATAGGGGTTACGAACTTTGTTAGAGTGGGTACGAAATTTGCTAAAGTGGGGACGAACTTTGTTAGAGTGGGTACGAACTTTGTTAGAGGCGTTACGAACTTTGTTAGAGTGGGTACGAACTTTGTTAGAGAAGGTACGAACTTTGTTTGAGGGGTTACGAACTTTGTTAGAGTGGGTACGATATTTGTTAGAGTGGGGACGAACTTTGTTAGAGTGGGTACGAACTTTGTTAGAGGGGTTACGAACTTTGTTAGAGTGGGTACGAACTTTGTTAGAGGGGGTACGAACTTTGTTAGAAAGCGTATGAACTTTGTTAGAGAGGGTACAAACCTTGTTAGAGGGGTTACGAACTTTATTACAGAGGGTACGAACTTTGTGAGAGAGGGGACGAACTTTGTTAGAGAGGGAACGAACTTTGTTAAAGTGGGTACGAACTTTGTTAGAGAGGGGACGAACGTTGTTAGAGAGGGTACGAACTTTGTTATAGGGGTTACGAACTTTGTTAGAGTGGGTACGAAATTTGCTAAAGTGGGGACGAACTTTGTTAGAGTGGGTACGAACTTTGTTAGAGGCGTTACGAACTTTGTTAGAGTGGGTACGAACTTTGTTAGAGAAGGTACGAACTTTGTTTGAGGGGTTACGAACTTTGTTAGAGTGGGTACGATATTTGTTAGAGTGGGGACGAACTTTGTTAGAGTGGGTACGAACTTTGTTAGAGGGGTTACGAACTTTGTTAGAGTGGGTACGAACTTTGTTACAGTGGGGACGAACTTTGTTAGAGTGGGTACGAACTTTGTTAGAGGGGGTATGAACTTTTCTAGAAAGGATACGAACTTTGTTGGAGAGGGTACAAACCTTGTTAGAGGGGTTACGAACTTCGTTAGTTGGTGTACGAACTTTGTTAGAGAGGGTACGAACTTTGTTAGAGAGGGAAGGAACTTTGTTAGAGTGGGTACGAACTTTGTGAGACAGGGTAGAAACTTTGTTAGAGGGGGTAGGAACGTTGTTAGAGCCTGTACAAATATCGTTAAAGAGTCCACGCACTTTATTAGAGAGGGTACGACCTTTGTTAGAGAGGGTACGACCTTTGTTAGAGAGGGTACGAACTTTGCTAGTGAGGGTACAAACTTTGTTAGAGAGGGTACGAACTTTGTTAGAGAGGGTACAAACCTTGTTAGAGGGGTTACGAACTTTATTACAGAGGGTACGAACTTCGTTAGAGGGGTTACGAACTTTGTTAGAGAGGGTACGAATTTTGTTAGAGAGGGAAGGAACTTTGTTGGAGAGGGCACGAACTTTGTTAGAGTGGGTACGAACTTTGTTAGAGGGGGTACGAACTTTGTTAGAAAGCGTATGAACTTTGTTATAGAGGGTACAAACCTTGTTAGAGGGGTTACGAACTTTATTACAGAGGGTATGAACTTTGTGAGAGAGGGGACGAACTTTGTTAGAGAGGGGACGAACTTTGTTAGAGTGGGTACGAACTTTGTTAGAGAGGGGACGAACGTTGTTAGAGAGGGTACGAACTTTGTTAGAGGGGTTACGAACTTTGTTAGAGTGGGTACGAAATTTGTTAGAGTGGGGACGAACTTTGTTAGAGTGGGGACGAACTTTATTAGAGTGGGTACGAACTTTGTTAAAGGGGGTACGAACTTTGTTAGAAAGGATACGAACTTTGTTAGAGAGGGTACAAACCTTGTTAGAGGGGTTACGAACTTTATTACAGACGGTACGAACTTTGTTAGAGGGGTTACGAACTTTGTTAAAGAGGGTACGAACTTTGTTAGAGAGGGAAGGAACTTTGTTAGAGAGGGCACGAACGTTGTTAGAGTGGGTACAAACTTTGTTAGAGGTGGTACGAACTTTGTTACATAGGGTACGACGTTTGTTAGAGGGGGTACGAACTTTGTTAGAGAGGGGGCGAAATTTGTTAGAGTGGGGACGAGCTTTGTTAGAGTGGCTACGAACTTTGTTAAAGGCGCTATGAATTTTGTTTGAGTGGGTACGAACTTTGTTAGAGTGGGGACGAACTTTGTTAGAGTGGGTACGAACTTTGTTAGAGGGGGCACGAACTTTGTTAGAGAGGGTATGAACTTTGTTAGAGAGGGTACGAACTTTGTTAGAGAGGGTACAAACCTTGTTAGAGGGGTTACGAACTTTATTACAGAGGGTACGAATTTTGTTAGAGGGGTTACAAACTTTGTTAGAGAGGGTACGAACTTTGTTAGAGAGGGAAGGAACTTTGTTGGAGAGGGCACGAACTTTGTTAGAGTGGGTACGAACTTTGTTAGAGGGGGTACGAACTTTGTTAGAAAGCGTATGAACTTTGTTAGAGAGGGTACAAACCTTGTTAGAGGGGTTACGAACTTTATTACAGAGGGTACGAACTTTGTGAGAGAGGGGACGAACTTTGTTAGAGAGGGGACGAACTTTGTTAGAGTGGGTACGAACTTTGTTCGAGAGGGGACGAACGTTGTTAGAGAGGGTACGAACTTTGTTAGAGGGGTTACGAACTTTGTTAGAGTGGGTACGAAATTTGTTAGAGTGGGGACGAACTTTGTTAGAGTGGGTACGAACTTTGTTAGAGGCGTTACGAACTTTGTTAGAGTGGGTACGAACTTTGTTAGAGTGGGGACAAACTTTATTAGAGTGGGTACGAACTTTGTTAGAGGGGGTACGAACTTTGTGAGAAAGGATACGAACTTTGTTAGAGAGGGTACAAACCTTGTTAGAGGGGTTACGAACTTTATTACAGACGGTACGAACGTTGTTAGAGGGGTTACGAACTTTGTTCAAGAGGGTACGAACTTTGTTAGAGAGGGAAGGAACTTTGTTAGAGAGGGCACGAACGTTGTTAGAGTGGGTACGAACTTTGTAAGAGGTGGTACGAACTTTGTTACATAGGGTACGACGTTTGTCAGAGGAGGTACGAACTTTGTTAGAGAGGGTACGAACTTTGTTAGAGAGGGGACGAACTTTGTTAGAGTGGGTACGAAGTTTGTTAGAGGGGGTACGAACGTTGTGAGAGAGGGGACGAACTTTGTTAGAGAGGGCACAAACTTTGTTTAGGTGGGTACGAACTGTTTTAGAGAGGGGACGAACTTTGTTAGAGAGGGTACAAACTTATTTAGAGAGGGGACAAACTTTCTTAGAGTAAGTACGAACATTGTTAGTGGGTGTACGAACTTTGTTAGAGAGGGTACGAACTTTGTTAGAGAGGGCACGAACTTTGTTACAGGGGGGACGAACTTTGTTAGAGAGGGTATGAACTTTGTTACAGAGGGTACGAACTTTGTTAGAGAGGGTACAAACTTTGTTTGAGGGGTTACGAACTTTATTACAGAGGGTACGAACTTTGTTAGAGAGGGTACAAACCCTGTAAGAGGGGTTACGAACTTTATTACAGAGGGTACGAACTTTGTTAGAGGGGTTATGAACTTTGTTAGAGAGGGTACGAACTTTGTTAGAGAGGGACGGAACTTTGTTAGAGAGGGACGGAACTTTGTCAGAGAGGGCACGAACTTTGTTAGAGTGGGTACGAACTTTATTAGAGGGGGTATGAACTTTGTTAGATAGGGTACGAGGTTTGTTACAGGGGGGACGAACTTTGTTAGAGAGGGTATGAACTTTGTTACAGAGGGTACGAACTTTGTTAGAGAGGGTACAAACTTTGTTTGAGGGGTTACGAACTTTATTACAGAGGGTACGAACTTTGTTAGAGAGGGTACAAACCTTGTAAGAGGGGTTACGAACTTTATTACAGAGGGTACGAACTTTGTTAGAGGGGTTATGAACTTTGTTAGAGAGGGTACGAACTTTGTTAGAGAGGGACGGAACTTTGTCAGAGAGGGCACGAACTTTGTTAGAGTGGGTACGAACTTTATTAGAGGGGGTATGAACTTTGTTAGATAGGGTACGAGGTTTGTTAGAGGGGGTACGAACTTTGTTAGAGAGGGGACCAACTTTGTCAGAGTGGGTGGGAACTTTGTTAGAGGGGATACGAACTTTGTTAGAGAGGGGACGAACTTTGTTAGAGAGGGGAGGAACTTTGCTAGATTGGGTACGAACTGTGTTAGAGAGGGGATGAACTATGTTAGAGAGGGTACGAACTTTGTTTGAGAGGGGACGAACTTTGTTAGAGTGGGTACGAACTTTGGTAGTGGGTGTACGAACTTTGTTAGAGAGGGTAGGAACTTTGTTAGAGAGGGCACGAACTTTGTTACAGAGGGTACGAACTTTGTTAGAGAGGGTATGAACTTTGTTACAGAGGGTACGAACTTTGTTAGAGAGGGTACAAACTTTGTTTGAGGGGTTACGAACTTTATTACAAAGGGTACGAACTTTGTTAGAGAGGGTACGAACTTTATTAGAGAGGGTACAAACCTTGTAAGAGGGGTTACGAACTTTATTACAGAGGGTACGAACTTTGTTAGAGAGGGTAGGAACTTTGTTAGATAGGGTACGAACTTTGTTAGAGAGGGACGGAACTTTGTTAGAGAGGGCACGAACTTTGTTAGAGTGGGTACGAACTTTATTAGAGGGGGTATGAACTTTGTTAGATAGGGTACGAGGTTTGTTAGAGGGGGTACGAACTTTGTTAGAGAGGGGACGAACTTTGTTAGAGTGGGTGGGAACTTTGTTAGAAGGGGTACGAACTTTGTTAGAGAGGGTAGGAACTTTGTTAGAGAGGGGACGAACTTTGTTTGAGAGGGGACGAACATTGCTAGAGTGGGTACGAACTGTGTTAGAGAGGGGACGAACTTTGTTAGAGAGGGTACGAACTTTGTTTGAAAGGGGACGAACTTTGTTAGAGAGGGTATGAACTTTGTTACAGAGGGTACGGACTTTGTTAGAGAGGGTACAAACTTTGTTTGAGGGGTTACGAACTTTATTATAGAGGGTACGAACTTTGTTAGAGGGGTTATGAACTTTGTTAGAGAGGGTACGAACTTTGTTAGAGAGGGACGAAACTTTGTTAGAGAGGGCACGAACTTTGTTAGAGTGGGTACGAACTTTATTAGAGGGGGTATGAACTTTGTTAGATAGGGTACGAGGTTTGTTAGAGGGGGTACGAACTTTGTTAGAGAGGGGACCAACTTTGTCAGAGTGGGTGGGAACTTTGTTAGAGGGGATACGAACTTTGTTAGAGAGGGGACGAACTTTGTTAGACAGGGGAGGAACTTTGCTAGAGTGGGTACGAACTGTGTTAGAGAGGGGACGAACTATGTTAGAGAGGGTACGAACTTTGTTTGAGAGGGGACGAACTTTGTTAGAGTGGGTACGAACTTTGGTAGTGGGTGTACGAACTTTGTTAGAGAGGGTAGGAACTTTGTTAGAGAGGGCACGAACTTTGTTACAGAGGGTACGAACTTTGTTAGAGAGGGTCTGAACTTTGTTACAGAGGGTACAAACTTTGTTTGAGGGGTTACGAACTTTATTACAGAGGGTACGAACTTTGTTAGAGAGGGTACGAACTTTATTAGAGAGGGTACAAACCTTGTAAGAGGGGTTACGAACTTTATTACAGAGGGTACGAACTTTGTTAGAGAGGGTAGGAACTTTGTTAGATAGGGTACGAACTTTGTTAGAGAGGGACGGAACTTTGTTAGAGAGGGCACGAACTTTGTTAGAGTGGGTACGAACTTTATTAGAGGGGGTATGAGCTTTGTTAGATAGGGTACGAGGTTTGTTAGAGGGGGTACGAACTTTGTTAGAGAGGGGACGAACTTTGTTAGAGTGGGTGGGAACTTTGTTAGAAGGGGTACGAACTTTGTTAGAGAGGGTAGGAACTTTGTTAGAGAGGGGACGAACTTTGTTAGAGAGGGTAGGAAATTTGTTAGAGAGGGCACGAACTTTGTTACAGAGGGTACGAACTTTGTTAGAGAGGGTATGAACTTTGTTACAGAGGGTACGAACTTTGTTAGAGAGGGTCTGAACTTTGTTACAGAGGGTACAAACTTTGTTTGAGGGGTTACGAACTTTATTACAGAGGGTACGAACTTTGTTAGAGAGGGTACGAACTTTATTAGAGAGGGTACAAACCTTGTAAGAGGGGTTACGAACTTTATTACAGAGGGTACGAACTTTGTTAGAGAGGGTAGGAACTTTGTTAGATAGGGTACGAACTTTGTTAGAGAGGGACGGAACTTTGTTAGAGAGGGCACGAACTTTGTTAGAGTGGGTACGAACTTTATTAGAGGGGGTATGAGCTTTGTTAGATAGGGTACGAGGTTTGTTAGAGGGGGTACGAACTTTGTTAGAGAGGGGACGAACTTTGTTAGAGTGGGTGGGAACTTTGTTAGAAGGGGTACGAACTTTGTTAGAGAGGGTAGGAACTTTGTTAGAGAGGGGACGAACTTTGTTAGAGAGGGTAGGAACTTTGTTAGAGAGGGCACGAACTTTGTTACAGAGGGTACGAACTTTGTTAGAGAGGGTATGAACTTTGTTACAGAGGGTACGAACTTTGTTAGAGAGGGTACAAACTTTGTTTGAGGGGTTACGAACTTTATTACAGAGGGTACAAACTTTGTTAGAGAGGGTACGAACTTTATTAGAGAGGGTACAAACCTTGTAAGAGGGGTTACGAACTTTATTACAGAGGGTACGAACTTTGTTAGAGAGGGTAGGAACTTTGTTAGATAGGGTACGAACTTTGTTAGAGAGGGACGGAACTTTGTTAGAGAGGGCACGAACTTTGTTAGAGTGGGTACGAACTTTATTAGAGGGGGTATGAACTTTGTTAGATAGGGTACGAGGTTTGTTAGAGGGGGTACGAACTTTGTTAGGGAGGGGACGAACTTTGTTAGAGTGGGTGGGAACTTTGTTAGAAGGGGTACGAACTTTGTTAGAGAGGGTAGGAACTTTGTTAGAGAGGGGACGAACTTTGTTAGAGAGGGTAGGAAATTTGTTAGAGAGGGCACGAACTTTGTTACAGAGGGTACGAACTTTGTTAGAGAGGGTCTGAACTTTGTTACAGAGGGTACAAACTTTGTTTGAGGGGTTACGAACTTTATTACAGAGGGTACGAACTTTGTTAGAGAGGGTACGAACTTTATTAGAGAGGGTACAAACCTTGTAAGAGGGGTTACGAACTTTATTACAGAGGGTACGAACTTTGTTAGAGAGGGTAGGAACTTTGTTAGATAGGGTACGAACTTTGTTAGAGAGGGACGGAACTTTGTTAGAGAGGGCACGAACTTTGTTAGAGTGGGTACGAACTTTATTAGAGGGGGTATGAGCTTTGTTAGATAGGGTACGAGGTTTGTTAGAGGGGGTACGAACTTTGTTAGAGAGGGGACGAACTTTGTTAGAGTGGGTGGGAACTTTGTTAGAAGGGGTACGAACTTTGTTAGAGAGGGTAGGAACTTTGTTAGAGAGGGGACGAACTTTGTTAGAGAGGGTAGGAACTTTGTTAGAGAGGGCACGAACTTTGTTACAGAGGGTACGAACTTTGTTAGAGAGGGTATGAACTTTGTTACAGAGGGTACGAACTTTGTTAGAGAGGGTACAAACTTTGTTTGAGGGGTTACGAACTTTATTACAGAGGGTACAAACTTTGTTAGAGAGGGTACGAACTTTATTAGAGAGGGTACAAACCTTGTAAGAGGGGTTACGAACTTTATTACAGAGGGTACGAACTTTGTTAGAGAGGGTAGGAACTTTGTTAGATAGGGTACGAACTTTGTTAGAGAGGGACGGAACTTTGTTAGAGAGGGCACGAACTTTGTTAGAGTGGGTACGAACTTTATTAGAGGGGGTATGAACTTTGTTAGATAGGGTACGAGGTTTGTTAGAGGGGGTACGAACTTTGTTAGGGAGGGGACGAACTTTGTTAGAGTGGGTGGGAACTTTGTTAGAAGGGGTACGAACTTTGTTAGAGAGGGTAGGAACTTTGTTAGAGAGGGGACGAACTTTGTTTGAGAGGGGACGAACATTGCTAGAGTGGGTACGAACTGTGTTAGAGAGGGGACGAACTTTGTTAGAGAGGGTACGAACTTTGTTTGAAAGGGGACGAACTTTGTTAGAGTGGGTACGAACTTGCTTAGAGAGGGCACAAACTTTGTTACAGAGGGTACAGACTTTGTTAGAGAGGGTATGAACTTTGTTACAGAGGGTATGAACTTTGTTAGAGAGGGTACAAACTTTGTTTGTGGGGTTACGAACTTTATTACAGAGGGTACGAACTTTGTTAGAGAGGGTACAAACTTTGTGTGAGGGGTTACGAACTTTATTACAGAGGGTACGAACTTTGTTAGAGGGGGTATGAACTCTGTTAGATAGGGTACGAACTTTGTTAGAGAGGGACGGAACTTTGTTAGAGAGGGTACGAACTTTATTAGAGGGGGTATGAACTTTGTTAAATAGGGTACGAGGTTTGTTAGAGGGGGTACGAACTTTGTTAGAGAGGGGACGAACTTTTTTAGAGTGGGTAGAAACTTTGTTAGTGGGTGTACGAAATTTATTAGAGAGGGAACGAACTTTGTTAGAGAGGGCACGAACTTTGTTACAGAGGGTACAAACTTTGTTAGAGAGGGTATGAACTTTGTTACAGAGGGTATGAACTTTGTTAGAGAGGGTACAAACTTTGTTTGAGGGGTTACGAACTTTATTACAGAGGGTACGAACTTTGTTAGAGGGGGTATGAACTTTGTTAGATAGGGTACGAACTTTGTTAGAGAGGGACGGAACTTTGTTAGAGAGGGCACGAACTTTGTTAGAGTGGGTACGAACTTTATTAGAGGGGGTATGAACTTTGTTAGATAGGGTACGAGGTTTGTTACAGGGGGGACGAACTTTGTTAGAGAGGGTATGAACTTTGTTACAGAGGGTACGAACTTTGTTAGAGAGGGTACAAACTTTGTTTGAGGGGTTACGAACTTTATTACAGAGGGTACGAACTTTGTTAGAGAGGGTACAAACCTTGTAAGAGGGGTTACGAACTTTATTACAGAGGGTACGAACTTTGTTAGAGAGGGCACGAACTTTGTTACAGAGGGTACGAACTTTGTTAGAGAGGGTATGAACTTTGTTACAGAGGGTACGAACTTTGTTAGAGAGGGTACAAACTTTGTTTGAGGGGTTACGAACTTTATTACAGAGGGTACAAACTTTGTTAGAGAGGGTACGAACTTTATTAGAGAGGGTACAAACCTTGTAAGAGGGGTTACGAACTTTATTACAGAGGGTACGAACTTTGTTAGAGAGGGTAGGAACTTTGTTAGATAGGGTACGAACTTTGTTAGAGAGGGACGGAACTTTGTTAGAGAGGGCACGAACTTTGTTAGAGTGGGTACGAACTTTATTAGAGGGGGTATGAACTTTGTTAGATAGGGTACGAGGTTTGTTAGAGGGGGTACGAACTTTGTTAGGGAGGGGACGAACTTTGTTAGAGTGGGTGGGAACTTTGTTAGAAGGGGTACGAACTTTGTTAGAGAGGGTAGGAACTTTGTTAGAGAGGGGACGAACTTTGTTTGAGAGGGGACGAACATTGCTAGAGTGGGTACGAACTGTGTTAGAGAGGGGACGAACTTTGTTAGAGAGGGTACGAACTTTGTTTGAAAGGGGACGAACTTTGTTAGAGTGGGTACGAACTTTCTTAGAGAGGGCACAAACTTTGTTACAGAGGGTAAAGACTTTGTTAGAGAGGGTATGAACTTTGTTACAGAGGGTATGAACTTTGTTAGAGAGGGTACAAACTTTGTTTGTGGGGTTACGAACTTTATTACAGAGGGTACGAACTTTGTTAGAGAGGGTACAAACTTTGTGTGAGGGGTTACGAACTTTATTACAGAGGGTACGAACTTTGTTAGAGGGGGTATGAACTCTGTTAGATAGGGTACGAACTTTGTTAGAGAGGGACGGAACTTTGTTAGAGAGGGTACGAACTTTATTAGAGGGGGTATGAACTTTGTTAAATAGGGTACGAGGTTTGTTAGAGGGGGTACGAACTTTGTTAGAGAGGGGACGAACTTTTTTAGAGTGGGTAGAAACTTTGTTAGTGGGTGTACGAAATTTATTAGAGAGGGAACGAACTTTGTTAGAGAGGGCACGAACTTTGTTACAGAGGGTACAAACTTTGTTAGAGAGGGTATGAACTTTGTTACAGAGGGTATGAACTTTGTTAGAGAGGGTACAAACTTTGTTTGAGGGGTTACGAACTTTATTACAGAGGGTACGAACTTTGTTAGAGGGGGTATGAACTTTGTTAGATAGGGTACGAACTTTGTTAGAGAGGGACGGAACTTTGTTAGAGAGGGCACGAACTTTGTTAGAGTGGGTACGAACTTTATTAGAGGGGGTATGAACTTTGTTAGATAGGGTACGAGTTTTGTTAGAGGGGGTACAAACTTTGTTAGAGAGGGGACGAACTTTGTTAGAGTGGATGGGAACTTTGTTAGAGGGGGTACGAACTTTGTTAGAGAGGGTACGAACTTTGTTAGAGAGGGTACGAACTTTGTTAAAGAGAGGACGAACTTTGTTAGAGAGGGGACGAACATTGCTAGAGTGGGTACGAACTGTGTTAGAGAAGGGACGAACTTTGTTAGAGAGGGTACGAACTTTTTTTGAAAGGGGACGAACTTTGTTAGAGTGGGTACGAATTTTTTAGTGGGTGTACGAAATTTATAAGAGAGGGTACGAACTTTGTTAGAGAGGGCACGAACTTTGTTACAGAGGGTACAAACCTTGTAAGAGAGGGTATGAACTTTGTTACAGAGGGTATGAACTTTGTTAGAGAGGGTACAAACTTTGTTTGAGGGGTTACGAACTTTATTACAGAGGGTATGAACTTTGTTAGAGAGGGTACGAACTTTGTTAGAGAGGGACGGAACTTTGTTAGAGAGGGCACGAACTTTGTTAGAGTGGGTACGAACTTTATTAGAGGGGGTATGAACTTTTTTAGATAAGGTACGAGGTTTGTTAGAGGGGGTACGAACTTTGTTAGAGAGGGGACGAACTTAGTTAGAGTGGGTGGGAACTTTGTTAGAGGGGGTGCGAACTTTGTTAGAGAGGGTACGAACTTTGTTAGAGAGGGGACGAACTTTGTTAGAGAGGGTACAAACTTATTTAGAGAGGGGACAAACTTTCTTAGAGTAAGTACGAACATTGTTAGTGGGTGTACGAACTTTGTTAGAGAGGGTACGAACTTTGTTAGAGAGGGCACGAACTTTGTTACAGGGGGGACGAACTTTGTTAGAGAGGGTATGAACTTTGTTACAGAGGGTATGAACTTTGTTAGAGAGGGTACAAACTTTGTTTGAGGGGTTACGAACTTTATTAGAGAGGGTACGAACTTTGTTAGAGGGGGTATGAACTTTGTTAGATAGGGTACGAACTTTGTTAGAGAGGGACGGAACTTTGTTAGAGAGGGCACGAACTTTGTTAGAGTGGGTACGAACTTTATTAGAGGGGGTATGAACTTTGTTAGATAGGGTACGAGGTTTGTTAGAGGGGGTACAAACTTTGTTAGAGAGGGGACGAACTTTGTCAGAGTGGATGGGAACTTTGTTAGAGGGGGTACGAACTTTGTTAGAGAGGGTACGAACTTTGTTAGAGAGAGGACGAACTTTGTTAGAGAGGGGACGAACATTGCTAGAGTGGGTACGAACTGTGTTAGAGAGGGGACGAACTTTGTTAGAGAGGGTACGAACTTTGTTTGAAAGGGGACGAACTTTCTTAGAGTGGGTACGAACTTTGTTAGTGGGTGTACGAAATTTATAAGAGAGGGTACGAACTTTGTTAGAGAGGGCACGAACTTTGTTACAGAGGGTACAAACCTTGTTAGAGAGGGTATGAACTTTGTTAGAGAGGGGACGAACATTGCTAGAGTGGGTACGAACTGTGTTAGAGAGGGGACGAACTTTGTTAGAGAGGGTACGAACTTTGTTTGAAAGGGGACGAACTTTCTTAGAGTGGGTACGAACTTTGTTAGTGGGTGTACGAAATTTATAAGAGAGGGTACGAACTTTGTTAGAGAGGGCACGAACTTTGTTACAGAGGGTACAAACCTTGTTAGAGAGGGTACGAACTTTGTTAGAGAGGGCACGAACTTTGTTACAGAGGGTACAAACCTTGTTAGAGAGGGTATGAACTTTGTTACAGAGGGTATGAACTTTGTTAGAGAGGGTACAAACTTTGTTTGAGGGGTTACGAACTTTATTACAGAGGGTACGAACTTTGTTAGAGAGGGTACGAACTTTGTTAGAGAGAGGACGAACTTTGTTAGAGAGGGGACGAACATTGCTAGAGTGGGTACGAACTGTGTTAGAGAGGGGACGAACTTTGTTAGAGAGGGTACGAACTTTGTTTGAAAGGGGACGAACTTTCTTAGAGTGGGTACGAACTTTGTTAGTGGGTGTACGAAATTTATAAGAGAGGGTACGAACTTTGTTAGAGAGGGCACGAACTTTGTTACAGAGGGTACAAACCTTGTTAGAGAGGGTATGAACTTTGTTAGAGAGGGGACGAACATTGCTAGAGTGGGTACGAACTGTGTTAGAGAGGGGACGAACTTTGTTAGAGAGGGTACGAACTTTGTTTGAAAGGGGACGAACTTTCTTAGAGTGGGTACGAACTTTGTTAGTGGGTGTACGAAATTTATAAGAGAGGGTACGAACTTTGTTAGAGAGGGCACGAACTTTGTTACAGAGGGTACAAACCTTGTTAGAGAGGGTACGAACTTTGTTAGAGAGGGCACGAACTTTGTTACAGAGGGTACAAACCTTGTTAGAGAGGGTATGAACTTTGTTACAGAGGGTATGAACTTTGTTAAAGAGGGTACAAACTTTGTTTGAGGGGTTACGAACTTTATTACAGAGGGTACGAACTTTGTTAGAGAGGGTACGAACTTTGTTAGAGAGGGACGGAACTTTGTTAGAGAGGGCACGAACTTTGTTAGAGTGGGTACGAACTTTATTAGAGGGGGTATGAACTTTGTTAGATAGGGTACGAGGTTTGTTAGAGGGGGTACGAACTTTGTTAGAGAGGGGACGAACTTTGTTAGAGTGGGTGGGAACTTTGTTAGAGGGGGAGCGAACTTTGTTAGAGAGGGTACGAACTTTGTTAGAGAGGGCACGGACTTTGTTAGAGAGGGGACGAACATTGCTAGAGTGGGTACGAACTGTGTTAGAGAGGGGACGAACTTTGTTAGAGAGGGTACGGACTTTGTTTGAAAGGGGACGAACTTTGTTAGAGTGGGTACGAACTTTGTTAGAGTGGGTACGAACTTTGTTACAGAGGGCACGAACTTTGTTACAGAGGGTACAAACTTTGTTACAGAGGGTATGAACTTTGTTAGAGAGGGTACAAACTTTGTTTGTGGGGTTACGAACTTTATTACAGAGGGTACGAACTTTGTTAGAGAGGGTACGGATTTTGTTAGAGAGGGTACAAACTTTGTGAGAGGGGTTACGAACTTTATTACAGAGGGTACGAACTTTGTTAGAGAGGGTACAAACTTTGTTTGAGGGGTTAAGAACTTTATTACAGAGGGTACGAACTTTGTTAGAGGGTGTATGAACTCTGTTAGATAGGGTACGAACTTTGTTAGAGAGGGCACGAACTTTCTTAGAGTGGGTACGAACTTTATTAGAGGGGGTACGAACTTTATTAGAGGGGGTATGAACTTTGTTAGATAGGGTACGAGGTTTGTTAGAGGGGGTACAAACTTTGTTAGAGAGGGGACGAACTTTGTTAGAGTGGATGGGAACTTTGTTAGAGGGGGTACGAACTTTTTTAGAGAGGGTACGAACTTTGTTAGAGAGAGGACGAACTTTGTTAGAGAGGGGACGAACATTGCTAGAGTGGGTACGAACTGTGTTAGAGAGGGGACGAACTTTGTTAGAGAGGGTACGAACTTTGTTTGAAAGGGGACGAACTTTGTTAGAGTGGGTATGAACTTTGTTAGTGGGTGTACGAAATTTATAAGAGAGGGTACGAACTTTGTTAGAGAGGGCACGAACTTTGTTACAGAGGGTACAAACCTTGTTAGAGAGGGTATGAACTTTGTTACAGAGGGTATGAACTTTGTTAGAGATGGTACAAACTTTGTTTGAGGGGTTACGAACTTTATTAGAGAGGGTACGAACTTTGTTAGAGGGGGTATGAACTTTGTTAGATAGGGTACGAACTTTGTTAGAGAGGGACGGAACTTTGTTAGAGAGGGCACGAACTTTGTTAGAGTGGGTACGAACTTTATTAGAGGGGGTATGAACTTTGTTAGATAGGGTACGAGGTTTGTTAGAGGGGGTACAAACTTTGTTAGAGAGGGGACGAACTTTGTTAGAGTGGATGGGAACTTTGTTAGAGGGGGTACGAACTTTGTTAGAGAGGGTATGAACTTCGTTACAGAGGGTATGAACTTTGTTAGAGAGGGTACAAACTTTGTTAGAGTGGGTACAAACCTTGTTAGAGGGGTTACGAACTTTATTACAGAGGGTACGAACTTTGTTAGAGGGGTTATGAACTTTGTTAGAGAGGGTACGAACTTTGTTAGAGAGGGACGAAACTTTGTTAGAGAGGGCACGAACTTTGTTAGAGAGGGGACGAACTTTGTTAGAGAGGGTACGAACTTTGTTTGAGAGGGGACGAACTTTGTTAAAGAGGGGACGAACTTTGTTAGAGTGGGTACGAACTTTGTTAGTGGGTGTACGAACTTTGTTAGAGAGGGTACGAACTTTGTTAGAGAGGGTACAAACCTTGTGAGAGGGGTTACGAACTTTATTACAGAGGGTACGAACTTTGTTAGAGAGGGTACAAACTTTGTGTGAGGGGTTACGAACTTTATTAGAGAGGGTACGAACTTTGTTAGAGGGGGTATGAACTTTGTTAGATAGGGTACGAACTTTGTTAGAGAGGGACGGAACTTTGTTAGAGAGGGCACGAACTTTGTTAGAGTGGGTACGAACTTTATTAGAGGGGGTATGAACTTTGTTAGATAGGGTACGAGGTTTGTTAGAGGGGGTACGAACTTTGTTAGAGAGGGGACGAACTTTTTTAGAGTGGGTACAAACTTTGTTAGTGGGTGTACGAAATTTATTAGAGAGGGTACGAACTTTGTTAGAGAGGGCACGAACTTTGTTACAGAGGGTACAAACTTTGTTAGAGAGGGTATGAACTTTGTGACAGAGGGTATGAACTTTGTTAGAGAGGGTACAAACTTTGTTTGAGGGGTTACGAACTTTATTACAGAGGGTACGAACTTTGTTAGAGGGGGTATGAACTTTGTTAGATAGGGTACGAACTTTGTTAGAGAGGGACGGAACTTTGTTAGAGAGGGCACGAACTTTGTTAGAGAGGGTACGAACTTTGTTAGAGAGGGCACGAACTTTGTTACAGAGGGTACAAACTTTGTTAGAGAGGGTATGAACTTTGTTACAGAGGGTATGAACTTTGTTAGAGAGGGTACAAACTTTGTTTGAGGGGTTACGAACTTTATTACAGAGGGTACGAACTTTGTTAGAGGGGGTATGAACTTTGTTAGATAGGGTACGAACTTTGTTAGAGAGGGGACGAACTTTTTTAGAGTGGATGGGAACTTTGTTAGAGGGGGTACGAACTTTGTTACAGAGGGTACGAACTTTGTTAGAGAGAGGACGAACTTTGTTAGAGAGGGGACGAACATTGCTAGAGTGGGTACGAACTGTGTTAGAGAGGGGACGAACTTTGTTAGAGAGGGGACGAACTTTGTTTGAAAGGGGACGAACTTTGTTAGAGAGGGTACAAACCTTGTAAGAGGGGTTACGAACTTTATTACAGAGGGTACGAACTTTGTTAGAGGGGTTATGAACTTTGTTAGAGAGGGTACGAACTTTGTTAGAGAGGGACGGAACTTTGTTAGAGAGGGCACGAACTTTGTTAGAGTGGTACGAACTTTATTCGAGGGGGTATGAACTTTGTTAGATTACTTACGAGGTTTGTTAGAGGGGGTACGAACTTTGTTAGAGAGGGGACGAAATTTGTTAGAGTGGGTGGGAACTTTGTTAGAGGGGGTACGAACTTTGTTAGAGAGGGTACGAACTTTGTTAGAGAGGGGACGAACTTTGTTAGAGAGGGGACGAACTTTGCTAGAGTGGGTACGAACTGTGTTAGAGAGGGGACGAACTTTGTTAGAGAGGGTACGAACTTTGTTTGAAAGGGGACGAACTTTGTTAGAGTGGGTACGAACTTTGTTAGAGAGTGCACGAACTTTGTTACAGAGGGTACAAACTTTGTTAGAGAGGGTATGAACTTTGTTACAGAGGGTATGAACTTTGTTAGAGAGGGTACAAACTTTGTTTGTGAGGTTACGAACTTTATTACAGAGGGTACGAACTTTGTTAGAGAGGGTACGGATTTTGTTAGAGAGGGTACAAACCTTGTGAGAGGGGTTACGAACTTTATTACAGAGGGTACGAACTTTGTTAGAGAGGGTACAAACTTTGTTTGAGGGGTTACGAACTTTATTACAGAGGGTACGAACTTTGTTAGAGGGGTTATGAACTTTGTTAGAGAGGGTACGAACATTGTTAGAGAGGGACAAAACTTTGTGAGAGAGGGCACGAACTTTATTAGAGAGGGGACGAACTTTGTTAGAGAGGGTACGAACTTTGTTTGAGAGGGGACGAACTTTGTTAAAGAGGGGACGAACTTTGTTAGAGTGGGTACGAACTTTGTTAGTGGGTGTACGAACTTTGTTAGAGAGGGTACGAACTTTGTTAGAGAGGGTACAAACCTTGTGAGAAGGGTTACGAACTTTATTACAGAGGGTACGAACTTTGTTAGAGAGGGTACAAACTTTGTGTGAGGGGTTACGAACTTTATTACAGAGGGTACGAACTTTGTTAGAGGGGGTATGAACTTTGTTAGATAGGGTACGAACTTTGTTAGAGAGGGACGGAACTTTGTTAGAGAGGGCACGAACTTTGTTAGAGTGGGTACGAACTTTATTAGAGGGGGTATGAACTTTGTTAGATAGGGTACGAGGTTTGTTAGAGGGGGTACGAACTTTGTTAGAGAGGGGACGAACTTTTTTAGAGTGGGTACAAACTTTGTTAGTGGGTGTACGAAATTTATTAGAGAGGGTACGAACTTTGTTAGAGAGGGCACGAACTTTGTTACAGAGGGTACAAACTTTGTTAGAGAGGGTATGAACTTTGTTACAGAGGGTATGAACTTTGTTAGAGAGGGTACAAACTTTGTTTGAGGGGTTACGAACTTTATTACAGAGGGTACGAACTTTTTTAGAGGGGGTATGAACTTTGTTAGATAGGGTACGAACTTTGTTAGAGAGGGACGGAACTTTGTTAGAGAGGGCACGAACTTTGTTAGAGAGGGTACGAACTTTGTTAGAGAGGGCACGAACTTTGTTACAGAGGGTACAAACTTTGTTAGAGAGGGTATGAACTTTGTTACAGAGGGTATGAACTTTGTTAGAGAGGGTACAAACTTTGTTTGAGGGGTTACGAACTTTATTACAGAGGGTACGAACTTTGTTAGAGGGGGTATGAACTTTGTTAGATAGGGTACGAACTTTGTTAGAGAGGGGACGAACTTTTTTAGAGTGGATGGGAACTTTGTTAGAGGGGGTACGAACTTTGTTACAGAGGGTACGAACTTTGTTAGAGAGAGGACGAACTTTGTTAGAGAGGGGACGAACATTGCTAGAGTGGGTACGAACTGTGTTAGAGAGGGGACGAACTTTGTTAGAGAGGGGATGAACTTTGTTTGAAAGGGGACGAACTTTGTTAGAGAGGGTACAAACCTTGTAAGAGGGGTTACGAACTTTATTACAGAGGGTACGAACTTTGTTAGAGGGGTTATGAACTTTGTTAGAGAGGGTACGAACTTTGTTAGAGAGGGACGGAACTTTGTTAGAGAGGGCACGAACTTTGTTAGAGTGGTACGAACTTTATTCGAGGGGGTATGAACTTTGTTAGATTACTTACGAGGTTTGTTAGAGGGGGTACGAACTTTGTTAGAGAGGGGACGAAATTTGTTAGAGTGGGTGGGAACTTTGTTAGAGGGGGTACGAACTTTGTTAGAGAGGGTACGAACTTTGTTAGAGAGGGGACGAACTTTGTTAGAGAGGGGACGAACATTGCTAGAGTGGGTACGAACTGTGTTAGAGAGGGGACGAACTTTGTTAGAGAGGGTACGAACTTTGTTTGAAAGGGGACGAACTTTGTTAGAGTGGGTACGAACTTTGTTAGAGAGTGCACGAACTTTGTTACAGAGGGTACAAACTTTGTTAGAGAGGGTATGAACTTTGTTACAGAGGGTATGAACTTTGTTAGAGAGGGTACAAACTTTGTTTGTGGGGTTACGAACTTTATTACAGAGGGTACGAACTTTGTTAGAGAGGGTACGGATTTTGTTAGAGAGGGTACAAACCTTGTGAGAGGGGTTACGAACTTTATTACAGAGGGTACGAACTTTGTTAGAGAGGGTACAAACTTTGTTTGAGGGGTTACGAACTTTATTACAGAGGGTACGAACTTTGTTAGAGGGGTTATGAACTTTGTTAGAGAGGGTACGAACTTTGTTAGAGAGGGACGAAACTTTGTGAGAGAGGGCACGAACTTTATTAGAGAGGGGACGAACTTTGTTAGAGAGGGTACGAACTTTGTTTGAGAGGGGACGAACTTTGTTAAAGAGGGGACGAACTTTGTTAGAGTGGGTACGAACTTTGTTTGAGGGGTTACGAACTTTATTACAGAGGGTACGAACTTTGTTAGAGGGGTTATGAACTTTGTTAGAGAGGGTACGAACATTGTTAGAGAGGGACGAAACTTTGTGAGAGAGGGCACGAACTTTATTAGAGAGGGGACGAACTTTGTTAGAGAGGGTACGAACTTTGTTTGAGAGGGGACGAACTTTGTTAAAGAGGGGACGAACTTTGTTAGAGTGGGTACGAACTTTGTTAGAGAGGGCACGAACTTTGTTACAGAGGGTACGAACTTTGTTAGAGAGGGTATGAACTTTGTTACAGAGGGTACGAACTTTGTTAGAGAGGGTACGAACTTTGTTAGAGAGGGTACGAACTTTGTTAAAGAGGGGATGAACTTTGTTAGAGAGGGTACAAACTTTGTTTGAGGGGTTACGAACTTTATTACCGAGGGTACAAACTTTGTTAGAGGGGGTATGAACTCTGTTAGATAGGGTACTAACTTTGTTAGAGAGGGACGGAACTTTGTTAGAGAGGGCACGAACTTTGTTAGAGTGGGTACGAACTTTATTAGAGGGGGTATGAACTTTGTTAGATAGGGTACGAGGTTTGTTAGAGGGGGTACGAACTTTGTTAGAGAGGGGACGAACTTTTTTAGAGTGGGTACAAAATTTGTTAGTGGGTGTACGAAATTTATTAGAGAGGGTACGAACTTTGTTAGAGAGGGCACGAACTTTGTTACAGAGGGTACAAACTTTGTTAGAGAGGGTATGAACTTTGTTACAGAGGGTATGAACTTTGTTAGAGAGGGTACAAACTTTGTTTGAGGGGTTACGAACTTTATTACAGAGGGTACGAACTGTGTTAGAGAGGGTACGAATTTTGTTAGAGAGGGTACAAACCTTGTAAGAGGGGTTACGAACTTTATTACAGAGGGTACGAACTTTGTTAGAGAGGGTACGAACTTTGTTAGAGAAGGTACAAACCTCGTTAGAGGGGTTACGAACTTTATTACAGAGGGTACGAACTTTGTTAGAGGGGTTACGAACTTTGTTAGAGAGGGTACGAACTTTGTTAGAGAGGGACGAAACTTTGTTAGAGAGGGCACGAACTTTAATAGAGTGGGTACGAACTTTATTAGAGGGGGTATGAACTTTGTTAGATAGGGTACGAGGTTTGTTAGAGGGGGTACGAGCTTTGTTAGAGAGGGTACGAACTTTGTTAGAGAGGGCACGAACTTTGTTACAGAGGGTACAAACTTTGTTAGAGAGGGTATGAACTTTGTTACAGAGGGTATGAACTTTGTTAGAGAGGGTACAAACTTTGTTTGAGGGGTTACGAACTTTATTACAGAGGGTACGAACTTTGTTAGAGGGGGTATGAACTTTGTTAGATAGGGTACGAACTTTGTTAGAGAGGGGACGAACTTTTTTAGAGTGGATGGGAACTTTGTTAGAGGGGGTACGAACTTTGTTACAGAGGGTACGAACTTTGTTAGAGAGAGGACGAACTTTGTTAGAGAGGGGACGAACATTGCTAGAGTGGGTACGAACTGTGTTAGAGAGGGGACGAACTTTGTTAGAGAGGGGACGAACTTTGTTTGAAAGGGGACGAACTTTGTTAGAGAGGGTACAAACCTTGTAAGAGGGGTTACGAACTTTATTACAGAGGGTACGAACTTTGTTAGAGGGGTTATGAACTTTGTTAGAGAGGGTACGAACTTTGTTAGAGAGGGACGGAACTTTGTTAGAGAGGGCACGAACTTTGTTAGAGTGGTACGAACTTTATTCGAGGGGGTATGAACTTTGTTAGATTACTTACGAGGTTTGTTAGAGGGGGTACGAACTTTGTTAGAGAGGGGACGAAATTTGTTAGAGTGGGTGGGAACTTTGTTAGAGGGGGTACGAACTTTGTTAGAGAGGGTACGAACTTTGTTAGAGAGGGGACGAACTTTGTTAGAGAGGGGACGAACATTGCTAGAGTGGGTACGAACTGTGTTAGAGAGGGGACGAACTTTGTTAGAGAGGGTACGAACTTTGTTTGAAAGGGGACGAACTTTGTTAGAGTGGGTACGAACTTTGTTAGAGAGTGCACGAACTTTGTTACAGAGGGTACAAACTTTGTTAGAGAGGGTATGAACTTTGTTACAGAGGGTATGAACTTTGTTAGAGAGGGTACAAACTTTGTTTGTGGGGTTACGAACTTTATTACAGAGGGTACGAACTTTGTTAGAGAGGGTACGGATTTTGTTAGAGAGGGTACAAACCTTGTGAGAGGGGTTACGAACTTTATTACAGAGGGTACGAACTTTGTTAGAGAGGGTACAAACTTTGTTTGAGGGGTTACGAACTTTATTACAGAGGGTACGAACTTTGTTAGAGGGGTTATGAACTTTGTTAGAGAGGGTACGAACATTGTTAGAGAGGGACGAAACTTTGTGAGAGAGGGCACGAACTTTATTAGAGAGGGGACGAACTTTGTTAGAGAGGGTACGAACTTTGTTTGAGAGGGGACGAACTTTGTTAAAGAGGGGACGAACTTTGTTAGAGTGGGTACGAACTTTGTTAGTGGGTGTACGAACTTTGTTAGAGAGGGTACGAACTTTGTTAGAGAGGGTACAAACCTTGTGAGAAGGGTTACGAACTTTATTACAGAGGGTACGAACTTTGTTAGAGAGGGTACAAACTTTGTGTGAGGGGTTACGAACTTTATTACAGAGGGTACGAACTTTGTTAGAGGGGGTATGAACTTTGTTAGAGAGGGGACGAACATTGCTAGAGTGGGTACGAACTGTGTTAGAGAGGGGACGAACTTTGTTAGAGAGGGTACGAACTTTGTTTGAAAGGGGACGAACTTTCTTAGAGTGGGTACGAACTTTGTTAGAGAGGGACGGAACTTTGTTAGAGAGGGCACGAACTTTGTTAGAGTGGGTACGAACTTTATTAGAGGGGGTATGAACTTTGTTAGATAGGGTACGAGGTTTGTTAGAGGGGGTACGAACTTTGTTAGAGAGGGGACGAACTTTTTTAGAGTGGGTACAAACTTTGTTAGTGGGTGTACGAAATTTATTAGAGAGGGTACGAACTTTGTTAGAGAGGGCACGAACTTTGTTACAGAGGGTACAAACTTTGTTAGAGAGGGTATGAACTTTGTTACAGAGGGTATGAACTTTGTTAGAGAGGGTACAAACTTTGTTTGAGGGGTTACGAACTTTATTACAGAGGGTACGAACTTTGTTAGAGGGGGTATGAACTTTGTTAGATAGGGTACGAACTTTGTTAGAGAGGGACGGAACTTTGTTAGAGAGGGCACGAACTTTGTTAGAGAGGGTACGAACTTTGTTAGAGAGGGCACGAACTTTGTTACAGAGGGTACAAACTTTGTTAGAGAGGGTATGAACTTTGTTACAGAGGGTATGAACTTTGTTAGAGAGGGTACAAACTTTGTTTGAGGGGTTACGAACTTTATTACAGAGGGTACGAACTTTGTTAGAGGGGGTATGAACTTTGTTAGATAGGGTACGAACTTTGTTAGAGAGGGGACGAACTTTTTTAGAGTGGATGGGAACTTTGTTAGAGGGGGTACGAACTTTGTTACAGAGGGTACGAACTTTGTTAGAGAGAGGACGAACTTTGTTAGAGAGGGGACGAACATTGCTAGAGTGGGTACGAACTGTGTTAGAGAGGGGACGAACTTTGTTAGAGAGGGGACGAACTTTGTTTGAAAGGGGACGAACTTTGTTAGAGAGGGTACAAACCTTGTAAGAGGGGTTACGAACTTTATTACAGAGGGTACGAACTTTGTTAGAGGGGTTATGAACTTTGTTAGAGAGGGTACGAACTTTGTTAGAGAGGGACAGAACTTTGTTAGAGAGGGCACGAACTTTGTTAGAGTGGTACGAACTTTATTCGAGGGGGTATGAACTTTGTTAGATTACTTACGAGGTTTGTTAGAGGGGGTACGAACTTTGTTAGAGAGGGGACGAAATTTGTTAGAGTGGGTGGGAACTTTGTTAGAGGGGGTACGAACTTTGTTAGAGAGGGTACGAACTTTGTTAGAGAGGGGACGAACTTTGTTAGAGAGGGGACGAACATTGCTAGAGTGGGTACGAACTGTGTTAGAGAGGGGACGAACTTTGTTAGAGAGGGTACGAACTTTGTTTGAAAGGGGACGAACTTTGTTAGAGTGGGTACGAACTTTGTTAGAGAGTGCACGAACTTTGTTACAGAGGGTACAAACTTTGTTAGAGAGGGTATGAACTTTGTTACAGAGGGTATGAACTTTGTTAGAGAGGGTACAAACTTTGTTTGTGGGGTTACGAACTTTATTACAGAGGGTACGAACTTTGTTAGAGGGGTTACGAACTTTGTTAGAGAGGGTACGAACTTTGTTAGAGAGGGACGAAACTTTGTTAGAGAGGGCACGAACTTTAATAGAGTGGGTACGAACTTTATTAGAGGGGGTATGAACTTTGTTAGATAGGGTACGAGGTTTGTTAGAGGGGGTACGAGCTTTGTTAGAGAGAGTACGAACTTTGTTAGAGAGGGGACGAACTTTGTGAGAGAGGGGACGAACTTTGTTAGAGTGGGTACGAACTGTGTTAGAGAGGGGAATATCTTTGTTAGAGAGGGTACGAACTTTGTTAGAGCGGGGACGAACTTTGTTAGAGTGGGTACGAACTTTGTTAGTGGGTGTACGAACTTTGTTAGAGAGGGTACGAACTTTGTTAGAGAGGGCACGAACTTTGTTACAGAGGGTACGAACTTTGTTAGAGAGCGTATGAACTTTGTTACAGAGGGTACGAACTTTGTTAGAGAGGGTACAAACTTTCTTTGAGGGGTTACGAACTTTATTGCAGAGGGTACGAACTTTGTTAGAGAGGGTACAAACTTTGTTAGAGTGGGTACAAACCTTGTTAGAGGGGTTACGAACTTTATTACAGAGGGTACGAACTTTGTTAGAGGGGTTATGAACTTTGTTAGAGAGGGTACGAACTTTGTTAGAGAGGGACGAAACTTTGTTAGAGAGGGCACGAACTTTGTTAGAGAGGGGACGAACTTTGTTAGAGAGGGTACGAACTTTGTTTGAGAGGGGACGAACTTTGTTAAAGAGGGGACGAACTTTGTTAGAGTGGGTACGAACTTTGTTAGTGGGTGTACGAACTTTGTTAGAGAGGGTACGAACTTTGTTAGAGAAGGCACGAACTTTGTTACAGAGGGTATGAACTTTGTTAGAGAGGGTATGAACTCTGTTACAGAGGGTACGAACTTTGTTAGAGAGGGTACGAACTTTGTTAGAGAGGGTATGAACTTTGTTTGAAAGGGGACGAACTTTGTTAGAGTGGGTACGAACTTTGTTAGAGAGGGCACAAACTTTGTTACAGAGGGTACAAACTTTGTTAGAGAGGGTATGAACTTTGTTACAGAGGGTATGAATTTTGTTAGAGAGGGTACAAACTTTGTTTGTGGGGTTACGAACTTTATTACAGAGGGTACGAACTTTGTTAGTGAGGGTACGAATTTTGTTAGAGAGGGTACAAACCTTGTGAGAGGGGTTACGAACTTTATTACAGAGGGTACGAACTTTGTTAGAGAGGGTATGAACTCTGTTAGATAGGGTACGAACTTTGTTAGAGAGGGACGGAACTTTGTTAGAGAGGGCACGAACTTTGTTAGAGTGGGTACGAACTTTATTAGAGGGGGTATGAACTTTGTTAAATAGGGTACGAGGTTTGTTAGAGGGGGTACGAACTTTGTTAGAGAGGGGACGGACTTTTTTAGAGTGGATACAAACTTTGTTAGTGGGTGTACGAAATTTATTAGAGAGGGTACGAACTTTGTTAGAGAGGGCACGAACTTTGTTACAGAGGGTACAAACTTTGTTAGAGAGGGTATGAACTTTGTTACAGAGGGTATGAACTTTGTTAGAGAGGGTACAAACTTTGTTAGAGTGGGTACAAACCTTGTTAGAGGGGTTACGAACTTTATTACAGAGGGTACGAACTTTGTTAGAGGGGTTATGAACTTTGTTAGAGAGGGTACGAACTTTGTTAGAGAGGGACGAAACTTTGTTAGAGAGGGCACGAACTTTGTTAGAGAGGGGACGAACTTTGTTAGAGAGGGTACGAACTTTGTTTGAGAGGGGACGAACTTTGTTAAAGAGGGGACGAACTTTGTTAGAGTGGGTACGAACTTTGTTAGTGGGTGTACGAACTTTGTTAGAGAGGGTACGAACTTTGTTAGAGAGGGTACAAACTTTGTTTGAGGGGTTACGAACTTTATTACAGAGGGTACGAACTTTGTTAGAGGGGTTATGAACTTTGTTAGAGAGGGTACGAACTTTGTTAGAGAGGGACGAAACTTTGTGAGAGAGGGCACGAACTTTATTAGAGAGGGGACGAACTTTGTTAGAGAGGGTACGAACTTTGTTTGAGAGGGGACGAACTTTGTTAAAGAGGGGACGAACTTTGTTAGAGTGGGTACGAACTTTGTTAGTGGGTGTACGAACTTTGTTAGAGAGGGTACGAACTTTGTTAGAGAGGGTACAAACCTTGTGAGAAGGGTTACGAACTTTATTACAGAGGGTACGAACTTTGTTAGAGAGGGTACAAACTTTGTGTGAGGGGTTACGAACTTTATTACAGAGGGTACGAACTTTGTTAGAGGGGGTATGAACTTTGTTAGATAGGGTACGAACTTTGTTAGAGAGGGACGGAACTTTGTTAGAGAGGGCACGAACTTTGTTAGAGTGGGTACGAACTTTATTAGAGGGGGTATGAACTTTGTTAGATAGGGTACGAGGTTTGTTAGAGGGGGTACGAACTTTGTTAGAGAGGGGACGAACTTTTTTAGAGTGGGTACAAACTTTGTTAGTGGGTGTACGAAATTTATTAGAGAGGGTACGAACTTTGTTAGAGAGGGCACGAACTTTGTTACAGAGGGTACAAACTTTGTTAGAGAGGGTATGAACTTTGTTACAGAGGGTATGAACTTTGTTAGAGAGGGTACAAACTTTGTTTGAGGGGTTACGAACTTTATTACAGAGGGTACGAACTTTGTTAGAGGGGGTATGAACTTTGTTAGATAGGGTACGAACTTTGTTAGAGAGGGACGGAACTTTGTTAGAGAGGGCACGAACTTTGTTAGAGAGGGTACGAACTTTGTTAGAGAGGGCACGAACTTTGTTACAGAGGGTACAAACTTTGTTAGAGAGGGTATGAACTTTGTTACAGAGGGTATGAACTTTGTTAGAGAGGGTACAAACTTTGTTTGAGGGGTTACGAACTTTATTACAGAGGGTACGAACTTTGTTAGAGGGGGTATGAACTTTGTTAGATAGGGTACGAACTTTGTTAGAGAGGGGACGAACTTTTTTAGAGTGGATGGGAACTTTGTTAGAGGGGGTACGAACTTTGTTACAGAGGGTACGAACTTTGTTAGAGAGAGGACGAACTTTGTTAGAGAGGGGACGAACATTGCTAGAGTGGGTACGAACTGTGTTAGAGAGGGGACGAACTTTGTTAGAGAGGGGACGAACTTTGTTTGAAAGGGGACGAACTTTGTTAGAGAGGGTACAAACCTTGTAAGAGGGGTTACGAACTTTATTACAGAGGGTACGAACTTTGTTAGAGGGGTTATGAACTTTGTTAGAGAGGGTACGAACTTTGTTAGAGAGGGACGGAACTTTGTTAGAGAGGGCACGAACTTTGTTAGAGTGGTACGAACTTTATTCGAGGGGGTATGAACTTTGTTAGATTACTTACGAGGTTTGTTAGAGAGGGGACGAAATTTGTTAGAGTGGGCACGAACTTTGTTAGAGTGGTACGAACTTTATTCGAGGGGGTATGAACTTTGTTAGATTACTTACGAACTTTGTTAGAGAGGGGACGAAATTTGTTAGAGTGGGTGGGAACTTTGTTAGAGGGGGTACGAACTTTGTTAGAGAGGGGACGAACATTGCTAGAGTGGGTACGAACTGTGTTAGAGAGGGGACGAACTTTGTTAGAGAGGGTACGAACTTTGTTTGAAAGGGGACGAACTTTGTTAGAGTGGGTACGAACTTTGTTAGAGAGTGCACGAACTTTGTTACAGAGGGTACAAACTTTGTTAGAGAGGGTATGAACTTTGTTACAGTGGGTATGAACTTTGTTAGAGAGGGTACAAACTTTGTTTGTGGGGTTACGAACTTTATTACAGAGGGTACGAACTTTGTTAGAGAGGGTACGGATTTTGTTAGAGAGGGTACAAACCTTGTGAGAGGGGTTACGAACTTTATTACAGAGGGTACGAACTTTGTTAGAGAGGGTACAAACTTTGTTTGAGGGGTTACGAACTTTATTACAGAGGGTACGAACTTTGTTAGAGGGGTTATGAACTTTGTTAGAGAGGGTACGAACTTTGTTAGAGAGGGACGAAACTTTGTGAGAGAGGGCACGAACTTTATTAGAGAGGGGACGAACTTTGTTAGAGAGGGTACGAACTTTGTTTGAGAGGGGACGAACTTTGTTAAAGAGGGGACGAACTTTGTTAGAGTGGGTACGAACTTTGTTAGTGGGTGTACGAACTTTGTTAGAGAGGGTACGAACTTTGTTAGAGAGGGCACGAACTTTGTTACAGAGGGTACGAACTTTGTTAGAGAGGGTATGAACTTTGTTACAGAGGGTACGAACTTTGTTAGAGAGGGTACAAACTTTGTTAGAGAGGGTACGAACTTTGTTAAAGAGGGGATGAACTTTGTTAGAGAGGGTACAAACTTTGTTTGAGGGGTTACGAACTTTATTACCGAGGGTACAAACTTTGTTAGAGAGGGTATGAACTTTGTTACAGAGGGTATGAACTTTGTTAGAGAGGGTACAAACTTTGTTTGAGGGGTTACGAACTTTATTACAGAGGGTACGAACTTTGTTAGAGAGGGTACGAATTTTGTTAGAGAGGGTACAAACCTTGTGAGAGGGGTTACGAACTTTATTACAGAGGGTACGAACTTTGTTAGTGGGGTTACGAACTTTATTACAGAGGGTACGAACTTGGTTAGAGAGGGTACGAACTTTGTTAGAGAAGGTACAAACCTTGTTAGAGGGGTTACGAACTTTATTACAGAGGGTACGAACTTTGTTAGAGGGGTTACGAACTTTGTTAGAGAGGGTACGAACTTTGTTAGAGAGGGACGAAACTTTGTTAGAGAGGGCACGAAGTTTGTTAGAGTGGGTACGAACTTTATTAGAGGGGGTATGAACTTTGTTAGATAGGGTACGAGGTTTGTTAGAGGGGGTACGAACTTTGTTAGAGAGGGTACGAACTTTGTTAGAGAGGGGACGAACTTTGTGAGAGAGGGGACGAACTTTGTTAGAGTGGGTACGAACTGTGTTAGAGAGGGGAATATCTTTGTTAGAGAGGGTACGAACTTTGTTAGAGCGGGGACGAACTTTGTTAGAGTGGGTATGAACTTTGTTAGTGGGTGTACGAACTTTGTTAGAGAGGGTACGAACTTTGTTAGAGAGGGCACGAACTTTGTTACTGAGGGTACGAACTTTGTTAGTGAGGGTATGAACTTTGTTACAGAGGGTACGAACTTTGTTAGAGAGGGTACAAACTTTGTTTGAGGGGTTACGAACTTTATTGCAGAGGGTACGAACTTTGTTAGAGAGGGTACGAACTTTGTTAGAGAGGGTACAAACCTTGTTAGAGGGGTTACGAACTTTATTACAGAGGGTACGAACTTTGTTAGAGGGGTTATGAACTTTGTTAGAGAGGGTACGAACTTTGTTAGAGAGGGACGAAACTTTGTTAGAGAGGGCACGAACTTTGTTAGAGAGGGGACGAACTTTGTTAGAGAGGGTACGAACTTTGTTTGAGAGGGGACGAACTTTGTTAAAGAGGGGACGAACTTTGTTAAAGAGGGGACGAACTTTGTTAGAGTGGGTACGAACTTTGTTAGTGGGTGTACGAACTTTGTTAGAGAGGGTACGAACTTTGTTAGAGAAGGCACGAACTTTGTTACAGAGGGTATGAACTTTGTTAGAGAGGGTATGAACTCTGTTACAGAGGGTACGAACTTTGTTAGAGAGGGTACGAACTTTGTTAGAGAGGGTATGAACTTTGTTAAAGAGGGGACGAACTTTGTTAGAGAGGGTACAAACTTTGTTTGAGGGGTTACGAACTTTATTTCCGAGGGTACAAACTTTGTTAGAGAGGGTACGAACTTTGTTAGAGAGGGTACAAACCTTGTGAGAGGGGTTACGAACTTTATTACAGAGGGTACGAACTTTGTTAGAGAGGGTACAAACTTTGTTTAAGGGGTTACGAACTTTATTACAGAGGGTACGAACTTTGTTAGAGGGGGTATGAACTCTGTTAGATAGGGTACGAACTTTGTTAGAGAGGGACGGAACTTTGTTAGAGAGGGCACGAACTTTGTTAGAGTGGGTACGAACTTTATTAGAGGAGGTATGAACTTTGTTAGATAGGGTATGAGGTTTGTTAGAGGGGGTACGAACTTTGTTAGAGAGGGTACGAACTTTGTTAGAGAGGGGACGAACTTTGTGAGAGAGGGGACGAACTTTGTTAGAGTGGGTACGAACTGTGTTAGAGAGGGTACGAACTTTGTTAGAGAGGGTATGAATTTTGTTAAAGAGGGGACGAACTTTGTTAGAGAGGGTACAAACTTTGTTTGAGGGGTTACGAACTTTATTACCGAGGGTACAAACTTTGTTAGAGAGGGTACGAACTTTGTTAGAGAGGGTACAAACCTTGTAAGAGGGGTTACGAACTTTATTACAGAGGGTACGAACTTTGTTAGAGGGGTTATGAACTTTGTTAGAGAGGGTACGAACTTTGTTAGAGAGGGCACGAACTTTGTTAGAGTGGTACGAACTTTATTAGAGGGGGTATGAACTTTGTTAGATTACTTACGAGGTTTGTTAGAGGGGGTACGAACTTTGTTAGAGAGGGTACGAACTTTGTTAGAGAGGGCACGAACTTTGTTACAGAGGGTATGAACTTTGTTAGAGAGGGTATGAACTTTGTTACAGAGGGTACGAACTTTGGTAGAGAGGGTACGAACTTTGTTAGAGAGGGTACGAACTTTGTTAAAGAGGGGATGAACTTTGTGAGAGAGGGTACAAACTTTGTTTGAGGGGTTACGAACTTTATTACCGAGGGTACAAACTTTGTTAGAGAGGGTATGAACTTTGTTACAGAGGGTATGAACTTTGTTAGAGAGGGTAGAAAACTTTGTTTGAGGGGTTACGAACTTTATTACAAAGGGTACGAACTTTGTTAGAGAGGGTACGAATTTTGTTAGAGAGGGTACAAACCTTGTGAGAGGGGTTACGAACTTTATTACAGAGGGTACGAACTTTGTTAGTGGGGTTACGAACTTTGTTACAGAGGGTACGAACTTGGTTAGAGAGGGTACGAACTTTGTTAGAGAAGGTACAAACCTTGTTAGAGGGGTTACGAACTTTATTACAGAGGGTACGAACTTTGTTAGAGGGGTTACGAACTTTGTTAGAGAGGGTACGAACTTTGTTAGAAAGGGACGAAACTTTGTTAGAGAGGGCACGAAGTTTGTTAGAGTGGGTACGAACTTTATTAGAGGGGGTATGAACTTTGTTAGATGGGGTACGAGGTTTGTTAGAGGGGGTACGAACTTTGTTAGAGAGGGTACGAACTTTGTGAGAGAGGGGACGAACTTTGTGAGAGAGGGGACGAACTTTGTTAGAGTGGATACGAACTGTGTTAGAGAGGGGAATATCTTTGTTAGAGAGGGTACGAACTTTGTTAGAGCGGGGACGAACTTTGTTACAGAGGGTACGAACTTTGTTAGAGAGGGTATGAACTTTGTTATAGAGGGTACGAACTTTGTTAGAGAGGGTACAAACTTTGTATGAGGGGTTACGAACTTTATTGCAGAGGGTACGAACTTTGTTAGAGAGGGTACGAACTTTGTTAGAGAGGGTACAAACCTTGTTAGAGGGGTTACGAACTTTATTACAGAGGGTACGAACTTTGTTAGAGGGGTTATGAACTTTCTTAGAGAGGGTACGAACTTTGTTAGAGAGGGACGAAACTTTGTGAGAGAGGGCACGAACTTTATTAGAGAGGGGACGAACTTTGTTAGAGAGGGTACGAACTTTGTTTGAGAGGGGACGAACTTTGTTAAAGAGGGGACGAACTTTGTTAGAGTGGGTACGAACTTTGTTAGTGGGTGTACGAACTTTGTTAGCGAGGGTACGAACTTTTTTAGAGAGGGCACGAACTTTGTTACAGAGGGTACGAACTTTGTTAGAGAGGGTATGAACTTTGTTACAGAGGGTACGAACTTTGTTAGAGAGGGTACGAACTTTGTTATTGAGGGTACGAACTTTGTTAAAGAGGGGATGAACTTTGTGAGAGAGGGTACAAACTTTGTTTGAGGGGTTACGAACTTTATTACCGAGGGTACAAACTTTGTTAGAGAGGGTATGAACTTTGTTACAGGGGGTATGAACTTTGTTAGAGAGGGTACAAACTTTGTTTGAGGGGTTACGAACTTTATTACAAAGGGTACGAACTTTGTTAGAGAGGGTACGAATTTTGTTAGAGAGGGTACAAACCTTGTGAGAGGGGTTACGAACTTTATTACAGAGGGTACGAACTTTGTTAGTGGGGTTACGAACTTTATTACAGAGGGTACGAACTTGGTTAGAGAGGGTACGAACTTTGTTAGAGAAGGTGCAAACCTTGTTAGAGGGGTTACGAACTTTATTACAGAGGGTACGAACTTTGTTAGAGGGGTTACGAACTTTGTTAGAGAGGGTACGAACTTTGTTAGAAAGGGACGAAACTTTGTTAGAGAGGGCACGAAGTTTGTTAGAGTGGGTACGAACTTTATTAGAGGGGGTATGAACTTTGTTAGATAGGGTACGAGGTTTGTTAGAGGGGGTACGAACTTTGTTAGAGAGGGTACGAACTTTGTGAGAGAGGGGACGAACTTTGTGAGAGAGGGGACGAACTTTGTTAGAGTGGGTACGAACTGTGTTAGAGAGGGGAATATCTTTGTTAGAGAGGGTACGAACTTTCTTAGAGCGGGGACGAACTTTGTTAGAGTGGGTACGAACTTTGTTAGTGGGTGTACGAACTTTGTTAGAGAGGGTACGAACTTTGTTAGAGAGGGCACGAACTTTGTTACTGAGGGTACGAACTTTGTTAGAGAGGGTATGAACTTTGTTACAGAGGGTACGAACTTTGTTAGAGAGGGTACAAACTTTGTTTGAGGGGTTACGAACTTTATTGCAGAGGGTACGAAATTTGTTAGAGAGGGTACAAACCTTGTTAGAGGGGTTACGAACTTTATTACAGAGGCTACGAACTTTGTTAGAGGGGTTATGAACTTTGTTAGAGAGGGTACGAACTTTGTTAGAGAGGGACGAAACTTTGTTAGAGAGGGCACGAACTTTGTTAGAGAGGGGACGAACTTTGTTAGAGAGGGTACGAACTTTGTTTGAGGGGGGACGAACTTTGTTAAAGAGGGGACGAACTTTGTTAGAGTGGGTACGAACTTTGTTAGTGGGTGTACGAACTTTGTTAGAGAGGGTACGAACTTTGTTAGAGAGGGCACGAACTTTGTTAGAGAGGGTACAAACTTTGTTAGAGAGGGTATGAACTTTGTTACAGAGGGTACGAACTTTGTTAGAGAGGGTACGAACTTTGTTAGAGAGGGTACGAACTTTGTTAGAGAGGGTACGAACTTTGTTAAAGAGGGGACGAACTTTGTTAGAGAGGGTACAAACTTTGTTTGAGGGGTTACGAACTTTATTACCGAGGGTACAAACTTTGTTAGAGAGGGTACGAACTTTGTTAGAGAGGGTACAAACCTTGTAAGAGGGGTTACAAACTTTATTACAGAGGGTACGAACTTTGTTAGAGGGGTTATGAACTTTGTTAGAGAGGGTACGAACTTTGTTAGAGAGGGACGGAACTTTGTTAGAGAGGGCACGAACTTTGTTAGAGTGGGTACGAACTTTATTAGAGGGGGTATGAACTTTGTTAGAGAGGGGACGAACTTTGTTAGAGCGGGTGGGAACTTTGTTAGAGGGGGTACGTACTTTGTTAGAGAGGGTACGAACTTTGTTAGAGAGGGGACGAACTTTGTTAGAGAGGGGACGAACTTTGCTAGAGTGGGTACGAACTGTGTTAGAGATGGGACGAACTTTGTTAGAGAGGGTACGAACTTTGTTTGAAAGGGGACGAACTTTGTTAGAGTGGGTACGAACTTTGCTAGTGGGTGTACGAAATTTATTAGAGAGGGTACGAACTTTGTTAGAGAGGGCACGAACTTTGTTACAGAGGGTACAAACTTTGTTAGAGAGGGTATGAACTTTGTTAGAGAGGGTACAAACTTTGTTTGAGGGGTTACGACTTTATTACAGAGGGTACGAACTTTGTTAGAGAGTGTACGAATTTTGTTAGAGAGGGTACAAACCTTGTGAGAGGGGTTACGAACTTTATTACAGAGGGTACGAACTTTGTTAGAGAGGGTACAAACTTTGTTTGAGGGGTTACGAACTTTATTACAGAGGGTACGAACTTTGTTAGAGGGGGTATGAACTTTGTTAGATAGGGTACGAACTTTGTTAGAGAGGGACGAAACTTTGTTAGAGAGGGCACGAACTTTGTTAGAGTGGGTACGAACTTTATTAGAGGGGGTATGAAATTTATTAGAGAGGGTACGAACTTTGTTAGAGAAGGCACGAACTTTGTTAGAGAGGGTACAAACTTTGTTAGAGAGGGTATGAACTTTATTACAGAGGGTACGAACTTTGTTAGAGAGGGTACGAACTTTGTTAGAGAGGGTACGAACTTTGTTAGAGAGGGTACGAACTTTGTTAAAGAGGGGACGAACTTTGTTAGAGAGGGTACAAACTTTGTTTGAGGGGTTACGAACTTTATTACCGAGGGTACAAACTTTGTTAGAGAGGGTACGAACTTTGTTAGAGAGGGTACAAACCTTGTAAGAGGGGTTACAAACTTTATTACAGAGGGTACGAACTTTGTTAGAGGGGTTATGAACTTTGTTAGAGAGGGTACGAACTTTGTTAGAGAGGGACGGAACTTTGTTAGAGAGGGCACGAACTTTGTTAGAGTGGGTACGAACTTTATTAGAGGGGGTATGAACTTTGTTAGAGAGGGGACGAACTTTGTTAGAGTGGGTACGAACTGTGTTAGAGAGGGGAATATCTTTGTTAGAGAGGGTACGAACTTTCTTAGAGCGGGGACGAACTTTGTTAGAGTGGGTACGAACTTTGTTAGTGGGTGTACGAACTTTGTTAGAGAGGGTACGAACTTTGTTAGAGAGGGCACGAACTTTGTTACAGAGGGTACGAACTTTGTTAGAGAGGGTATGAACTTTGTTACAGAGGGTACGAACTTTGTTAGAGAGGGTACAAACTTTGTTTGAGGGGTTACGAACTTTATTGCAGAGGGTACGAAATTTGTTAGAGAGGGTACAAACTTTGTTAGAGAGGGTACAAACCTTGTTAGAGGGGTTACGAACTTTATTACAGAGGCTACGAACTTTGTTAGAGGGGTTATGAACTTTGTTAGAGAGGGTACGAACTTTGTTAGAGAGGGACGAAACTTTGTTAGAGAGGGCACGAACTTTGTTAGAGAGGGGACGAACTTTGTTAGAGAGGGTACGAACTTTGTTTGAGGGGGGACGAACTTTGTTAAAGAGGGGACGAACTTTGTTAGAGTGGGTACGAACTTTGTTAGTGGGTGTACGAACTTTGTTAGAGAGGGTACGAACTTTGTTAGAGAGGGCACGAACTTTGTTAGAGAGGGTACAAACTTTGTTAGAGAGGGTATGAACTTTGTTACAGAGGGTACGAACTTTGTTAGAGAGGGTACGAACTTTGTTAGAGAGGGTACGAACTTTGTTAGAGAGGGTACGAACTTTGTTTGAGGGGTTACGAACTTTATTACCGAGGGTACAAACTTTGTTAGAGAGGGTACGAACTTTGTTAGAGAGGGTACAAACCTTGTAAGAGGGGTTACAAACTTTATTACAGAGGGTACGAACTTTGTTAGAGGGGTTATGAACTTTGTTAGAGAGGGTACGAACTTTGTTAGAGAGGGACGGAACTTTGTTAGAGAGGGCACGAACTTTGTTAGAGTGGGTACGAACTTTATTAGAGGGGGTATGAACTTTGTTAGAGAGGGGACGAACTTTGTTAGAGCGGGTGGGAACTTTGTTAGAGGGGGTACGTACTTTGTTAGAGAGGGTACGAACTTTGTTAGAGAGGGGACGAACTTTGTTAGAGAGGGGACGAACTTTGCTAGAGTGGGTACGAACTGTGTTAGAGATGGGACGAACTTTGTTAGAGAGGGTACGAACTTTGTTTGAAAGGGGACGAACTTTGTTAGAGAGGGTACAAACTTTGTTTGAGGGGTTACGAACTTTATTACCGAGGGTACAAACTTTGTTAGAGAGGGTACGAACTTTGTTAGAGAGGGTACGAACTTTGTTAGAGAGGGCACGAACTTTGTTAGAGAGGGTACAAACTTTGTTAGAGAGGGTATGAACTTTGTTACAGAGGGTACGAACTTTGTTAGAGAGGGTACGAACTTTGTTAGAGAGGGTACGAACTTTGTTAGAGAGGGTACGAACTTTGTTAAAGAGGGGACGAACTTTGTTAGAGAGGGTACAAACTTTGTTTGAGGGGTTACGAACTTTATTACCGAGGGTACAAACTTTGTTAGAGAGGGTACGAACTTTGTTAGAGAGGGTACAAACCTTGTAAGAGGGGTTACAAACTTTATTACAGAGGGTACGAACTTTGTTAGAGGGGTTATGAACTTTGTTAGAGAGGGTACGAACTTTGTTAGAGAGGGACGGAACTTTGTTAGAGAGGGCACGAACTTTGTTAGAGTGGGTACGAACTTTATTAGAGGGGGTATGAACTTTGTTAGAGAGGGGACGAACTTTGTTAGAGCGGGTGGGAACTTTGTTAGAGGGGGTACGTACTTTGTTAGAGAGGGTACGAACTTTGTTAGAGAGGGGACGAACTTTGTTAGAGAGGGGACGAACTTTGCTAGAGTGGGTACGAACTGTGTTAGAGATGGGACGAACTTTGTTAGAGAGGGTACGAACTTTGTTTGAAAGGGGACGAACTTTGTTAGAGTGGGTACGAACTTTACTAGTGGGTGTACGAAATTTATTAGAGAGGGTACGAACTTTGTTAGAGAGGGCACGAACTTTGTTACAGAGGGTACAAACTTTGTTAGAGAGGGTATGAACTTTGTTAGAGAGGGTACAAACTTTGTTTGAGGGGTTACGACTTTATTACAGAGGGTACGAACTTTGTTAGAGAGTGTACGAATTTTGTTAGAGAGGGTACAAACCTTGTGAGAGGGGTTACGAACTTTATTACAGAGGGTACGAACTTTGTTAGAGAGGGTACAAACTTTGTTTGAGGGGTTACGAACTTTATTACAGAGGGTACGAACTTTGTTAGAGGGGGTATGAACTTTGTTAGATAGGGTACGAACTTTGTTAGAGAGGGACGAAACTTTGTTAGAGAGGGCACGAACTTTGTTAGAGTGGGTACGAACTTTATTAGAGGGGGTATGAAATTTATTAGAGAGGGTACGAACTTTGTTAGAGAAGGCACGAACTTTGTTAGAGAGGGTACAAACTTTGTTAGAGAGGGTATGAACTTTATTACAGAGGGTACGAACTTTGTTAGAGAGGGTACGAACTTTGTTAGAGAGGGTACGAACTTTGTTAGAGAGGGTACGAACTTTGTTAAAGAGGGGACGAACTTTGTTAGAGAGGGTACAAACTTTGTTTGAGGGGTTACGAACTTTATTACCGAGGGTACAAACTTTGTTAGAGAGGGTACGAACTTTGTTAGAGAGGGTACAAACCTTGTAAGAGGGGTTACAAACTTTATTACAGAGGGTACGAACTTTGTTAGAGGGGTTATGAACTTTGTTAGAGAGGGTACGAACTTTGTTAGAGAGGGACGGAACTTTGTTAGAGAGGGCACGAACTTTGTTAGAGTGGGTACGAACTTTATTAGAGGGGGTATGAACTTTGTTAGAGAGGGGACGAACTTTGTTAGAGTGGGTACGAACTGTGTTAGAGAGGGGAATATCTTTGTTAGAGAGGGTACGAACTTTCTTAGAGCGGGGACGAACTTTGTTAGAGTGGGTACGAACTTTGTTAGTGGGTGTACGAACTTTGTTAGAGAGGGTACGAACTTTGTTAGAGAGGGCACGAACTTTGTTACAGAGGGTACGAACTTTGTTAGAGAGGGTATGAACTTTGTTACAGAGGGTACGAACTTTGTTAGAGAGGGTACAAACTTTGTTTGAGGGGTTACGAACTTTATTGCAGAGGGTACGAAATTTGTTAGAGAGGGTACAAACTTTGTTAGAGAGGGTACAAACCTTGTTAGAGGGGTTACGAACTTTATTACAGAGGCTACGAACTTTGTTAGAGGGGTTATGAACTTTGTTAGAGAGGGTACGAACTTTGTTAGAGAGGGACGAAACTTTGTTAGAGAGGGCACGAACTTTGTTAGAGAGGGGACGAACTTTGTTAGAGAGGGTACGAACTTTGTTTGAGGGGGGACGAACTTTGTTAAAGAGGGGACGAACTTTGTTAGAGTGGGTACGAACTTTGTTAGTGGGTGTACGAACTTTGTTAGAGAGGGTACGAACTTTGTTAGAGAGGGCACGAACTTTGTTAGAGAGGGTACAAACTTTGTTAGAGAGGGTATGAACTTTGTTACAGAGGGTACGAACTTTGTTAGAGAGGGTACGAACTTTGTTAGAGAGGGTACGAACTTTGTTAGAGAGGGTACGAACTTTGTTTGAGGGGTTACGAACTTTATTACCGAGGGTACAAACTTTGTTAGAGAGGGTACGAACTTTGTTAGAGAGGGTA
This sequence comes from Vitis rotundifolia, assembly GCA_030254885.1. Lineage (NCBI taxonomy): Eukaryota > Viridiplantae > Streptophyta > Magnoliopsida > Vitales > Vitaceae > Vitis > Vitis rotundifolia. Next base: position 7,236 of record JARBHA010000073.1, on the reverse strand, counting down.
CAAACCTTGTAAGAGGGGTTACAAACTTTAGTACAGAGGGTACGAACTTTGTTAGAGGGGTTATGAACTTTGTTAGAGAGGGTACGAACTTTGTTAGAGAGGGACGGAACTTTGTTAGAGAGGGCACGAACTTTGTTAGAGTGGGTACGAACTTTATTAGAGGGGGTATGAACTTTGTTAGAGAGGGGACGAACTTTGTTAGAGCGGGTGGGAACTTTGTTAGAGGGGGTACGTACTTTGTTAGAGAGGGTACGAACTTTGTTAGAGAGGGGACGAACTTTGTTAGAGAGGGGACGAACTTTGCTAGAGTGGGTACGAACTGTGTTAGAGATGGGACGAACTTTGTTAGAGAGGGTACGAACTTTGTTTGAAAGGGGACGAACTTTGTTAGAGAGGGTACAAACTTTGTTTGAGGGGTTACGAACTTTATTACCGAGGGTACAAACTTTGTTAGAGAGGGTACGAACTTTGTTAGAGAGGGTACGAACTTTGTTAGAGAGGGCACGAACTTTGTTAGAGAGGGTACAAACTTTGTTAGAGAGGGTATGAACTTTGTTACAGAGGGTACGAACTTTGTTAGAGAGGGTACGAACTTTGTTAGAGAGGGTACGAACTTTGTTAGAGAGGGTACGAACTTTGTTTGAGGGGTTACGAACTTTATTACCGAGGGTACAAACTTTGTTAGAGAGGGTACGAACTTTGTTAGAGAGGGTACAAACCTTGTAAGAGGGGTTACAAACTTTATTACAGAGGGTACGAACTTTGTTAGAGGGGTTATGAACTTTGTTAGAGAGGGTACGAACTTTGTTAGAGAGGGACGAAACTTTGTTAGAGAGGGCACGAACTTTGTTAGAGTGGGTACGAACTTTATTAGAGGGGGTATGAAATTTATTAGAGAGGGTACGAACTTTGTTAGAGAAGGCACGAACTTTGTTAGAGAGGGTATGAACTTTATTACAGAGGGTACGAACTTTGTTAGAGAGGGTACGAACTTTGTTAGAGAGGGTACGAACTTTGTTAGAGAGGTTACGAACTTTATTACAGAGGCTACGAACTTTGTTAGAGGGGTTATGAACTTTGTTAGAGAGGGTACGAACTTTGTTAGAGAGGGACGAAACTTTGTTAGAGAGGGCACGAACTTTGTTAGAGAGGGGACGAACTTTGTTAGAGAGGGTACGAACTTTGTTTGAGGGGGGACGAACTTTGTTAAAGAGGGGACGAACTTTGTTAGAGTGGGTACGAACTTTGTTAGTGGGTGTACGAACTTTGTTAGAGAGGGTACGAACTTTGTTAGAGAGGGCACGAACTTTGTTAGAGAGGGTACAAACTTTGTTAGAGAGGGTATGAACTTTGTTACAGAGGGTACGAACTTTGTTAGAGAGGGTACGAACTTTGTTAGAGAGGGTACGAACTTTGTTAGAGAGGGTACGAACTTTGTTAAAGAGGGGACGAACTTTGTTAGAGAGGGTACAAACTTTGTTTAAGGGGTTACGAACTTTATTACCGAGGGTACAAACTTTGTTAGAGAGGGTACGAACTTTGTTAGAGAGGGTACAAACCTTGTAAGAGGGGTTACAAACTTTATTACAGAGGGTACGAACTTTGTTAGAGGGGTTATGAACTTTGTTAGAGAGGGTACGAACTTTGTTAGAGAGGGACGGAACTTTGTTAGAGAGGGCACGAACTTTGTTAGAGTGGGTACGAACTTTATTAGAGGGGGTATGAACTTTGTTAGAGAGGGGACGAACTTTGTTAGAGCGGGTGGGAACTTTGTTAGAGGGGGTACGTACTTTGTTAGAGAGGGTACGAACTTTGTTAGAGAGGGGACGAACTTTGTTAGAGAGGGGACGAACTTTGCTAGAGTGGGTACGAACTGTGTTAGAGATGGGACGAACTTTGTTAGAGAGGGTACGAACTTTGTTTGAAAGGGGACGAACTTTGTTAGAGTGGGTACGAACTTTGCTAGTGGGTGTACGAAATTTATTAGAGAGGGTACGAACTTTGTTAGAGAGGGCACGAACTTTGTTACAGAGGGTACAAACTTTGTTAGAGAGGGTATGAACTTTGTTAGAGAGGGTACAAACTTTGTTTGAGGGGTTACGACTTTATTACAGAGGGTACGAACTTTGTTAGAGAGTGTACGAATTTTGTTAGAGAGGGTACAAACCTTGTGAGAGGGGTTACGAACTTTATTACAGAGGGTACGAACTTTGTTAGAGAGGGTACAAACTTTGTTTGAGGGGTTACGAACTTTATTACAGAGGGTACGAACTTTGTTAGAGGGGGTATGAACTTTGTTAGATAGGGTACGAACTTTGTTAGAGAGGGACGAAACTTTGTTAGAGAGGGCACGAACTTTGTTAGAGTGGGTACGAACTTTATTAGAGGGGGTATGAAATTTATTAGAGAGGGTACGAACTTTGTTAGAGAAGGCACGAACTTTGTTAGAGAGGGTACAAACTTTGTTAGAGAGGGTATGAACTTTATTACAGAGGGTACGAACTTTGTTAGAGAGGGTACGAACTTTGTTAGAGAGGGTACGAACTTTGTTAGAGAGGGTACGAACTTTGTTAAAGAGGGGACGAACTTTGTTAGAGAGGGTACAAACTTTGTTTGAGGGGTTACGAACTTTATTGCAGAGGGTACGAAATTTGTTAGAGGGGTTATGAACTTTGTTAGAGAGGGTACGAACTTTGTTAGAGAGGGACGAAACTTTGTGAGAGAGGGCACGAACTTTGTTAGAGAGGGTACAAACTTTGTTAGAGAGGGTATGAACTTTGTTACAGAGGGTACGAACTTTGTTAGAGAGGGCACGAACTTTGTTAAAGAGGGGACGAACTTTGTTAGAGAGGGTACAAACTTTGTTTGAGGGGTTACGAACTTTATTACCGAGGGTACAAACTTTGTTAGAGAGGGTACGAACTTTGTTAGAGAGGGTACAAACCTTGTAAGAGGGGTTACAAACTTTATTACAGAGGGTACGAACTTTGTTAGAGGGGTTATGAACTTTGTTAGAGAGGGTACGAACTTTGTTAGAGAGGGACGAAACTTTGTTAGAGAGGGCACGAACTTTGTTAGAGAGGGGACGAACTTTGTTAGAGAGGGTACGAACTTTGTTTGAGGGGGGACGAACTTTGTTAAAGAGGGGACGAACTTTGTTAGAGTGGGTACGAACTTTGTTAGTGGGTGTACGAACTTTGTTAGAGAGGGTACGAACTTTGTTAGAGAGGGCACGAACTTTGTTAGAGAGGGTACAAACTTTGTTAGAGAGGGTATGAACTTTGTTACAGAGGGTACGAACTTTGTTAGAGAGGGTACGAACTTTGTTAGAGAGGGTACGAACTTTGTTAGAGAGGGTACGAACTTTGTTAAAGAGGGGACGAACTTTGTTAGAGAGGGTACAAACTTTGTTTGAGGGGTTACGAACTTTATTACCGAGGGTACAAACTTTGTTAGAGAGGGTACGAACTTTGTTAGAGAGGGTACAAACCTTGTAAGAGGGGTTACAAACTTTATTACAGAGGGTACGAACTTTGTTAGAGGGGTTATGAACTTTGTTAGAGAGGGTACGAACTTTGTTAGAGAGGGACGGAACTTTGTTAGAGAGGGCACGAACTTTGTTAGAGTGGGTACGAACTTTATTAGACGGGGTATGAACTTTGTTAGAGAGGGGACGAACTTTGTTAGAGCGGGTGGGAACTTTGTTAGAGGGGGTACGTACTTTGTTAGAGAGGGTACGAACTTTGTTAGAGAGGGGACGAACTTTGTTAGAGAGGGGACGAACTTTGCTAGAGTGGGTACGAACTGTGTTAGAGATGGGACGAACTTTGTTAGAGAGGGTACGAACTTTGTTTGAAAGGGGACGAACTTTGTTAGAGTGGGTACGAACTTTGCTAGTGGGTGTACGAAATTTATTAGAGAGGGTACGAACTTTGTTAGAGAGGGCACGAACTTTGTTACAGAGGGTACAAACTTTGTTAGAGAGGGTATGAACTTTGTTAGAGAGGGTACAAACTTTGTTTGAGGGGTTACGACTTTATTACAGAGGGTACGAACTTTGTTAGAGAGTGTACGAATTTTGTTAGAGAGGGTACAAACCTTGTGAGAGGGGTTACGAACTTTATTACAGAGGGTACGAACTTTGTTAGAGAGGGTACAAACTTTGTTTGAGGGGTTACGAACTTTATTACAGAGGGTACGAACTTTGTTAGAGGGGGTATAACTTTGTTAGATAGGGTACGAACTTTGTTAGAGAGGGACGAAACTTTGTTAGAGAGGGCACGAACTTTGTTAGAGTGGGTACGAACTTTATTAGAGGGGGTATGAACTTTGTTAGATAGGGTACGAGGTTTGTTAGAGGGGGTACGAACTTTGTTAGAGAGGGGACGAACTTTGTTAGAGTGGGTGGGAACTTTGTTAGAGGGGGTACGAACTTTGTTAGAGAGGGTACGAACTTTGTTAGAGAGGGGACGACCTTTGTTAGAGAGGGGACGAACATTGCTAGAGTGGGTACGAATTGTGTTAGAGAGGGGACGAACTTTGTTAGAGAGGGTACGAACTTTGTTTGAAAGGGGACGAACTTTGTTTGAGTGGGTACGAACTTTGTTAGTGGGTGTACGAAATTTATTAGAGAGGGTACGAACTTTGTTAGAGAGGGCACGAACTTTGTTACAGAGGGTACAAACTTTGCTAGAGAGGGTATGAACTTTGTTACAGAGGTATGAACTTTGTTAGAGAGGGTACAAACTTTGTTTGAGGGGTTACGAACTTTATTACAGAGGGTACGAACTTTGTTAGAGAGGGTACGAATTTTGTTAGAGAGGGTACAAACCTTGTGAGAGGGGTTACGAACTTTATTACAGAGGGTACGAACTTTGTGAGAGGGGTTACGAACTTTATTACAGAGGGTACGAACTTTGTTAGAGAGGGTACGAACTTTGTTAGAGAAGGTACAAACCTTGTTAGAGGGGTTACGAACTTTATTACAGAGGGTACGAACTTTGTTAGAGGGGTTATGAACTTTGTTAGAGAGGGTACGAACTTTGTTAGAGAGGGACGAAACTTTGTTAGAGAGGGCACGAACTTTGTTAGAGTGGGTACGAACTTTATTAGAGGGGGTATGAACTTTGTTAGATAGGGTACGAGGTTTGTTAGAGGGGGTACGAACTTTGTTAGAGAGGGTACGAACTTTGTTAGAGAGGGGATGAACTTTGTGAGAGAGGGGACGAACTTTGTTAGAGTGGGTACGAACTGTGTGAGAGAGGGCACGAACTTTGTTAGAGTGGGTACGAACTTTATTAGAGGGGGTATGAACTTTGTTAGATAGGGTACGAGGTTTGTTAGAGGGGGTACGAACTTTGTTAGAGAGGGGACGAACTTTGTTAGAGTGGGTGGGAACTTTGTTAGAGGGGGTACGAACTTTGTTAGAGAGGGTATGAACTTTGTTAGAGAGGGGACGACTTTTGTTAGAGAGGGGACGAACATTGCTAGAGTGGGTACGAATTGTGTTAGAGAGGGGACGAACTTTGTTAGAGAGGGTACGAACTTTGTTAGAGAGGGCACGAACTTTGTTACAGAGGGTACGAACTTTGTTAGAGAGGGTATGAACTTTGTTACAGAGGGTACGAACTTTGTTAGAGAGGGTATGAACTTTGTTAGAGAGGGTACAAACTTTGTTTGAGGGGTTACGACTTTATTACAGAGGGTACGAACTTTGTTAGAGAGTGTACGAATTTTGTTAGAGAGGGTGCAAACCTTGTGAGAGGGGTTACGAACTTTATTACAGAGGGTACGAACTTTGTTAGAGAGGGTACAAACTTTGTTTGAGGGGTTACGAACTTTATTACAGAGGGTACGAACTTTGTTAGAGGGGGTATGAACTTTGTTAGATAGGGTACGAACTTTGTTAGAGAGGGACGAAACTTTGTTAGAGAGGGCACGAACTTTGTTAGAGTGGGTACGAACTTTATTAGAGGGGGTATGAACTTTGTTAGATAGGGTACGAGGTTTGTTAGAGGGGGTACGAACTTTGTTAGAGAGGGGACGAACTTTGTTAGAGTGGGTGGGAACTTTGTTAGAGGGGGTACGAACTTTGTTAGAGAGGGTACGAACTTTGTTAGAGAGGGGACGACCTTTGTTAGAGAGGGGACGAACATTGCTAGAGTGGGTACGAATTGTGTTAGAGAGGGGACGAACTTTGTTAGAGAGGGTACGAACTTTGTTTGAAAGGGGACGAACTTTGTTTGAGTGGGTACGAACTTTGTTAGTGGGTGTACGAAATTTATTAGAGAGGGTACGAACTTTGTTAGAGAGGGCACGAACTTTGTTACCGAGGGTACAAACTTTGCTAGAGAGGGTATGAACTTTGTTACAGAGGTATGAACTTTGTTAGAGAGGGTACAAACTTTGTTTGAGGGGTTACGAACTTTATTACAGAGGGTACGAACTTTGTTAGAGAGGGTACGAATTTTGTTAGAGAGGGTACAAACCTTGTGAGAGGGGTTACGAACTTTATTACAGAGGGTACGAACTTTGTGAGAGGGGTTACGAACTTTATTACAGAGGGTACGAACTTTGTTAGAGAGGGTACGAACTTTGTTAGAGAAGGTACAAACCTTGTTAGAGGGGTTACGAACTTTATTACAGAGGGTACGAACTTTGTTAGAGGGGTTATGAACTTTGTTAGAGAGGGTACGAACTTTGTTAGAGAGGGACGAAACTTTGTTAGAGAGGGCACGAACTTTGTTAGAGTGGGTACGAACTTTATTAGAGGGGGTATGAACTTTGTTAGATAGGGTACGAGGTTTGTTAGAGGGGGTACGAACTTTGTTAGAGAGGGTACGAACTTTGTTAGAGAGGGGATGAACTTTGTGAGAGAGGGGACGAACTTTGTTAGAGTGGGTACGAACTGTGTTAGAGAGGGGAATATCTTTGTTAGAGAGGGTACGAACTTTGTTAGAGAGGGCACGAACTTTGTTACAGAGGGTACGAACTTTGTTAGAGAGGGTATGAACTTTGTTACAGAGGGTACGAACTTTGTTAGAGAGGGTACAAACTTTGTTTGAGGGGTTACGAACTTTATTGCAGAGGGTACGAACTTTGTTAGAGAGGGTACGAACTTTGTTAGAAAGGGTACAAACCTTGTTAGAGGGGTTACGCACTTTATTACAGAGGGTACAAACTTTGTTAGAGGGGTTATGAACTTTGTTAGAGAGGGTACGAACTTTGTTAGAGGGA
>JARBHA010000072.1:0-70804 GCA_030254885.1 Vitis rotundifolia | reverse complement strand
CCCAATCTAACAAAGTTCGTCCCCTCTCTAATAAAGTTCGTCCCCACTCTTTCAAAGTTCGTACCCACTCTAACAAAGTTCGTAACCCCTCTAACAAAGTTCGTACCCACTCTAACAAAGGTCGTCCCCACTCTAACAAAGTTCGTACCCTCTCTAACAAAGTTCCTTCCCTATCTAACAAAGTTCGTAACCCCTCTAACAAAGTTCGTACCAATCTAACAAAGTTCGTCCCCACTCTAACCAAGTTCGTACCCTCTCTAAAAAAGTTCCTTCCCTATCTAACAAAGTTCGTACCCTCTCTAACAAAGTTCGTACACCCTCTAACCAAGTTCATCCCCTCTCTCACAAAGTTCGTCCCTTCTATCACAAAGTTCGTACCGCGTCTAGCAAAGTTCGTCCCCACTCCTTCAAAGTTCGTACCCTCTCTAACAAAATTCGTACCCTCTCTAACAAAGTTCGTACACCCTCTAACAAAGTTCGTGCCCACTCGAACAAAGTTCGTCCCCTCTCTGACAAAGTTCATCCCCTCTCTCACAAAGTTCATAGCCCCACTAACAAAGTTCGTACCCACTCTAACAAAGTTCGTCCTCTCTCTAACAAAGTTCGTACCCCCTCTAACAAAGTTCGTACCCACTCCAACAAAGTTCGTCCCCACTCATTCAAAGTTCGTACCCTCTCTAACAAAGTTCCTTCCCTCTCTAACAAAGTTCGTACCCTCTCCAAGAAAGTTCGTGCACCCTCTAACAAAGTTCGTCCCCTCTGTAACAAAGTTCGTCCCCTCTCTCACAAAGTTCGTCCCCTCTATCACATACTTCGTACCCACTCTAACAAAGTTCGTACCCTCTCTAACAAAGTTCGTCCCCTCTCTCACAAAATTCGTAACCCCTCTAACAAAGTTCGTACCCACTCTAACAAAGTTCGTCCCCACTCTAGCAAAGTTCGTACCTTCTCTAACAAAGTTCCTTCCCTCTCTAACAAAGTTCGTACCCTCTCCAAGAAAGTTCGTGCACCCTCTAACAAAGTTCGTCCCCTCTGTAACAAAGTTCGTCCCCTCTCTCACAAAGTTCGTCCCCTCTATCACAAACTTCGTACCCACTCTAACAAAGTTCGTACCCTCTCTAACAAAGTTCCTTCCCTCTCTAACAAAGTTCGACCCCTCTCTCACAAAATTCGTAACCCCTCTAACAAAGTTCGTACCCACTCTAACAAAGTTCGTCCCCACTCTAGCAAAGTTCGTACCCTCTCTAACAAAGTTCCTTCCCTATCTAACAAAGTTCTTACCCTCTCTAACATAGTTCGTACACCCTTTAACCAAGTTCGTCCCCTTTCTAACAAAGTTCGTCCCCTCTATAACAAAGTTCGTCCCCTCTCTCACAAAGTTCGTACCCCCTCTAGCAAAGTTCGTACCCACTCTAACACAGTTCGTCCCCACTCTTTCAAAGTTCGTACCCACTCTAACAAAGTTCGTACCCACTCTAGCAAAGTTCGTCGCCTCTCTAACAAAGTTCGTACCCCCTCTAACAAAGTTCGTACCCACTCCAACAAAGTTCGTCCCCACTCATTCAAAGTTCGTACCCTCTCGAACAAAGTTCCTTCCCTCTCTAACAAAGTTCGTACCCTCTCCAACAAAGTTCGTACGCCCTGTAACAAAGTTCGTCCCCTCTGTAACAAAGTTCGTCCCCTCTCTCACAAAGTTCATCCCCTCTATCACAAAGTTCGTACCCACTCTAACGAAGTTCGTACCCTCTCTAACAAAGTTCCTTCCCTCTCTAACAAAGTTCGTCCCCTTTCTCACAAAGTTCGTCCCCTCTCTAACAAAGTTCGTCCCCACTCTTTCAAAGTTCGTACCCACTCTAACAAAGTTCGTAACCCCTCTAACAAAGTTCGTACCAATCTAACAAAGTTCGTCCCCACTCTAACCAAGTTCGTACCCTCTCTAACAAAGTTCCTTCCCTATCTAACAAAGTTCGTACCCTCTCTAACAAAGTTCGTACACCCTCTAACCAAGTTCGTCCCCTCTCTCACAAAGTTCGTCCCCTCTCTCACAAAGTTCGTACCGCGTCTAGCAAAGTTCGTCCCCACTCTTTCAAAGTTCGTACCCACTCTAACAAAGTTCGTACCCACTCTAACAAAGTTCGTCGCCTCTCAAACAAAGTTCGCACCCCCTCTAACAAAGTTCGTACCCAGTCCAACAAAGTTCGTCCCCACTCTTTCAAACTTCGTACCCACTCTACCAAAGTTCGTACCCCCTCTAGCAAAGTTCGTACCCACTCTAACAAAGTTCGTCCCCACTCTTTCAAAGTTCGTACCCACTCTAACAAAGTTCGTACCCCTCTAGCAAAGTTCGTACCCACTCTAACAAAGTTCGTCCCCACTCTTTCAAAGTTCGTACCCACTCTAACAAAGTTCGTCCCCTCTCTAACAAAGTTTGTCCCCTCTCTAACAAAGTTCGTACCCTCTCTAACAAAGTTCCTTCCCTACCTAACAAAGTTCGTACCCTCTCCAACAAAGTTCGTACCCTCTCTAACAATGTTCGTACCCACTATAACAAAGTTCGTCCCCACTCTTTCAAAGTTCGTACCCACTCTAACAAAGTTCGTACCCCTCTAACAAAGTTCGTACCCACTCTAACAAAGTTCGTCCCCTTTCTCACAAAGTTCGTACCCTCTCTAACAAAGTTCCTTCCCTATCTAGCAAAGTTCTTACCCTCTCTAACAAAGTTCGTACACCCTTTAACCAAGTTCGTCCCCTCTCTAACAAAGTTCGTCCCCTCTCTCACAAAGTTCGTACCGCGTCTAGCAAAGTTCGTCCCCACTCTTTCAAAGTTCGTACCCACTCTAACAAAGTTCGTACCCACTCTAACAAAGTTCGTCGCCTCTCAAACAAAGTTCGCACCCCCTCTAACAAAGTTCGTACCCAGTCCAACAAAGTTCGTCCCCACTCTTTCAAACTTCGTACCCACTCTACCAAAGTTCGTACCCCCTCTAGCAAAGTTCGTACCCACTCTAACAAAGTTCGTCCCCACTCATTCAAAGTTCGTACCCTCTCTAACAAAGTTCCTTCCCTCTCTAACAAAGTTCGTACCCTCTCCAACAAAGTTCGTACGCCCTGTAACAAAGTTCGTCCCCTCTGTAACAAAGTTCGTCCCCTCTCTCACAAAGTTCATCCCCTCTATCACAAAGTTCGTACCCACTCTAACAAAGTTCGTACCCTCTCTAACAAAGTTCCTTCCCTCTCTAAGAAAGTTCGTCCCCTTTCTCACAAAGTTCGTCCCCTCTCTAACAAAGTTCATCCCCACTCTTTCAAAGTTCGTACCCACTCTAACAAAGTTCGTAACCCCTCTAACAAAGTTCGTACCAATCTAACAAAGTTCGTCCCCACTCTAACCAAGTTCGTACCCTCTCTAACAAAGTTCCTTCCCTATCTAACAAAGTTCGTACCCTCTCTAACAAAGTTCGTACACCCTCTAACCAAGTTCGTCCCCTCTCTCACAAAGTTCGTACCGCGTCTAGCAAAGTTCGTCCCCACTCTTTCAAAGTTCGTACCCACTCTAACAAAGTTCGTACCCACTCTAACAAAGTTCGTCGCCTCTCAAACAAAGTTCGCACCCCCTCTAACAAAGTTCGTACCCAGTCCAACAAAGTTCGTCCCCACTCTTTCAAACTTCGTACCCACTCTACCAAAGTTCGTACCCCCTCTAGCAAAGTTCGTACCCACTCTAACAAAGTTCGTCCCCACTCTTTCAAAGTTCGTACCCACTCTAACAAAGTTCGTACCCCTCTAGCAAAGTTCGTACCCACTCTAACAAAGTTCGTCCCCACTCTTTCAAAGTTCGTACCCACTCTAACAAAGTTCGTCCCCTCTCTAACAAAGTTTGTCCCCTCCCTAACAAAGTTCGTACCCTCTCTAACAAAGTTCCTTCCCTACCTAACAAAGTTCGTACCCTCTCCAACAAAGTTCGTACCCTCTCTAACAATGTTCGTACCCACTCTAACAAAGTTCGTCCCCACTCTTTCAAAGTTCGTACCCACTCTAACAAAGTTCGTACCCCTCTAACAAAGTTCGTACCCACTCTAACAAAGTTCGTACCAATCTAACAAAGTTCGTACCAATCTAACAAAGTTCGTACACCCTCTAACAAAGTTCGTCCCCTCTGTAACAAAGTTCGTCCCCTCTCTCACAAAGTTCGTCCCCTCTATCACAAACTTCGTATCCACTCTAACAATGTTCGTACCCTCTCTAACAAAGTTCCTTCCCTCTCTAACAAAGTTCGTCCCCTTTCTCACAAAGTTCGTCCCCTCTCTAACAAAGTTCGTCCCCACTCTTTCAAAGTTCGTACCCACTCTAACAAAGTTCGTAACCCCTCTAACAAAGTTCGTACCAACTCTAACAAAGTTCGTCCCTACTCTAGCCAAGTTCGTCCCCTCTCTAAGAAAGTTCGTCCCCACTCTTTCAAAGTGCGTACCCACTCTAACAAAGTTCGTACCCCCTCTAACAAAGTTCGTACCCACTCTAACAAAGTACGTCCGCACTCTAACAAAGTTCGTACCCCTCTAACAAAGTTCGTACCCACTCTAACAAAGTTCGTCCCCTCTCTAACAAAGTTCGCACCCTCGCTAACAAAGTTCGTACCCCCTCTAACAAAGTTCGTACCCACTCTAACAAAGTTAGTCCCCAGTCTAACAAAGTTCGTGCCCACTCTAACAAAGTTCGTCCCCTCTCTGACAAAGTTCGTCCCCTCTCTCACAAAGTTCGTACACCATCTAACAAAGTTCGTGCCCACTCTAACAAAGTTCGCCCCCTCTCTGACAAAGTTCGTCCCCTCTCTCACAAAGTTCGTACCCCCTCTAACAAAGTTCGTACCCACTCTAACAAAGTTCGTAACCCTTCTAACAAAGTTCGTACCCACTCTAACAAAGTTCGTACCCCCTCTAACAAAGTTCGTACCCTCTCTAACAAAGTTCCTTCCCTACCTAACAAAGTTCGTACCCTCTCTAACAAAATTCGTACCCTCTCTAACAAAGTTCGTACACCCTCTAACAAAGTTCGTGCCCACTCTAACAAAGTTCGTCCCCTCTCTCACAAAGTTCGTACCCACTCTAACAAAGTTCGTCCCCACTCTAACAAAGTTCGTCCCCTCTCTAACAAAGTTCGTACCCCCTCTAACAAAGTTCGTACCCACTCCAACAAAGTTCGTCCCCACTCATTCAAAGTTCGTACCCTCTCTAACAAAGTTCCTTCCCTCTCTAACAAAGTTCGTACCCTCTCCAACAAAGTTCGTACCCCTCTAACAAAGTTCATCCCCTCTGTAACAAAGTTCGTCCCCTCTCTCACAAAGTTCGTCCCCTCTATCACAAACTTCGTACCCACTCTAACAAAGTTCCTTCCCTACCTAACAAAGTTCGTACCCTCTCTAACAAAATTCGTACCCTCTCTAACAAAGATTGTACACCCTCTAACAAAGTTCATGCCCACTCTAACAAAGTTCGTCCCCTCTCTGACAAAGTTCATCCCCTCTCTCACAAAGTTCGTACCCCCTCTAACAAAGTTCGTACCCTCTCTAACAAAGTTCCTTCCCTACCTAACAAAGTTCGTACCCTCTCTAACAAAATTCGTACCCTCTCTAACAAAGTTCGTACACCCTCTAACAAAGTTCGTGCCCACTCGAACAAAGTTCGTCCCCTCTCTGACAAAGTTCATCCCCTCTCTCACAAAGTTCATAGCCCCTCTAACAAAGTTCGTACCCACTCTAACAAAGTTCGTCCTCTCTCTAACAAAGTTCGTACCCCCTCTAACAAAGTTCGTACCCACTCCAACAAAGTTCGTCCCCACTCATTCAAAGTTCGTACCCTCTCTAACAAAGTTCCTTCCCTCTCTAACAAAGTTCGTACCCTCTCCAAGAAAGTTCGTGCACCCTCTAACAAAGTTCGTCCCCTCTGTAACAAAGTTCGTCCCCTCTCTCACAAAGTTCGTCCCCTCTATCACAAACTTCGTACCCACTCTAACAAAGTTCGTACCCTCTCTAACAAAGTTCCTTCCCTCTCTAACAAAGTTCGTCCCCTCTCTCACAAAATTCGTAACCCCTCTAACAAAGTTCGTACCCACTCTAACAGAGTTCGTCCCCACTCTAGCAAAGTTCGTACCCTCTCTAACAAAGTTCCTTCCCTATCTAACAAAGTTCTTACCCTCTCTACCAAAGTTCGTACACCCTTTAACCAAGTTCGTCCCCTTTCTAACAAAGTTCGTCCCCTCTCTAACAAAGTTCGTCCCCACTCTTTCAAAGTTCGTACCCACTCTAACAAAGTTCGTAACCCCTCTAACAAAGTTCGTACCAATCTAACAAAGTTCGTCCCTACTCTAGCCAAGTTCGTCCCCTCTCTAAGAAAGTTCGTCCCCACTCTTTCAAAGTGCGTACCCACTCTAACAAAGTTCGTACCCCCTCTAACAAAGTTCGTACCCACTCTAACAAAGTACGTCCGCACTCTAACAAAGTTCGTACCCCTCTAACAAAGTTCGTACCCACTCTAACAAAGTTCGTCCCCTCTCTAACAAAGTTCGCACCCTCGCTAACAAAGTTCGTACCCCCTCTAACAAAGTTCGTACCCACTCTAACAAAGTTAGTCCCCAGTCTAACAAAGTTCGTGCCCACTCTAACAAAGTTCGTCCCCTCTCTGACAAAGTTCGTCCCCTCTCTCACAAAGTTCGTACACCATCTAACAAAGTTCGTGCCCACTCTAACAAAGTTCGCCCCCTCTCTGACAAAGTTCGTCCCCTCTCTCACAAAGTTCGTACCCCCTCTAACAAAGTTCGTACCCACTCTAACAAAGTTCGTAACCCTTCTAACAAAGTTCGTACCCACTCTAACAAAGTTCGTACCCCCTCTAACAAAGTTCGTACCCTCTCTAACAAAGTTCCTTCCCTACCTAACAAAGTTCGTACCCTCTCTAACAAAATTCGTACCCTCTCTAACAAAGTTCGTACACCCTCTAACAAAGTTCGTGCCCACTCTAACAAAGTTCGTCCCCTCTCTCACAAAGTTCGTACCCACTCTAACAAAGTTCGTCCCCACTCTAACAAAGTTCGTCCCCTCTCTAACAAAGTTCGTACCCACTCCAACAAAGTTCGTCCCCACTCATTCAAAGTTCGTACCCTCTCTAACAAAGTTCCTTCCCTCTCTAACAAAGTTCGTACCCTCTCCAACAAAGTTCGTACCCCTCTAACAAAGTTCATCCCCTCTGTAACAAAGTTCGTCCCCTCTCTCACAAAGTTCGTCCCCTCTCTAACCAAGTTCGTACCCTCTCTAACAAAGTTCCTTCCCTATCTAACAAAGTTCGTACCCTCTCTAACAAAGTTCGTACACCCTCTAACCAAGTTCGTCCCCTCTCTCACAAAGTTCGTCCCCTCTCTCACAAAGTTCGTACCGCGTGTAGCAAAGTTCGTCCCCACTCTTTCAAAGTTCGTACCCACTCTAACAAAGTTTGTACCCACTCTAACAAAGTTCGTCGCCTCTCTAACAAAGTTCGCACCCCTTCTAACAAAGTTCGTACCCAGTCCAACAAAGTTCGTCCCCACTCTTTCAAACTTCTTACCCACTCTACCAAAGTTCGTACCCCCTCTAGCAAAGTTCGTACCAACTCTAACAAAGTTCGTCCCCACTCTTTCAAAGTTCGTACCCACTCTAACAAAGTTCGTACCCCTCTAGCAAAGTTCGTACCCACTCTAACAAAGTTCGTCCCCACTCTTTCAAAGTTCGTACCCACTCTAACAAAGTTCGTCCCCTCTCTAAAAAAGTTTGTCCCCTCTCTAACAAAGTTCGTACCCTCTCTAACAAAGTTCCTTCCCTACCTAACAAAGTTCATACCCTCTCTAACAAAATTCGTACCCTCTCTAACAAAGTTCGTACACCCTCTAACAAAGTTCGTGCCCACTCTAACAAAGTTCGTCCCCTCTCTCACAAAGTTCGTACCCACTCTAACAAAGTTCGTCCCCACTCTAACAAAGTTCGTCCCCTCTCCAACAAAGTTCGTACCCTCTCTAACAAAGTTCGTACCCACTCTAACAAAGTTCGTCCCCACTCTTTCAAAGTTCGTACCCACTCTAACAAAGTTCGTACCCCTCTAACAAAGTTCGTACCCACTCTAACAAAGTTCGTCCCCTTTCTCACAAAGTTCGTACCCTCTCTAACAAAGTTCCTTCCCTATCTAACAAAGTTCTTACCCTCTCTAACAAAGTTCGTACACCCTTTAACCAAGTTCGTCCCCTCTCTAACAAAGTTCGTCCCCTCTCTCACAAAGTTCTTACCCCCTCTAGCAAAGTTCGTACCCACTCTAACAAAGTTCGTACACCCTGTAACAAAGTTCGTCCCCTCTGTAACAAAGTTCGTCCCCTCTCTCACAAAGTTCGTCCCCTCTATCACAAACTTCGTACCCACTCTAACAATGTTCGTACCCTCTCTAACAAAGTTCCTTCCCTCTCTAACAAAGTTCGTCCCCTTTTTCACAAAGTTCGTCCCCTCTCTAAAAAAGTTCGTCCCCACTCTTTCAAAGTTCGTACCCACTCTAACAAAGTTCGTAACCCCTCTAACAAAGTTCGTACCAATCTAACAAAGTTCGTCCCTACTCTAGCCAAGTTCGTCACCTCTCTAACAAAGTTCGTCCCCACTCTTTCAAAGTTCGTACCCACTCTAACAAAGTTCGTACCCCCTCTAACAAAGTTCGTACCCACTCTAACAAAGTACGTCCGCACTCTAACAAAGTTCGTACCCCTCTAACAAAGTTCGTACCCACTCTAACAAAGTTCGTCCCCTCTCTAACAAAGTTCGCACCCTCGCTAACAAAGTTCATACACCCTCTAACAAAGTTCGTACACCCTCTAACAAAGTTCGTACCCACTCCAACAAAGTTCGTCCCCACTCTTTCAAACTTCGTACCCTCTGTAACAAAGTCCGTACCCTCTCTAACAAAGTTGCTTCCCTACCTAACAAAGATCGTACCCTCTTTAACAAAGTTCGTACCCTCTCTAACAAAGTTCGTACACCCTCTAACAAAATTCGTACCCACTCTAACAAAGTTCGTCCCCTCTCTCACAAAGTTCGTCCCCTCTCTCACAAAGTTCGTACCCCCTCTAACAAAGTTCGTACCCACTCTAACAAAGTTCGTCCCCTCTCTCACAAAGTTCGTCCCCTCTATCACAAACTTCGTACCCACTCTAACAAAGTTCGTACCCTCTCTAACAAAGTTCCTTCCCTACCTAACAGAGTTCGTACCCTCTCTAACAAAATTCGTACCCTCTCTAACAAAGTTCGTACACCCTCTAACAAAGTTCGTGCCCACTCTAACAAAGTTCGTCCCCTCTTTGACAAAGTTCATCCCCTCTCTCACAAAGTTCGTACCCCCTCTAACAAAGTTCGTACCCTCTCTAACAAAGTTCCTTCCCTACCTAACAAAGTTCGTACCCTCTCTAACAAAATTCGTACCCTCTCTAACAAAGTTCGTACACCCTCCAACAAAGTTCGTGCCCACTCTAACAAAGTTCGTCCCCTCTCTGACAAAGTTCATCCCCTCTCTCACAAAGTTCGTACCCCCGCTAACAAAGTTCGTACCCACTCTAACAAAGTTCGTCCCCTCTCTAACAAAGTTCGTACCCCCTCTAACAAAGTTCGTCCCCACTCATTCAAAGTTCGTACCCTCTCTAACAAAGTTCATTCCCTCTCTAACAAAGTTCGTACCCTCTCCAAGAAAGTTCGTGCACCCTCTAACAAAGTTCGTCCCCTCTGTAACAAAGTTCGTCCCCTCTCTCACAAAGTTCGTCCCCTCTATCACAAACTTCGTACCCTCTCTAACAAAGTTCGTACCCTCTCTAACAAAGTTCCTTCCCTCTCTAACAAAGTTCGTCCCCTCTCTCACAAAGTTCGTACCCCCTCTCACAAAGTTCGTACCCCCTCTCACAAAGTTCGTACCCTCTCTAACAAAGTTCCTTCCCTACCTAACAAAGTTCGTACCCTCTCTAACAAAATTCGTACCCTCTCTAACAAAGTTCGTACACCCTCTAACAAAGTTCGTGCCCACTCGAACAAAGTTCGTCCCCTCTCTGACAAAGTTCATCCCCTCTCTCACAAAGTTCATAGCCCCTCTAACAAAGTTCGTACCCACTCTAACAAAGTTCGTCCTCCCTCTAACAAAGTTCGTACCCCCTCTAACAAAGTTCGTACCCACTCGAACAAAGTTCGTCCCCACTCATTCAAAGTTCGTACCCTCTCTAACAAAGTTCCTTCCCTCTCTAACAAAGTTCGTATCCTCTCCAAGAAAGTTCGTGCACCCTCTAACAAAGTTCGTCCCCTCTGTAACAAAGTTCGTCCCCTCTCTCACAAAGTTCGTCCCCTCTATCACAAACTTCGTACCCACTCTAACAAAGTTCGTACCCTCTCTAACAAAGTTCCTTCCCTCTCTAACAAAGTTCGTCCCCTCTCTCACAAAATTCGTAACCCCTCTAACAAAGTTCGTACCCACTCTAACAAAGTTCGTCCCCACTCTAGCAAAGTTCGTACCCTCTCTAACAAAGTTCCTTCCCTATCTAACAAAGTTCTTACCCTCTCTAACAAAGTTCGTACACCCTTTAACCAAGTTCGTCCCCTTTCTTACAAAGTTCGTCCCCTCTCTAACAAAGTTCGTCCCCTCTCTCACAAAGTTCGTACCCACTCTTTCAAAGTTCGTACCCACTCTAACAAAGTTCGTACCCACTCTAGCAAAGTTCGTCGCCTCTCTAACAAAGTTCGTACCCCCTCTAACAAAGTTCGTACACCCTCTAACAAAGTTCGTACACCCTCTAACAAAGTTCGTACCCACTCCAACAAAGTTCGTCCCCACTCTTTCAAACTTCGTACCCTCTGTAACAAAGTCCGTACCCTCTCTAACAAAGTTGCTTCCCTACCTAACAAAGATCGTACCCTCTTTAACAAAGTTCGTACCCTCTCTAACAAAGTTCGTACACCCTCTAACAAAATTCGTACCCACTCTAACAAAGTTCGTCCCCTCTCTCACAAAGTTCGTCCCCTCTCTCACAAAGTTCGTACCCCCTCTAACAAAGTTCGTACCCACTCTAACAAAGTTCGTCCCCTCTCTCACAAAGTTCGTCCCCTCTATCACAAACTTCGTACCCACTCTAACAAAGTTCGTACCCTCTCTAACAAAGTTCCTTCCCTACCTAACAGAGTTCGTACCCTCTCTAACAAAATTCGTACCCTCTCTAACAAAGTTCGTACACCCTCTAACAAAGTTCGTGCCCACTCTAACAAAGTTCGTCCCCTCTTTGACAAAGTTCATCCCCTCTCTCACAAAGTTCGTACCCCCTCTAACAAAGTTCGTACCCTCTCTAACAAAGTTCCTTCCCTACCTAACAAAGTTCGTACCCTCTCTAACAAAATTCGTACCCTCTCTAACAAAGTTCGTACACCCTCCAACAAAGTTCGTGCCCACTCTAACAAAGTTCGTCCCCTCTCTGACAAAGTTCATCCCCTCTCTCACAAAGTTCGTACCCCCGCTAACAAAGTTCGTACCCACTCTAACAAAGTTCGTCCCCTCTCTAACAAAGTTCGTACCCCCTCTAACAAAGTTCGTCCCCACTCATTCAAAGTTCGTACCCTCTCTAACAAAGTTCATTCCCTCTCTAACAAAGTTCGTCCCCTCTATCACAAACTTCGTACCCACTCTAACAAAGTTCGTACCCTCTCTAACAAAGTTCCTTCCCTACCTAACAGAGTTCGTACCCTCTCTAACAAAATTCGTACCCTCTCTAACAAAGTTCGTACACCCTCTAACAAAGTTCGTGCCCACTCTAACAAAGTTCGTCCCCTCTTTGACAAAGTTCATCCCCTCTCTCACAAAGTTCGTACCCCCTCTAACAAAGTTCGTACCCTCTCTAACAAAGTTCCTTCCCTACCTAACAAAGTTCGTACCCTCTCTAACAAAATTCGTACCCTCTCTAACAAAGTTCGTACACCCTCCAACAAAGTTCGTGCCCACTCTAACAAAGTTCGTCCCCTCTCTGACAAAGTTCATCCCCTCTCTCACAAAGTTCGTACCCCCGCTAACAAAGTTCGTACCCACTCTAACAAAGTTCGTCCCCTCTCTAACAAAGTTCGTACCCCCTCTAACAAAGTTCGTCCCCACTCATTCAAAGTTCGTACCCTCTCTAACAAAGTTCATTCCCTCTCTAACAAAGTTCGTACCCTCTCCAAGAAAGTTCGTGCACCCTCTAACAAAGTTCGTCCCCTCTGTAACAAAGTTCGTCCCCTCTCTCACAAAGTTCGTCCCCTCTATCACAAACTTCGTACCCTCTCTAACAAAGTTCGTACCCTCTCTAACAAAGTTCCTTCCCTCTCTAACAAAGTTCGTCCCCTCTCTCACAAAGTTCGTACCCCCTCTCACAAAGTTCGTACCCCCTCTCACAAAGTTCGTACCCTCTCTAACAAAGTTCCTTCCCTACCTAACAAAGTTCGTACCCTCTCTAACAAAATTCGTACCCTCTCTAACAAAGTTCGTACACCCTCTAACAAAGTTCGTGCCCACTCGAACAAAGTTCGTCCCCTCTCTGACAAAGTTCATCCCCTCTCTCACAAAGTTCATAGCCCCTCTAACAAAGTTCGTACCCACTCTAACAAAGTTCGTCCTCCCTCTAACAAAGTTCGTACCCCCTCTAACAAAGTTCGTACCCACTCGAACAAAGTTCGTCCCCACTCATTCAAAGTTCGTACCCTCTCTAACAAAGTTCCTTCCCTCTCTAACAAAGTTCGTATCCTCTCCAAGAAAGTTCGTGCACCCTCTAACAAAGTTCGTCCCCTCTGTAACAAAGTTCGTCCCCTCTCTCACAAAGTTCGTCCCCTCTATCACAAACTTCGTACCCACTCTAACAAAGTTCGTACCCTCTCTAACAAAGTTCCTTCCCTCTCTAACAAAGTTCGTCCCCTCTCTCACAAAATTCGTAACCCCTCTAACAAAGTTCGTACCCACTCTAACAAAGTTCGTCCCCACTCTAGCAAAGTTCGTACCCTCTCTAACAAAGTTCCTTCCCTATCTAACAAAGTTCTTACCCTCTCTAACAAAGTTCGTACACCCTTTAACCAAGTTCGTCCCCTTTCTTACAAAGTTCGTCCCCTCTCTAACAAAGTTCGTCCCCTCTCTCACAAAGTTCGTACCCACTCTTTCAAAGTTCGTACCCACTCTAACAAAGTTCGTACCCACTCTAGCAAAGTTCGTCGCCTCTCTAACAAAGTTCGTACCCCCTCTAACAAAGTTCGTACCCACTCCAACAAAGTTCGTCCCCACTCATTCAAAGTTCGTACCCTCTCTAACAAAGTTCCTTCCCTCTCTAACAAAGTTCGTACCCTCTCCAACAAAGTTCGTACGCCCTCTAACAAAGTTCGTCCCCTCTGTAACAAAGTTCGTACCCACTCTTTCAAAGTTCGTACCCGCTCTAACAAAGTTCGTACCCACTCTAGCAAAGTTCGTCGCCTCTCTAACAAAGTTCGTACCCCCTCTAACAAAGTTCGTACCCACTCCAACAAAGTTCGTCCCCACTCATTCAAAGTTCGTACCCTCTCTAACAAAGTTCCTTCCCTCTCTAACAAAGTTCGTACCCTCTCCAACAAAGTTCGTACGCCCTCTAACAAAGTTCGTCCCCTCTGTAACAAAGTTCGTCCCCTCTCTCACAAAGTTCATCCCCTCTATCACAAAGTTCGTACCCACTCTAACAAAGTTCGTACCCTCTCTAACAAAGTTCCTTCCCTCTCTAACAAAGTTCGTCCCCTTTCTCACAAAGTTCGTCCCCTCTCTAACAAAGTTCGTCCCCACTCTTTCAAAGTTCGTACCCACTCTAACAAAGTTCGTAACCCCTCTAACAAAGTTCGTACCAACTCTAACAAAGTTCGTCCCCACTCTGACCAAGTTCGTACCCTCTCTAACAAAGTTCCTTCCCTATCTAACAAAGTTCGTACCCTCTCTAACAAAGTTCGTACACCCTCTAACCAAGTTCGTCCCCTCTCTCACAAAGTTCGTCCCCTCTCTCACAAAGTTCGTACCGCGTGTAGCAAAGTTCGTCCCCACTCTTTCAAAGTTCGTACCCACTCTAACAAAGTTTGTACCCACTCTAACAAAGTTCGTCGCCTCTCTAACAAAGTTCGCACCCCTTCTAACAAAGTTCGTACCCAGTCCAACAAAGTTCGTCCCCACTCTTTCAAACTTCTTACCCACTCTACCAAAGTTCGTACCCCCTCTAGCAAAGTTCGTACCAACTCTAACAAAGTTCGTCCCCACTCTTTCAAAGTTCGTACCCACTCTAACAAAGTTCGTACCCCTCTAGCAAAGTTCGTACCCACTCTAACAAAGTTCGTCCCCACTCTTTCAAAGTTCGTACCCACTCTAACAAAGTTCGTCCCCTCTCTAAAAAAGTTTGTCCCCTCTCTAACAAAGTTCGTACCCTCTCTAACAAAGTTCCTTCCCTACCTAACAAAGTTCATACCCTCTCTAACAAAATTCGTACCCTCTCTAACAAAGTTCGTACACCCTCTAACAAAGTTCGTGCCCACTCTAACAAAGTTCGTACCCACTCTAACAAAGTTCGTCCCCTCTCTCACAAAGTTCGTCCCCTCTCTCACAAAGTTCGTACCCCCTCTAACAAAGTTCGTACCCACTCTAACAAAGTTCGTCCCCTCTCTCACAAAGTTCGTCCCCTCTATCACAAACTTCGTACCCACTCTAACAAAGTTCGTACCCTCTCTAACAAAGTTCCTTCCCTACCTAACAGAGTTCGTACCCTCTCTAACAAAATTCGTACCCTCTCTAACAAAGTTCGTACACCCTCTAACAAAGTTCGTGCCCACTCTAACAAAGTTCGTCCCCTCTTTGACAAAGTTCATCCCCTCTCTCACAAAGTTCGTACCCCCTCTAACAAAGTTCGTACCCTCTCTAACAAAGTTCCTTCCCTACCTAACAAAGTTCGTACCCTCTCTAACAAAATTCGTACCCTCTCTAACAAAGTTCGTACACCCTCCAACAAAGTTCGTGCCCACTCTAACAAAGTTCGTCCCCTCTCTGACAAAGTTCATCCCCTCTCTCACAAAGTTCGTACCCCCGCTAACAAAGTTCGTACCCACTCTAACAAAGTTCGTCCCCTCTCTAACAAAGTTCGTACCCCCTCTAACAAAGTTCGTCCCCACTCATTCAAAGTTCGTACCCTCTCTAACAAAGTTCATTCCCTCTCTAACAAAGTTCGTACCCTCTCCAAGAAAGTTCGTGCACCCTCTAACAAAGTTCGTCCCCTCTGTAACAAAGTTCGTCCCCTCTCTCACAAAGTTCGTCCCCTCTATCACAAACTTCGTACCCTCTCTAACAAAGTTCGTACCCTCTCTAACAAAGTTCCTTCCCTCTCTAACAAAGTTCGTCCCCTCTCTCACAAAGTTCGTAACCCCTCTAACAAAGTTCGTACCCACTCTAACAAAGTTCGTCCCCACTCTAACAAAGTTCGTACCCTCTCTAACAAAGTTCCTTCCCTATCTAACAAAGTTCTTACCCTCTCTAACAAAGTTCGTACACCCTTTAACCAAGTTCGTCCCCTCTCTAACAAAGTTCGTCCCCTCTCTGACAAAGTTCATCCCCTCTCTAACAAAGTTCGTACCCCCTCTAACAAAGTTCGTACCCTCTCTAACAAAGTTCCTTCCCTACCTAACAAAGTTCGTACCCTCTCTAACAAAGTTCGTACACCCTCTAACAAAGTTCGTGCACCCTCTAACAAAGTTCGTCCCCTCTGTAACAAAGTTCGTCCCCTCTCTCACAAAGTTCGTCCCCTCTATCACAAAGTTCGTACCCTCTCTAACAAAGTTCGTACCCTCTCTAACAAAGTTCCTTCCCTCTCTAACAAAGTTCGTCCCCTCTCTCACAAAGTTCGTAACCCCTCTAACAAAGTTCGTACCCACTCTAACAAAGTTCGTCCCCACTCTAACAAAGTTCGTACCCTCTCTAACAAAGTTCCTTCCCTATCTAACAAAGTTCTTACCCTCTCTAACAAAGTTCGTACACCCTTTAACCAAGTTCGTCCCCTCTCTAACAAAGTTCGTCCCCTCTCTAACAAAGTTCGTCCCGTCTCTCACAATGTTCGTACCCCCTCTAGCAAAGTTCGTACCCATTCTTTCAAAGTTCGTACCCACTCTAACAAAGTTCGTACCCACTCTAGCAAAGTTCGCCGCCTCTCTAACAAAGTTCGTACCCCCTCTAACAAAGTTCGTACCCACTCTAACAAAGTTCGTCCCCTCTCTAACAAAGTTCGTACCCCCTCTAACAAAGTTCGTACCCACTCCAACAAAGTTCGTCCCCACTCATTCAAAGTTCGTACCCTCTCTAACAAAGTTCGTCCCCTCTCTAACAAAGTTCGTCCCCTCTCTCACAAAGTTCGTACCCCCTCTAGCAAAGTTCGTACCCACTCTTTCAAAGTTCGTACCCACTCTAACAAAGTTCGTACCCACTCTAGCAAAGTTCGCCGCCTCTCTAAGAAAGTTCGTACCCCCTCTAACAAAGTTCGTACCCACTCTAACAAAGTTCGTCCCCTCTCTAACAAAGTTCGTACCCCCTCTAACAAAGTTCGTACCCACTCCAACAAAGTTCGTCCCCACTCATTCAAAGTTCGTACCCTCTCTAACAAAGTTCCTTCCCTCTCTAACAAAGTTCGTACCCTCTCCAACAAAGTTCGTACACCCTCTAACAAAATTCGTACCCACTCTAACAAAGTTCGTCCCCTCTCTCACAAAGTTCGTCCCCTCTCTCACAAAGTTCGTACCCCCTCTAACAAAGTTCGTACCCACTCTAACAAAGTTCGTCCCCTCTCTCACAAAGTTCGTCCCCTCTATCACAAACTTCGTACCCACTCTAACAAAGTTCGTACCCTCTCTAACAAAGTTCCTTCCCAACCTAACAGAGTTCGTACCCTCTCTAACAAAATTCGTACCCTCTCTAACAAACTTCGTACACCCTCTAACAAAGTTCGTGCCCACTCTAACAAAGTTCGTCCCCTCTCTGACAAAGTTCATCCCCTCTCTCACAAAGTTCGTACCCCCTCTAACAAAGTTCGTACCCTCTCTAACAAAGTTCCTTCCCTACCTAACAAAGTTCGTACCCTCTCTAACAAAGTTCGTACACCCTCTAACAAAGTTCGTGCACCCTCTAACAAAGTTCGTCCCCTCTGTAACAAAGTTCGTCCCCTCTCTCACAAAGTTCGTCCCCTCTATCACAAACTGCGTACCCTCTCTAACAAAGTTCGTACCCTCTCTAACAAAGTTCCTTCCCTCTCTAACAAAGTTCGTCCCCTCTCTCACAAAGTTCGTAACCCCTCTAACAAAGTTCGTACCCACTCTAACAAAGTTCGTCCCCACTCTAACAAAGTTCGTACCCTCTCTAACAAAGTTCCTTCCCTATCTAACAAAGTTCTTACCCTCTCTAACAAAGTTCGTACACCCTTTAACCAAGTTCGTCCCCTCTCTAACAAAGTTCGTCCCCTCTCTAACAAAGTTCGTCCCCTCTCTCACAAAGTTCGTACCCCCTCTAGCAAAGTTCGTACCCACTCTTTCAAAGTTCGTACCCACTCTAACAAAGTTCGTACCCACTCTAGCAAAGTTCGCCGCCTCTCTAACAAAGTTCGTACCCCCTCTAACAAAGTTCGTAGCCACTCTAACAAAGTTCGTCCCCTCTCACAAAGTTCGTACCCACTCTAACAAAGTTCGTACCCACTCTTTCAAAGTTCGTACCCACTCTAACAAAGTTCGTACCCACTCTAGCAAAGTTCGCCGCCTCTCTAACAAAGTTCGTACCCCCTCTAACAAAGTTCGTACCCACTCCAACAAAGTTCGTCCCCACTCATTCAAAGTTCGTACCCTCTCTAACAAAGTTCCTTCCCTCTCTAACAAAGTTCGTACCCTCTCCAACAAAGTTCGTACACCCTCTAACAAAATTCGTACCCACTCTAACAAAGTTCGTCCCCTCTCTCACAAAGTTCGTCCCCTCTCTCACAAAGTTCGTACCCCCTCTAACAAAGTTCGTACCCACTCTAACAAAGTTCGTCCCCTCTCTCACAAAGTTCGTCCCCTCTATCACAAACTTCGTACCCACTCTAACAAAGTTCGTCCCCTCTCTCACAAAGTTCGTCCCCTCTATCACAAACTTCGTACCCACTCTAACAAAGTTCGTACCCTCTCTAACAAAGTTCCTTCCCTACCTAACAGAGTTCGTACCCTCTCTAACAAAATTCGTACCCTTTCTAACAAAGTTCGTACACCCTCTAACAAAGTTCGTGCCCACTCTAACAAAGTTCGTCCCCTCTCTGACAAAGTTCATCCCCTCTCTCACAAAGTTCGTACCCCCTCTGATTCGTGCCCGATTGGTGTATCAATTGATTCAACTCAATTGATGTGTCTTGATCTCAATTCTCAGGCGGGAGTAATCAACAAAATTTATAAACCTAAATCACCATATACCAGGGTAGCATTTAGCTAGCATAGTATAGTGGCTCTAGGATCGTCCACAGGGATGGGTTTTCACTTTCCAAATGATATCAGTTCAAGAGCTAAATGGGTGCTTTTTCATTTCAAGGTTAGCTTTTAAAAGAAAAACAAAGGTTTGAATGGGAACAAAAGACTTTAAGCTAACCAAACATACAAATTATCTGAAATTAGTTATAAAGAAAGGAGTTCCTCGGGACTTCAGGTTGCTAGGCTCGGGTACCAAATGCAAAAGAGGAGAATCCGGTCACTTGAGTCTTTTCCTCGCATTCGGGATTTAACCTATAGTTATTTCCCGAACCGGTGTGGTACAGATGTTCACCATTAATGATGTCAACTCTAAAATCCTCTCACTGACACACCTTGCAATGGCTCGTACCTCTCACCTAGTATTTGCCATCCAAGGTGGTCCTTAACATCGGATCATCCTTCACAAGCGAACAAGAGATAACAATTAGACCTCCATGGAGCAAGATTGCAAGCAATAAGAATCCATGGAATCCGAAAGCTTACCAAGTATTGGCTATTCACGGTAATCCTAGTTAACTAAAAATATAAACAACATCAACGGGTCACACTTTCTCTTCATTAAAAATAGAAACAACAAAAACTCACTCTTTGCATCCGGCACCTTACCTAGCTTCCCTCACCCGTGGAACAACAAGTTTAGCCAACCATCCTCTGAGAAAACATCTCAGAGGTTGATTTGCTAGAAAACATAGTTATAAGCAAAGATAAAATCGGAAGGTAAGGTAGAGCAAAGCTCTATGTATTACTTTCAAAACTATACAAAAATTGTTCTCTGGAAAAAACTCCCGAGTCCCTTCTTTCAGTGATTACAAGAGATCATTTATAGGAAGGTTATTTACCCTTCCTTCATTCCTTGCTAGCTAAGGAATTACATGAGTGGTCAATTACAAGGAGAAAAACGAGATTTAAACACAAAATATCTGAAGAAAAATATCTAAAAGAGTCGGTGCGCAAGTTTTCCAATTCGCATGAAGATTTCGCACGCTGCATGGTGGCTTGCGAAAATCTCGCAAGTTGGTTTCGCACTTTGAGTTCCCTTTTCGCACGTTGGATGTCACTTTCGCAAGTTGGAAAACCATTTTCGCAAGTTGGCACTCTCTGTGACTGTGTGTTTGCGCTCCAATCCCATCGCGCAAGGTAAGCTTCAGGTTTCGCACGCTGGAGTTCCAAATTCGCATGGTGCGAATTTGTGCTTCAGCTGGACGCAGTTATCTTCCGAAGGCCATAACTTCCTCATTTCTGATCCAAATTGTACACCGTTTGAAGCATTGGATTCTTGACTTCCAGAGCTTTCCAACGGTATATCGAATGCAAAAATTGGACTTCGGGAAGTGCTCCAAAAGTGGGAGAGAAGACTGCAGCTGCTATGCTCTGTTTCTTCTTTACTCTGTTTTTCCTCCGTGCACGCTTGATTGGCTTTGGCAAAGAGCTATGGAGCTCCAAAGCTTGGTTTCTTTATGAATTTGAGCTCCCAAAAGCTTTGCCATGAACTACATACAGCTCTCCTTCATTCTTAAATTGCTTTGGTGAGCAAAAAGCTATCAAAAACACCAAAGCTTGACACAATTCGGTTAGAAACAAATGCAAAGGCCCTTAATATGTTAATTGGGTTAAAAGGTGATAATTACTACTCAAGAGAGTTCAAAAGAGTTAATTACAAGCTATGAAATAGCACTTTTTGAGTAGTAATCACTCCCCCCAACCGACATATTGCTAGTCCCTTAGCAATGAAAGAGAGAAAAAATAAAAATAAAAGTACTATAATTTACAACATCATGCTGATCACTTCAAAAAATGTTTAAGTGGCATGATTGATCAAACTCTCACATGGAACATTAAAGAAATAAAACTCAAATTTCAATAGGAGCTATCAAATAATTTGCCTAATCACAATTTATAAAGAGTAGGTATTATGCAAATTTAAGCTTCAAAATAATTTCCACTCCCAAAGGTCCAAAACTTATTCTTCCACAAAAATCTATGTGTTACTTATTAGTTTCCGAATATAGTATGTCAAACTAATCTCTCCCCTCAACCTAGCTCTTTTCAAAGCTTAGCAAACTGATCAACCTCCCATAGGCTAAGAACGCACCTCTTTTATTTCACAATTTTTTTTCATGTAGGAGTGCAATGCTTAAAGGCATTCTTTTCTAAATTGTCCATGTAACGGGGGTCCATCGATGACTCCCAACCAATCAAGGTTTAGGGCATCAAGCTTTAAGGATTTTTCAACCACTAACTCCTCGGATTTCACCCCGGACTTTTGAGAATGAATTTCAATACCCAAGCACCTACAATATGTCAAACTCCACCTATTCACCCATGTAACGAGCATTGAGGTCGGTGACTCCCAACCAATGAAGGTTTAGGGCACCAGGTTTTAAAGATTTTCACCATATACCCCTCAGACCTTGCTCGAGTTTCAAGGCAAGTAAAACACATTTTTCTTTTTCATTTTTTTTTTTTTTTTTCATTTTTTTTTTTTTTTTAAAGGTGTCCCAACACTAAATGAGGTCAAAGGTACCAAGTCTAAAATTTCCTAAGTAAAGGAGGAAATTAGTTTTTCATCTTATACTCGGAACCTATTGTGCACAGTGTGTGAATAGCTTAAAGTGGAAGAACTAAGGTTGAATTCAATAGGGGTTTCAACAATTCATCAACTTTAATAAACATAATACAAACTCTAAGTTTCAAGTAAAAAGACAAAAATTCAATTTCTCCCATTTCATTTTGAAAATTTTTCCTTAATAGCCATGGAGAGTAAAAAAAAAAAAAACTTTAAAAATTTTAAAAAGTAAGCAAAAAGCAACTAAATTACCAAAATAAACCTAACATTAATAACAAAAAATTTCCTTCCTCAACTCTCCCCCCAACCAAGCTGAACATTGTCCCCAATGTTTCAAGAGCGATTAAATTTAAAGGGAGGAAATGGTACCTCCTGAGTGACATGGAGTGTGATTGAAGAAGGAGAAACCACATGTTTCAAAAAAAAAATATAAGAATTATGAGTATAGGAAATAGAGCAAAAGGCTGAATAAAGGAAATCATCTAGATATATATATGTATTACTTAGGAAAGATACAATATATGTGATGCGCAGGTAATACATCCAATCCCAGAATATAAAACATCAAAAAGTTGGGATTTACAAGTCTACTATAAAGAAAATACAAAATAAACAACGATAGATGATCATATCGGAGTGGGATCATGTGGAGATGAGGGCTCGGCTATGGTCTGCTCAGCTGGCGTGGTCTCCTCATCGGGTGGTAGAGGCTCAGATGGGCCAGGTCTAGACTGCTCAGGGAATGAATGTATACCCATATGCTGCTGGATCTGAAGTAGTATGGCCGTATGCTGGGCCTGAGTAGCCATGAGCTGGTCCTGATGAGTCTGGATAGCGGCCATCTGCTGTAAGAGAGCATCCTGAGTGGTGCTCAATGTCTGGAATGAATGGACCAACGCTCGGAACTCTGTAAGAGATACGGTGATGGTGGCCTCAGATGGAGGAGAAGGTGCTGATGAAGCTGGCCTGACTGGTGGAGTAGCTGACATGGTAGGAGGAGTAGTAGGTGTAGGCTCATGGATGGGGACTGAAGCGGGTACTACAGGGGGAGGCGGAATGATATCAGCAAGAATCTCACCCTGTAGGGCCTCTGGTGGCTGCTCCTCGTGTGCGGGCTCTGGTGGTATAGGCACATCTGGGGCATCCTGAAGAGCAAAATAGTTGGCCAAATGCTTCCATTTGTCGAGAGAAAACTCCTCTCGGCAATGGTAGCGGCGCTCTAAATGGGGCTCTGTAGGATAGCCCAGACGCTCTAATATCTGTGAGAGTAGCCTTGGGAACAGGAGAGGGATGGCATCTGCTCTCTGAAGTTTCCTCCTATGGACTTTCTCTTCAAAGTGAAGAAGAGAAGCCATAATCAAATGATGAGGGCCGAAATAATACCCCTCAGAGATCCTGAAGAGTGCCTCAAGTATAGCTCCTCTGCGTTGGACTTTATGCTGAAGTGGAAAGAGGTTGGCGCGCAAGAGGACATCAATGAGGAGCATCCCAGATGGAAGCTCCCTCCTCATCAGCACGGAGGCAGTGGATGTCCCTCTAGACAAAATGTGGACCATATCCCTCTGAGAAAAATCTGACCAAGCTCTGAAATCGTCCTGACGTACAGGCTCGTAAGGGATACCGAGGGCCTCAGCTATATGGCGTGCTCCAAGAATGCCCTGGCGTCCATCAATAGCGAAGTGGATGAGAGTAGGGTCCCGGACGCCTCGAGTAGTCATAGACTGATAAAAATCTAAGACAACTCGGGGGTAATAGAACTGACGAGGAGCCAGCAGAGGCTCCAAATGGTATCTCTGTAGCAGATGAAATGAGTCCCTGAGCTCAGGCTGCTCCTGAAAAACAGCTATGTCAAGCCATAGCTCTGAGTGAAAGGGCCGGGCTCTGCAATCCAAGTTGCCCGGAATGGGGGATGCCGCTACCATGGGGCGCTTGATGACGGTAGCTAAAGGAATCCCCACAGGAATCTGAGGCTCAACAGAGGGCGGCTCAGTCTGTGGTGGCTCGGAGGACTCTCCCGGACCCGAAATTTTGGCCTTCTTTGAAGGGGGCCGAGTGGCTGGACGCTTGGCTGGAGAAGGGTCGGCCACATGGGTAGTGGGTGCCCGTCGAGTCTGGTACCGGCGGAGAGGAGGGCCCTGACGCGTCTCATCCGCAGATGGGAGGACGGAGGGGTCCTGGATGGACGGAGAGATAGCGCCTGGTGTGGGGGACATGCGCGGTCCAGACGGAGGAGCTGATGGAGAGGCGGAGTGGCCTCCTCTTGTCTTGGGCATGGCGGAAATGCAAGAAAGAGGGATTTGCAGAGAGGGCCAAGTGCGCGGGGTCGAGAGGGAGAGCTGTTGTCTCTGGAGCTTCTCACTTTGTGGGTTTTAAAATGAGAGGGTGGAGTGGAATGTGAGAGGGTTTGGGTTTTTTTTAAAAAAAAAAACTTTTGGAAGCCGAGGAGTTCGTTTGGAATTAAAAAATTTGAGTCCCGGGAATTTTAAAAGTCAGTTAAGCATTTTTTTAAAAAAATTCGCACACTGAAAAGTGGTGTGCGAAATTTTTCGCACTCAAATTATGAAGGTGCGAAATTTTCGCACACCAGGGATGATTTTCGCACATTGAAATCTCACCGTGCGAATTTTTCACAGCTGGAAATTCATTTCGCACACTGAATTCGCACTGTGCGAATTTGTTTCGCATCATGTTTCGCACTGTGCGAAACCACTTCGCAACTTGAGGTTATGGCACTCGTGTGCCAGGAGGGTGGTTCGCACTGTGCGAAACCACTTCGCACAGTGAATAGTGTGTGCGAAATTGAATTGTGGATTTTCGCACTTTGAATTTTAATTTCGCACCTAGGGGGGAGAATTCGCACCTTGAACAGTGTCGTGCGAAAATTTTCGCACCTTGGAGGTGAGTTTCGCATCGTGGACAGGGAATTCGCACCTTGAATAGTGTGCGTGCGAAAATTTTCGCACCTTGATTCGCACTGTGCGAAACCAATTCGCAGCTTGAGGTGATGGCACTCGTGTGCCAGGAGGGTGGTTCGCACTGTGCGAAACCACTTCGCACAGTGAATAGTGTGTGCGAAATTGAGTTGTGGATTTTCGCACTCAGCTTGAATTTTCGCACATTGAAATCTCAAGGTGCGAAATTTTCGCACCTTGGATTTTCAAAGCTGCTTTCCCCTGTTTTGCTCCTCTGTTTTGCTCCTCAAGCATCTCCTTCAAATTTTCTTGATTTTCCCTGAAATTGATCATCAAAAACTAGTTAAATTACATTAAAATAACCTTAATTAAAGGTGAAACTAAAATCAAAAGAAATCAAAATCAAAAACTTTCACACAAAATATGGACTTTAATAGTCTGTGATAGACCAAGTCCATAATACCCTGTTCTTTCATGGCTTCTGAGGTTCAAGGAGGCTGATTTCCTCCTTGTTTTGATTGAAAGGCTCCATGTATGGCTTGAGACGATGGCCATTAACTTTGAAGGTTTCCTTTCCATTGGTATGGAGTAGCTCCACCACTCCATTGGAATGCACTTGATGAACAAGAAAAGGGCCTGTCCACCTTGATTTGAGCTTCCCTGGAAAAATGTGGAGTCTTGAATCATATAGCAAGACTCTTTGCCCTTTTTGAAATTCCTTCTTCAAAATCAACTGATCATTCCACCTCTTCATCCTCTGTTTTGCTATCTTGGAATTGATATATGCATCATTTCTCAATTCCTCCATCTCATTAAGGTCTAGAAATCTCTTCATGCCAGCTTGAGTCAAGTCCATATTTATCTTCTTGATTGCCCACCAGGCCTTGTACTCAACTTCCACAGGCAGATGACATGCTTTACCAAAGATAAGACGATAGGGGGACATACCCAGAATGGTTTTGTAAGCTGTCCTGTAAGCCCATAGTGAGTCATGAAGCTTCACAGACCAATCTCTTCTGCTTGTACTCACCACCTTCATCAATATATTTTTGATTTCCCTATTGGCTAACTCCACTTGTCCGGATGTTTGGGGGTGGTAAGGTGTAGATACCTTGTGCTTCACCCCATACTTGGCTAGAAGAGCCTCAAAAGGCTTGTTGCAAAAATGTGTACCTCCATCACTGATTATGGCCTTGGGCACCCCAAATCTAGAGAAGATGTTCTCTTTGAGAAACTTGAGAACCACTCTATGATCATTGTGTTTACAGGGGATTGCCTCAACCCATTTGGAAACATAATCTACCCCCACCAATATATAAGAATTACCAAAGGACATAGGGAAGGGTCCCATGAAGTCAATGCCCCATACATCAAAAATATCAACTATTAAAATGGGGCTCATTGGCATTTGGTTCCTTCGAGTCAACTTTCCAAGTCTTTGGCATTTGTCACAACTCCTACACATGGTATGAGCATCCTTGAATAGTGATGGCCAGCTAAAACCTGATTGCAATACCTTCATAGCTGTTTTCTGAGAGGCAAAATGACCTCCACAGGCACTTCCATGGCAATGACTAAGGATCCCTTGTTGCTCTTGCTCAGGGACACACTTCCTTATTATTTGATCTGCGCAATATTTGAAAAGAAAAGGTTCTTCCCAATAATAGGCATGAATTTTGGCAAAGAAATGCCTCCTGTCCTGTGCTCTCCATTCCCTTGGGACTTCACCAGTAACCAAGTAGTTGGCAATATGAGCATACCAAGGGGCATCTTCTATCAACATTAGGGACTCCTCTGGAAAATCATCATTGATTGGTAACCCATGAGAGTTGTGTGCTATAACCAACCTTGAAAGGTGGTCTGCTACCACATTTTCAACTCCTTTCTTGTTCTTGATCTGGAGATTGAACTCCTGGAGTAGAAGAATCCATCTAATCAGCCTTGCTTTTGCATCTTGCTTTGTCAATAAGTACTTCAAAGCTGAGTGGTCAGTGAAAACCACTATGGAAGACCCCACCAAGTAAGCTCGAAATTTGTCTAAAGCAAAAACTACAGCTAGTAATTCTTTCTCAGTGGTTGTGTAGTTTCTTTGTGCTTCATTCAAAGATTTGCTTGCATAATAAATCACATAGGGCTTCCCATCTTCCCGTTGACCAAGAACAGCTCCTATAGCAAAATCACTGGCATCACACATTATCTCGAAAGGTAGTTGCCAATTAGGAGCTTTCACTATTGGAGTGGTTGTCAAATGTAGCTTCAATTGATCAAAACTCTTTTGACATCTTTCATCCCACTCGAATTTAGCATCCTTCACCAATAGTTCACAAAGGGGTCTTGAGAGTTTAGAGAAATCTTTAATGAATCTTCTGTAAAACCCAGCATGACCAAGGAATTGCCTTACCCCTTTGACAGTCGTTGGTGATGGTAACTTGCCAATTATTTCCACCTTTGCTTTGTCAACTTCAATGCCCTTGTTGGAGATTACATGGCCAAGGACAATACCTTGGCGTACCATAAAATGGCATTTCTCCCAATTAAGCACCAAATCTTTTTCAATGCATCGGTTTAGAACAACTTCCAAGTTAGATAAACATTCCTCAAATGTGCTTCCATAAATGGTGATGTCGTCCATGAAAACTTCCATGATGCGCTCCACCATATCACTGAAAATACTCAACATACACCTTTGGAATGTTGCAGGTGCATTGCATAACCCGAAAGGCATTCTTCTATAGGCATAGGTTCCAAATGGACATGTGAATGTTGTCTTCTCTTGATCTTCAGCAGCTATTTCGATTTGAAAATAACCAGAGTAACCATCCAAGAAACAATAAAAGGGATGGCCTGAGATTCTTTCAAGCACTTGATCAATGAATGGTAATGGAAAATGATCCTTCCTTGTCACAGCATTCAATCTTCTATAATCAATACACACCCTCCAACCTGAAGTGAGGCGTGTGGATACTTCCTCTCCTTTATCATTTTGCACCACTGTGATCCCGGATTTCTTTGGCACTACTTGAGTGGGGCTCACCCATGGGCTATCTGATATGGGGTAGATTATACCGGCCTGAAGTAGCTTTAAAACTTCAGTTCGCACCACCTCTTGCATATGGGGATTCAGTCTCCTTTGAGGCTGACGAACAGGTTTAGCTTCCTCTTCCATGTATATGTGATGTGTACAGACTAAAGGACTAATACCTTTCAAATCTGAAATTTGCCATCCTATTGCTTTATCACATCTCCTGAGTACTTCAAGTAAAGATTCCTCCTGATCATTGGTAAGAGATGAGGATATTACAACAGGGCATTTGTCATCTTCTTCTAAATATGCATATTTCAACTCCACAGGAAGTGGCTTCAGTGTAAGCTTTGGGGGTCCTTCTTCAACAGCTCCAGGTGTCTCCTCCTTGTTGAATAAAGGTGGAATATCTTCTGTCTTCCTCCAAGATGGTGGAGTAGCAAGCGTATCTAAAGGCTCAGCTGACCCTTCATCAAGATCCCCTAGATTTTCATTCAATTTATCTTGTAGGTTCTGATCACAAAGCTCCTCCACTAGTGTGTCAATTATGCACACTTCTTCAGGACCTTCATCTTCCGGACTGAAGTTCCTTTTGCATAGGTTGAAAATGTTGAGCTCCAGAGTCATATTACCAAAAGTAAGTTGCATGAGGCCATTCCTACAATTGATAATTGCATTTGAAGTCGCTAGGAATGGTCGTCCAAGAATTATAGGAACGCTATTAGTCCCTTTTGCACTTGGATCTGTATCAAGGACAACAAAATCCACGGGATAGTAGAAATTATCAACTTGAATTAGGACATCCTCAATGATGCCTCTTGGAGTCTTGATTGATCTATCAGCTAAGGATAGAGTGATCGATGTTTGTTTCAATTCACCAAGTCCCAATTGCTTGTAGACAGAGTATGGCAGCAAATTCACACTTGCTCCCAAGTCTAGCAAAGCTTTTTCCACTTGCGTGCCTCCAATCATCACCGAAATGGTAGGACAGCCCGGATCTTTATACTTCACAGGTGACTTGCATTGTATAATGGCACTTACTTGCTCAGTCAAGAAAGCCTTCTTATTCACATTCAACCCCCTTTTTATAGTGCACAAGTCTTTTAGGAATTTAGCATACGTCGGAACTTGCTTGATCATATCTAACAATGGAATATTGACCTTTACTTGCCTCAAGACTTCGAGAATTTCGGATGCATTGTTGATTGCCTTCTTCCCATGTAAAGCTTGAGGAAATGGTGGAGGCATATGTTTCTCCATCATATCTTCCTTGATTAGGATCTTCTTCTCCGACTCTTCATTGACAAAGGATTTATGATCCTCTGTTTCTTTCCTTTTTGCTGTGGTCTCCTCCTTCTTTTGTTTCTTCTTCTCATCTTCCAATTCTCCATGCTTAGTCTTGGTCGTTGGTAGCTCAACCTCTTTACCACTCCTCAGAGTGATCATTGCCTTGACATCTCTTACTTGGGAAGATTCTCCCTCCTGAGTCTCCAATTCATGGATACTCTTCGGATTTTGGTGGGGTTGAGAAGGAAACCTTCCCTTCTCTTGTACTGTGTTGAGGTTTGTGAGTCTGGAAATTGAGTATTGAAGGTTATCCATCTTTTGAGATAGGTCATTCTGCACTCCTTCCATCTTTTTGTTCAGTGCATTCTCCACACTGTCAATCCGCTGACTGAGTTGAGTGTTGATGGATTTTTGGTCTCCCACGAAATCTCCCACAACCTTGCTCAAATTAACTATTGCTTGCTCGAGATTTGAAGCTGGTTGAGGTGCTTGACTTGGTTGTGCATACTGAGGTGCTCTTGGTTTCCAAGAAAAATTCGGATGATTCCTCCAATTTGAGTTGTATGTGTTCCCGTACGAGGCATTATTATTGGGCTTGAATTGTCCAATAACATTAGCTTGGTCTCCAAACATCTCTCTGACAGCTGGGAGTGTAGGACACTCCTCCACCAGGTGTTCACATGATTGACAAATGGAACATGGCAGAGCTTGCATTGGTGTGTCTGAAACGGATTGCACTTCACGTACCTTTTTCAGCTCTAGCTCCTCTAATCTTCTTGTCATGGCTGCAACTTTTGCTTTTATATCGGTATCCTCATTCACGGTGTACATCCCCGCCTTAGCATTAGGAGTATTAGATTGAGGCTTCATTCTCGCAACTTCTCCTCTGTTTGGTTCATCCCACCCCCTTGAAACTTCAGCTATATAACTCAAGAAATCCATGGCCTCCTCGGGGTTCTTACTCATGAAGTCTCCTCCACACATAGTCTCTAAGAGCTGCTTCATTGAGGAAGACATACCGTCATAAAAATAGCTCACCAATAGCCAAGTATCAAAGCCATGATGAGGACAAGCATTGATAGCTTCCATGTATCTCTCCCAACACTCATAGAATTTCTCATTCTCCTTAGCCAAGAAGTTTGAGATTTGCCTTTTCAAGCCATTGGTTCTATGAGTGGGGAAGAATTTCTTGAGGAATTCAGCTTGCAAGTCAGTCCAAGTTCGGATACTCCTTGGCCTTAAGGAATTCAGCCAAATTTTTGTTTTGTCCTTTAGAGTGAAAGGAAATAGCTTCAGCCGCATTTTATCAATAGAAGACCCTCCTTCCTGGAATGTGTTGCATACTTCTTCAAATTCTTTAATATGAGCGTAGGGATTCTCGCTTTCCATTCCATGGAAAGTAGGTAGAAGTGGCACGATATGTGGCCTGATCACTAGTTGCTCTGTAGGAGGCACTATGCATGATGGTGCGCTCATACGAGGTGGGTGCATGCGATCTCTCATTGATCTGAATTCATTGGGATTGTCCTGGTGCCCATGGTGGCTCTGCTGCTCTTCAGGCGTAGCTTCCATGACTTCTAGTTCCAATTCCAACTGTGTTTCGTGAGGAGTTTTGATTTTCACAAGCCTTCCCCCACTATCACGTATCCAATATGGCATGCACAACTAGCAATTTGCTGAAAAAGAAAACTTAAAAGGAAAAGAAAAGGTAAATAATAAAAGAAAAACAAAAACAGAGTTAGTGAAAAGAAAATTCACCGAACTTGTGATTAAAATCACAAGTGTTCTGAACTGATTTTATCACTGTTAAGTGGCACCATCCCCGGCAACGGCGCCATTTGATTCGTGCCCGATTGGTGTATCAATTGATTCAACTCAATTGATGTGTCTTGATCTCAATTCTCAGGCGGGAGTAATCAACAAAATTTATAAACCTAAATCACCATATACCAGGGTAGCATTTAGCTAGCATAGTATAGTGGCTCTAGGATCGTCCACAGGGATGGGTTTTCACTTTCCAAATGATATCAGTTCAAGAGCTAAATGGGTGCTTTTTCATTTCAAGGTTAGCTTTTAAAAGAAAAACAAAGGTTTGAATGGGAACAAAAGACTTTAAGCTAACCAAACATACAAATTATCTGAAATTAGTTATAAAGAAAGGAGTTCCTCGGGACTTCAGGTTGCTAGGCTCGGGTACCAAATGCAAAAGAGGAGAATCCGGTCACTTGAGTCTTTTCCTCGCATTCGGGATTTAACCTATAGTTATTTCCCGAACCGGTGTGGTACAGATGTTCACCATTAATGATGTCAACTCTAAAATCCTCTCACTGACACACCTTGCAATGGCTCGTACCTCTCACCTAGTATTTGCCATCCAAGGTGGTCCTTAACATCGGATCATCCTTCACAAGCGAACAAGAGATAACAATTAGACCTCCATGGAGCAAGATTGCAAGCAATAAGAATCCATGGAATCCGAAAGCTTACCAAGTATTGGCTATTCACGGTAATCCTAGTTAACTAAAAATATAAACAACATCAACGGGTCACACTTTCTCTTCATTAAAAATAGAAACAACAAAAACTCACTCTTTGCATCCGGCACCTTACCTAGCTTCCCTCACCCGTGGAACAACAAGTTTAGCCAACCATCCTCTGAGAAAACATCTCAGAGGTTGATTTGCTAGAAAACATAGTTATAAGCAAAGATAAAATCGGAAGGTAAGGTAGAGCAAAGCTCTATGTATTACTTTCAAAACTATACAAAAATTGTTCTCTGGAAAAAACTCCCGAGTCCCTTCTTTCAGTGATTACAAGAGATCATTTATAGGAAGGTTATTTACCCTTCCTTCATTCCTTGCTAGCTAAGGAATTACATGAGTGGTCAATTACAAGGAGAAAAACGAGATTTAAACACAAAATATCTGAAGAAAAATATCTAAAAGAGTCGGTGCGCAAGTTTTCCAATTCGCATGAAGATTTCGCACGCTGCATGGTGGCTTGCGAAAATCTCGCAAGTTGGTTTCGCACTTTGAGTTCCCTTTTCGCACGTTGGATGTCACTTTCGCAAGTTGGAAAACCATTTTCGCAAGTTGGCACTCTCTGTGACTGTGTGTTTGCGCTCCAATCCCATCGCGCAAGGTAAGCTTCAGGTTTCGCACGCTGGAGTTCCAAATTCGCATGGTGCGAATTTGTGCTTCAGCTGGACGCAGTTATCTTCCAAAGGCCATAACTTCCTCATTTCTGATCCAAATTGTACACCGTTTGAAGCATTGGATTCTTGACTTCCAGAGCTTTCCAACGGTATATCGAATGCAAAAATTGGACTTCGGGAAGTGCTCCAAAAGTGGGAGAGAAGACTGCAGCTGCTATGCTCTGTTTCTTCTTTACTCTGTTTTTCCTCCGTGCACGCTTGATTGGCTTTGGCAAAGAGCTATGGAGC
Source organism: Vitis rotundifolia (assembly GCA_030254885.1). Taxonomy (NCBI): domain Eukaryota; kingdom Viridiplantae; phylum Streptophyta; class Magnoliopsida; order Vitales; family Vitaceae; genus Vitis; species Vitis rotundifolia. Next base: position 39,007 of record JARBHA010000072.1, on the reverse strand, counting down.
TCCAAAGCTTGGTTTCTTTATGAATTTGAGCTCCCAAAAGCTTTGCCATGAACTACATACAGCTCTCCTTCATTCTTAAATTGCTTTGGTGAGCAAAAAGCTATCAAAAACACCAAAGCTTGACACAATTCGGTTAGAAACAAATGCAAAGGCCCTTAATATGTTAATTGGGTTAAAAGGTGATAATTACTACTCAAGAGAGTTCAAAAGAGTTAATTACAAGCTATGAAATAGCACTTTTTGAGTAGTAATCACCCTCTAACAAAGTTCGTACCCTCTCTAACAAAGTTCCTTCCCTACCTAACAAAGTTCGTACCCTCTCTAACAAAGTTCGTACACCCTCTAACAAAATTCGTACCCACTCTAACAAAGTTCGTCCCCTCTCTCGCAAAGTTCGTCCCCTCTCTCACAAAGTTCGTACCCCCTCTAACAAAGTTCGTACCCACTCTAACAAAGTTCGTCCCCTCTTTCACAAAGTTCGTCCCCTCTATCACAAACTTCGTACCCACTCTAACAAAGTTCGTACCCTCTCTAACAAAGTTCCTTCCCTACCTAACAGAGTTCGTACCCACTCTAACAAAGTTCGTCCCCTCTCTAACAAAGTTCGTACCCCCTGTAACAAAGTTCGTACCCACTCCAACAAAGTTCGTCCCCACTCATTCAAAGTTCGTACCCTCTCTAACAAAGTTCCTTCCCCCTCTAACAAAGTTCGTACCCACTCCAACAAAGTTCGTCCCCACTCATTCAAAGTTCGTACCCTCTCTAACAAAGTTCCTTCCCTCTCTAACAAAGTTCGTACCCTCTCCAACAAAGTTCGTACACCCTCTAACAAAATTCGTACCCACTCTAACAAAGTTCGTCCCCTCTCTCACAAAGTTCGTCCCCTCTCTCACAAAGTTCGTACCCCCTCTAACAATGTTCGTACCCACTCTAACAAAGTTCGTCCCCTCTCTCAAAAAGTTCGTCCCCTCTATCACAAACTTCGTACCCACTCTAACAAAGTTCGTCCCCTCTCTCACAAAGTTCGTCCCCTCTATCACAAACTTCGTACCCACTCCAACAAAGTTCGTACCCTCTCTAACAAAGTTCCTTCCCTACCTAACAGAGTTCGTACCCTCTCTAACAAAATTCGTACCCTTTCTAACAAAGTTCGTACACCCTCTAACAAAGTTCGTGCCCACTCTAACAAAGTTCGTCCCCTCTCTAACAAAGTTCATCCCCTCTCTCACAAAGTTCGTACCCCCTCTAACAAAGTTCGTACCCACTCTAACAAAGTTCGTCCCCTCTCTCACAAAGTTCGTCCCCTCTCTCACAAAGTTCGTACCCCCTCTAACAAAGTTCGTACCCACTCTAACAAAGTTCGTCCCCTCTCTCACAAAGTTCGTCCCCTCTATCACAAACTTCGTACCCACTCTAACAAAGTTCGTACCCTCTCTAACAAAGTTCCTTCCCAACCTAACAGAGTTCGTACCCTCTCTAACAAAATTCGTACCCTCTCTAACAAACTTCGTACACCCTCTAACAAAGTTCGTGCCCACTCTAACAAAGTTCGTCCCCTCTCTGACAAAGTTCATCCCCTCTCTCACAAAGTTCGTACCCCCTCTAACAAAGTTCGTACCCTCTCTAACAAAGTTCCTTCCCCACCTAACAAAGTTCGTACCCTCTCTAACAAAGTTCGTACACCCTCTAACAAAGTTCGTGCACCCTCTAACAAAGTTCGTCCCCTCTGTAACAAAGTTCGTCCCCTCTCTCACAAAGTTCGTCCCCTCTATCACAAACTGCGTACCCTCTCTAACAAAGTTCCTTCCCTCTCTAACAAAGTTCGTCCCCTCTCTCACAAAGTTCGTAACCCCTCTAACAAAGTTCGTACCCACTCTAACAAAGTTCGTCCCCACTCTAACAAAGTTCGTACCCTCTCTAACAAAGTTCCTTCCCTATCTAACAAAGTTCTTACCCTCTCTAACAAAGTTCGTACACCCTTTAACCAAGTTCGTCCCCTCTCTAACAAAGTTCGTCCCCTCTCTAACAAAGTTCGTCCCCTCTCTCACAAAGTTCGTACCCCCTCTAGCAAAGTTCGTACCCACTCTTTCAAAGTTCGTACCCACTCTAACAAAGTTCGTACCCACTCTAGCAAAGTTCGCCGCCTCTCTAACAAAGTTCGTACCCCCTCTAACAAAGTTCGTAGCCACTCTAACAAAGTTCGTCCCCTCTAACAAAGTTCGTACCCACTCTAACAAAGTTCGTACCCACTCTTTCAAAGTTCGTACCCACTCTAACAAAGTTCGTACCCACTCTAGCAAAGTTCGCCGCCTCTCTAACAAAGTTCGTACCCCCTCTAACAAAGTTCGTACCCACTCCAACAAAGTTCGTCCCCACTCATTCAAAGTTCGTACCCTCTCTAACAAAGTTCCTTCCCTCTCTAACAAAGTTCGTACCCTCTCCAACAAAGTTCGTACACCCTCTAACAAAATTCGTACCCACTCTAACAAAGTTCGTCCCCTCTCTCACAAAGTTCGTCCCCTCTCTCACAAAGTTCGTACCCCCTCTAACAAAGTTCGTACCCACTCTAACAAAGTTCGTCCCCTCTCTCACAAAGTTCGTCCCCTCTATCACAAACTTCGTACCCACTCTAACAAAGTTCGTCCCCTCTCTCACAAAGTTCGTCCCCTCTATCACAAACTTCGTACCCACTCTAACAAAGTTCGTACCCTCTCTAACAAAGTTCCTTCCCTACCTAACAGAGTTCGTACCCTCTCTAACAAAATTCGTACCCTTTCTAACAAAGTTCGTACACCCTCTAACAAAGTTCGTGCCCACTCTAACAAAGTTCGTCCCCTCTCTGACAAAGTTCATCCCCTCTCTCACAAAGTTCGTACCCCCTCTAACAAAGTTCGTACCCTCTCTAACAAAGTTCCTTCCCTACCTAACAAAGTTCGTACCCTCTCTAACAAAGTTCGTACACCCTCTAACAAAATTCGTACCCACTCTAACAAAGTTTGTCCCCTCTCTCGCAAAGTTCGTCCCCTCTCTCACAAAGTTCGTACCCACTCTAACAAAGTTCGTCCCCTCTCTCACAAAGTTCGTCCCCTCTATCACAAACTTCGTACCCACTCTAACAAAGTTCGTACCCTCTCTAACAAAGTTCCTTCCCAACCTAACAGAGTTCGTACCCTCTCTAACAAAATTCGTACCCTCTCTAACAAACTTCGTACACCCTCTAACAAAGTTCGTGCCCACTCTAACAAAGTTCGTCCCCTCTCTGACAAAGTTCATCCCCTCTCTCACAAAGTTCGTACCCCCTCTAACAAAGTTCGTACCCTCTCTAACAAAGTTCCTTCCCCACCTAACAAAGTTCGTACCCTCTCTAACAAAGTTCGTACACCCTCTAACAAAGTTCGTGCACCCTCTAACAAAGTTCGTCCCCTCTGTAACAAAGTTCGTCCCCTCTCTCACAAAGTTCGTCCCCTCTATCACAAACTGCGTACCCTCTCTAACAAAGTTCGTACCCTCTCTAACAAAGTTCCTTCCCTCTCTAACAAAGTTCGTCCCCTCTCTCACAAAGTTCGTAACCCCTCTAACAAAGTTCGTACCCACTCTAACAAAGTTCGTCCCCACTCTAACAAAGTTCGTACCCTCTCTAACAAAGTTCCTTCCCTATCTAACAAAGTTCTTACCCTCTCTAACAAAGTTCGTACACCCTTTAACCAAGTTCGTCCCCTCTCTAACAAAGTTCGTCCCCTCTCTAACAAAGTTCGTCCCCTCTCTCACAAAGTTCGTACCCCCTCTAGCAAAGTTCGTACCCACTCTTTCAAAGTTCGTACCCACTCTAACAAAGTTCGTACCCACTCTAGCAAAGTTCGCCGCCTCTCTAACAAAGTTCGTACCCCCTCTAACAAAGTTCGTAGCCACTCTAACAAAGTTCGTCCCCTCTAACAAAGTTCGTACCCACTCTAACAAAGTTCGTACCCACTCTTTCAAAGTTCGTACCCACTCTAACAAAGTTCGTACCCACTCTAGCAAAGTTCGCCGCCTCTCTAACAAAGTTCGTACCCCCTCTAACAAAGTTCGTACCCACTCCAACAAAGTTCGTCCCCACTCATTCAAAGTTCGTACCCTCTCTAACAAAGTTCCTTCCCTCTCTAACAAAGTTCGTACCCTCTCCAACAAAGTTCGTACACCCTCTAACAAAATTCGTACCCACTCTAACAAAGTTCGTCCCCTCTCTCACAAAGTTCGTCCCCTCTCTCACAAAGTTCGTACCCCCTCTAACAAAGTTCGTACCCACTCTAACAAAGTTCGTCCCCTCTCTCACAAAGTTCGTCCCCTCTATCACAAACTTCGTACCCACTCTAACAAAGTTCGTCCCCTCTCTCACAAAGTTCGTCCCCTCTATCACAAACTTCGTACCCACTCTAACAAAGTTCGTACCCTCTCTAACAAAGTTCCTTCCCTACCTAACAGAGTTCGTACCCTCTCTAACAAAATTCGTACCCTTTCTAACAAAGTTCGTACACCCTCTAACAAAGTTCGTGCCCACTCTAACAAAGTTCGTCCCCTCTCTGACAAAGTTCATCCCCTCTCTCACAAAGTTCGTACCCCCTCTAACAAAGTTCGTACCCTCTCTAACAAAGTTCCTTCCCTACCTAACAAAGTTCGTACCCTCTCTAACAAAGTTCGTACACCCTCTAACAAAATTCGTACCCACTCTAACAAAGTTTGTCCCCTCTCTCGCAAAGTTCGTCCCCTCTCTCACAAAGTTCGTACCCCCTCTAACAAAGTTCGTACCCACTCTAACAAAGTTCGTCCCCTCTCTCACAAAGTTCGTCCCCTCTATCACAAACTTCGTACCCACTCTAACAAAGTTCGTACCCTCTCTAACAAAGTTCCTTCCCTACCTAACAGAGTTCGTACCCACTCTAACAAAGTTCGTCCCCTCTCTAACAAAGTTCGTACCCCCTGTAACAAAGTTCGTACCCACTCCAACAAAGTTCGTCCCCACTCATTCAAAGTTCGTACCCTCTCTAACAAAGTTCCTTCCCCCTCTAACAAAGTTCGTACCCACTCCAACAAAGTTCGTCCCCACTCATTCAAAGTTCGTACCCTCTCTAACAAAGTTCCTTCCCTCTCTAACAAAGTTCGTACCCTCTCCAACAAAGTTCGTACACCCTCTAACAAAATTCGTACCCACTCTAACAAAGTTCGTCCCCTCTCTCACAAAGTTCGTCCCCTCTCTCACAAAGTTCGTACCCCCTCTAACAATGTTCGTACCCACTCTAACAAAGTTCGTCCCCTCTCTCAAAAAGTTCGTCCCCTCTATCACAAACTTCGTACCCACTCTAACAAAGTTCGTCCCCTCTCTCACAAAGTTCGTCCCCTCTATCACAAACTTCGTACCCACTCTAACAAAGTTCGTACCCTCTCTAACAAAGTTCCTTCCCTACCTAACAGAGTTCGTACCCTCTCTAACAAAATTCGTACCCTTTCTAACAAAGTTCGTACACCCTCTAACAAAGTTCGTGCCCACTCTAACAAAGTTCGTCCCCTCTCTAACAAAGTTCATCCCCTCTCTCACAAAGTTCGTACCCCCTCTAACAAAGTTCGTACCCTCTCTAACAAAGTTCGTACACCCTCTAACCAAGTTCGTCCCCTCTCTAACAAAGTCCGTACCCACTCTTACAAAGTTCGTCCCCTCTCTCACAAAGTTCGTACCCCCTCTAGCAAAGTTCGTACCCACTCTAACAAAGTTCGTCCCCACTCTTTCAAAGTTCGTACCCACTCTAACAAAGTTTGTACCCCTCTAACAAAGTTCGTACCCACTCTAACAAAGTTCGTCCCCACTCTTTCAAAGTTCGTACCCACTCTAACAAAGTTCGTACCCCTCTAACAAAGTTCGTACCCACTCTAACAAAGTTCGTCCCCTTTCTCACAAAGTTCGTACCCTCTCTAACAAAGTTCCTTCCCTATCTAACAAAGTTCTTACCCTCTCTAACAAAGTTCGTACACCCTCTAACCAAGTTCGTCCCCTCTCTAACAAAGTTCGTCCCCTCTCTTACAAAGTTCGTCCCCTCTCTCACAAAGTTCGTACCCCCTCTAGAAAAGTTCGTACCCACTCTAACAAAGTTCATCCCCACTCTTTCAAAGATCGTACCCACTCTAACAAAGTTTGTACCCCTCTAACAAAGTTCGTACCCACTCTAACAAAGTTCGTCCCCACTCTTTCAAAGTTTGTACCCACTCTAACAAAGTTCGTCCCCTTTCTCACAAAGTTCGTACCCTCTCTAACAAAGTTCCTTCCTTATCTAACAAAGTTCTTACCCTCTCTAACAAAGTTCGTACACCCTTTAACCAAGTTTGTCCCCTCTCTAACAAAGTTCGTACCCACTCTAACAAAGTTCGTCCCCTCTCTAACAAAGTTCGTACCCCCTCTAACAAAGTTCATACCCACTCCAACAAAGTTCGTACACCCTTTAACAAACTTCGTACACCCTCTAACGAAGATCGTACACCCTCTAACAAAGTTCGTACACCCTCTAACAAAGTTCGTGCCCTCTGTAACAAAGTTCGTCCCCTCTCTCACAAAGTTCGTCCCCTCTATCACAAACTTCGTACCCACTCTAACAAAGTTCGTACCCTCTCTAACAAAGTTCCTTCCCTCTCTAAGAAAGTTCGTCCCCTTTCTCACAAAGTTCGTCCCCTCTCTAACAAAGTTCGTCCCCACTCTTTCAAAGTTCGTACCCACTCTAAAAAAGTTCGTACCCACTCTAAAAAAGTTCGTACCCACTCTAGCAAAGTTCGTCGCCTCTCTAACAAAGTTCGTAACCCCTTTAACAAAGTTCGTACCAATCTAACAAAGTTCGTCCCCACTCTAACCAAGTTCGTACCCTCTCTAACAAAGTTCCTTCCCTATCTAACAAAGGTCGTACCCTCTCTAACAAAGTTCGTACACCCTCTAACCAAGTTCGTCCCCTCTCTAACAAAGTTCGTCCCCTCTCTCACAAAGTTCGTCCCCTCTCTCACAAAGTTCGTACCGCCTCTAGCAAAGTTCGTCCCCGCTCTTTCAAAGTTCGTACCCACTCTAACAAAGTTCATACCCCTCTAACAAAGTTCGTACCCACTCTAACAAAGTTCGTCCCCTTTCTCACAAAGTTCGTACCCTCTCTAACAAAGTTCCTTCCCTATCTAACAAAGTTCTTACCCTCTCTAACAAAGTTCGTACCCTCTCTCACAAAGTTCGTCCCCTCTCTCACAAAGTTCGTCCCGCCTCTAGCAAAGTTCGTCCCCACTCTTTCAAAGTTCGTACCCACTCTAACAAAGTTCGTCCCCTCTGTAACAAAGTTCATCCCCTCTCTCACAAAGTTCGTCCCCTCTATCACAAACTTCGTACCCACTCTAACAAAGTTCGTACCCTCTCTAACAAAGTTCCTTCCCTCTCTAAGAAAGTTCGTCCCCTTTCTCACAAAGTTCGTCCCCTCTCTAACAAAGTTCGTCCCCACTCTTTCAAAGTTCGTACCCACTCTAAAAAAGTTCGTACCCACTCTAGCAAAGTTCGTCCCCTCTCTAACAAAGTTCGTCCCCTCTCTTACAAAGTTCGTCCCCTCTCTCACAAAGTTCGTACCCCCTCTAGCAAAGTTCGTACCCACTCTAACAAAGTTCGTCCCCACTCTTTCAAAGTTCGTACCCACTCTAACAAAGTTTGTACCCCTCTAACAAAGTTCGTACCCACTCTAACAAAGTTCGTCCCCACTCTTTCAAAGTTCGTACCCACTCTAACAAAGTTCGTACCCCTCTAACAAAGTTCGTACCCACTCTAACAAAGTTCGTCCCCTTTCTCACAAAGTTCGTACCCTCTCTAACAAAGTTCCTTCCCTATCTAACAAAGTTCTTACCCTCTCTAACAAAGTTCGTACACCCTCTAACCAAGTTCGTCCCCTCTCTAACAAAGTTCGTCCCCTCTCTTACAAAGTTCGTCCCCTCTCTCACAAAGTTCGTACCCCCTCTAGCAAAGTTCGTACCCACTCTAACAAAGTTCGTCCCCACTCTTTCAAAGTTCGTACCAACTCTAACAAAGTTTGTACCCCTCTAACAAAGTTCGTACCCACTCTTTCAAAGTTCGTACCCACTCTAACAAAGTTCGTCCCCTCTGTAACAAAGTTCGTCCCCTCTCTCACAAAGTTCGTCCCCTCTATCACAAACTTCGTACCCACTCTAACAAAGTTCGTACCCTCTCTAACAAAGTTCCTTCCCTCTCTAACAAAGTTCGTCCCCTTTCTCACAAAGTTCGTCCCCTCTCTAACAAAGTTCGTCCCCACTCTTTCAAAGTTCGTACCCACTCTAAAAAAGTTCGTACCCACTCTAGCAAAGTTCGTCCCCTCTCTAACAAAGTTCGTCCCCTCTCTTACAAAGTTCGTCCCCTCTCTCACAAAGTTCGTACCCCCTCTAGCAAAGTTCGTACCCACTCTAACAAAGTTCGTCCCCACTCTTTCAAAGTTCGTACCCACTCTAACAAAGTTTGTACCCCTCTAACAAAGTTCGTACCCACTCTAACAAAGTTCGTCCCCACTCTTTCAAAGTTCGTACCCACTCTAAAAAAGTTCGTACCCACTCTAAAAAAGTTCGTACCCACTCTAGCAAAGTTCGTCGCCTCTCTAACAAAGTTCGTAACCCCTCTAACAAAGTTCGTACCAATCTAACAAAATTCGACCCCACTCTAACCAAGTTCGTACCCTCTCTAACAAAGTTCCTTCCCTATCTAACAAAGGTCGTACCCTCTCTAACAAAGTTCGTACACCCTCTAACCAAGTTCGTCCCCTCTCTAACAAAGTTCGTCCCCTCTCTCACAAAGTTCGTCCCCTCTCTCACAAAGTTCGTACCGCCTCTAGCAAAGTTCGTCCCCACTCTTTCAAAGTTCGTACCCACTCTAACAAAGTTCATACCCCTCTAACAAAGTTCGTACCCACTCTAACAAAGTTCGTCCCCTTTCTCACAAAGTTCGTACCCTCTCTAACAAAGTTCCTTCCCTATCTAACAAAGTTCTTACCCTCTCTAACAAAGTTCGTACACCCTCTAACCAAGTTCGTCCCCTCTCTAACAAAGTTCGTCCCCTCTCTTACAAAGTTCGTCCCCTCTCTCACAAAGTTCGTACCCCCTCTAGCAAAGTTCGTACCCACTCTAACAAAGTTCGTCCCCACTCTTTCAAAGTTCGTACCCACTCTAACAAAGTTTGTACCCCTCTAACAAAGTTCGTACCCACTCTAACAAAGTTCGTCCCCACTCTTTCAAAGTTTGTACCCACTCTAACAAAGTTCGTCCCCTTTCTCACAAAGTTCGTACCCTCTCTAACAAAGTTCCTTCCTTATCTAACAAAGTTCTTACCCTCTCTAACAAAGTTCGTACACCCTTTAACCAAGTTTGTCCCCTCTCTAACAAAGTTCGTACCCACTCTAACAAAGTTCGTCCCCTCTCTAACAAAGTTCATACCCCCTCTAACAAAGTTCATACCCACTCCAACAAAGTTCGTACACCCTTTAACAAACTTCGTACACCCTCTAACGAAGATCGTACACCCTCTAACAAAGTTCGTACACCCTCTAACAAAGTTCGTGCCCTTTGTAACAAAGTTCGTCCCCTCTCTCACAAAGTTCGTCCCCTCTATCACAAACTTCGTACCCACTCTAACAAAGTTTGTACCCTCTCCAACAAAGTTCCTTCCCTCTCTAAGAAAGTTCGTCCCCTTTCTCACAAAGTTCGTCCCCTCTCTAACAAAGTTCGTCCCCACTCTTTCAAAGTTCGTACCCACTCTAAAAAAGTTCGTACCCACTCTAAAAAAGTTCGTACCCACTCTAGCAAAGTTCGTCGCCTCTCTAACAAAGTTCGTAACCCCTCTAACAAAGTTCGTACCAATCTAACAAAGTTCGTCCCCACTCTAACCAAGTCCGTACCCTCTCTAACAAAGTTCCTTCCCTATCTAACAAAGGTCGTACCCTCTCTAACAAAGTTCGTACACCCTCTAACCAAGTTCGCCCCCTCTCTAACAAAGTTCGTCCCCTCTCTCACAAAGTTCGTACCGCCTCTAGCAAAGTTCGTCCCCACTCTTTCAAAGTTCGTACCCACTCTAACAAAGTTCATACCCCTCTAACAAAGTTCGTACCCACTCTAACAAAGTTCGTCCCCTTTCTCACAAAGTTCGTACCCTCTCTAACAAAGTTCCTTCCCTATCTAACAAAGTTCTTACCCTCTCTAACAAAGTTCGTACCCTCTCTCACAAAGTTCGTCCCCTCTCTCACAAAGTTCGTCCCGCCTCTAGCAAAGTTCGTCCCCACTCTTTCAAAGTTCGTACCCACTCTAACAAAGTTCGTACCCCTCTAACAAAGTTCGTACCCACTCTAACAAAGTTCGTCCCCTTTCTCACAAAGTTCGTACCCTCTCTAACAAAGTTCCTTCCCTATCCAACAAAGTTCGTACCCTCTCTAACAAAGTTCGTACCCACTCTAACAAAGTTCGTCCCCACTCTTCCAAATTTTGTACCCACTCTAACAAAGTTCGTACCCCTCTAACAAAGTTCGTACCCACTCTAACAAAGTTCGTCCCATTTCTCACAAAGTTCGTACCCTCTCTAACAAAGTTCCTTCCCTATCTAACAAAGTTCTTACCCTCTCTAACAAAGTTCGTACACCCTTTAACCAAGTTTGTCCCCTCTCTAACAAAGTTCGTACCCACTCTAACAAAGTTCGTCCCCTCTCTAACAAAGTTCGTACCCCCTCTAACAAAGTTCATACCCACTCCAACAAAGTTCGTACACCCTTTAACAAACTTCGTACACCCTCTAACGAAGATCGTACACCCTCTAACAAAGTTCGTACACCCTCTAACAAAGTTCGTCCCCTCTGTAACAAAGTTCGTCCCCTCTCTCACAAAGTTCGTCCCCTCTGTGACAAACTTCGTACCCACTCTAACAAAGTTCGTACCCTCTCTAACAAAGTTCCTTCCCTCTCTAACAAAGTTCGTCCCCTTTCTCACAAAGTTCGTCCCCTCTCTAACAAAGTTCCTTCCCTCTCTAACAAAGTTTGTCCCCTCTCTCACAAAATTCGTAACCCCTCTAACAAAGTTCGTACCCACTCTAACAAAGTTCGTCCCCACTCTAACAAAGTTCGTACCCTCTCTAACAAAGTTCCTTCCCTATCTAACAAAGTTCTTACCCTCTCTAACAAAGTTCGTACCCTCTCTCACAAAGTTCGTCCCCTCTCTCACAAAGTTCGTCCCGCCTCTAGCAAAGTTCGTCCCCACTCTTTCAAAGTTCGTACCCACTCTAACAAAGTTCGTACCCCTCTAACAAAGTTCGTACCCACTCTAACAAAGTTCGTCCCCTTTCTCACAAAGTTCGTACCCTCTCTAACAAAGTTCCTTCCCTATCCAACAAAGTTCGTACCCTCTCTAACAAAGTTCGTACCCACTCTAACAAAGTTCGTCCCCACTCTTCCAAATTTCGTACCCACTCTAACAAAGTTCGTACCCCTCTAACAAAGTTCGTACCCACTCTAACAAAGTTCGTCCCCTTTCTCACAAAGTTCGTACCCTCTCTAACAAAGTTCCTTCCCTATCTAACAAAGTTCTTACCCTCTCTAACAAAGTTCGTACACCCTTTAACCAAGTTTGTCCCCTCTCTAACAAAGTTCGTACCCACTCTAACAAAGTTCGTCCCCTCTCTAACAAAGTTCGTACCCCCTCTAACAAAGTTCATACCCACTCCAACAAAGTTCGTACACCCTTTAACAAACTTCGTACACCCTCTAACGAAGATCGTACACCCTCTAACAAAGTTCGTACACCCTCTAACAAAGTTCGTCCCCTCTGTAACAAAGTTCGTCCCCTCTCTCACAAAGTTCGTCCCCTCTGTGACAAACTTCGTACCCACTCTAACAAAGTTCATACCCTCTCTAACAAAGTTCCTTCCCTCTCTAACAAAGTTCGTCCCCTTTCTCACAAAGTTCGTCCCCTCTCTAACAAAGTTCCTTCCCTCTCTAACAAAGTTTGTCCCCTCTCTCACAAAATTCGTAACCCCTCTAACAAAGTTCGTACCCACTCTAACAAAGTTCGTCCCCACTCTAACAAAGTTCGTACCCTCTCTAACAAAGTTCCTTCCCTATCTAACAAAGTTCTTACCCTCTCTAACAAAGTTCGTACCCTCTCTCACAAAGTTCGTCCCCTCTCTCACAAAGTTCGTCCCGCCTCTAGCAAAGTTCGTCCCCACTCTTTCAAAGTTCGTACCCACTCTAACAAAGTTCGTCCCCTCTGTAACAAAGTTCGTCCCCTCTCTCACAAAGTTCGTCCCCTCTATCACAAACTTCGTACCCACTCTAACAAAGTTCGTACCCTCTCTAACAAAGTTCCTTCCCTCTCTAACAAAGTTCGTCCCCTTTCTCACAAAGTTCGTCCCCTCTCTAACAAAGTTCGTCCCCACTCTTTCAAAGTTCGTACCCACTCTAAAAAAGTTCGTACCCACTCTAGCAAAGTTCGTCCCCTCTCTAACAAAGTTCGTCCCCTCTCTTACAAAGTTCGTCCCCTCTCTCACAAAGTTCGTACCCCCTCTAGCAAAGTTCGTACCCACTCTAACAAAGTTCGTCCCCACTCCTTCAAAGTTCGTACCCACTCTAACAAAGTTTGTACCCCTCTAACAAAGTTCGTACCCACTCTAACAAAGTTCGTCCCCACTCTTTCAAAGTTCGTACCCACTCTAACAAAGTTCGTACCCCTCTAACAAAGTTCGTACCCACTCTAACAAAGTTCGTCCCCTTTCTCACAAAGTTCGTACCCTCTCTAACAAAGTTCCTTCCCTATCTAACAATGTTCTTACCCTCTCTAACAAAGTTCGTACACCCTCTAACCAAGTTCGTCCCCTCTCTAACAAAGTTCGTCCCCTCTCTTACAAAGTTCGTCCCCTCTCTCACAAAGTTCGTACCCCCTCTAGCAAAGTTCGTACCCACTCTAACAAAGTTCGTCCCCACTCTTTCAAAGTTCGTACCCACTCTAACAAAGTTTGTACCCCTCTAACAAAGTTCGTACCAACTCTAACAAAGTTCGTCGCCACTCTAACAAAGTTCGTACCCACTCTAACAAAGTTCGTACCCCTCTAACAAAGTTCGTACCCACTCTAACAAAGTTCGTCCCCTTTCTCACAAAGTTCGTACCCTCTCTAACAAAGTTCCTTCCTTATCTAACAAAGTTCTTACCCTCTCTAACAAAGTTCGTACACCCTTTAACCAAGTTTGTCCCCTCTCTAACAAAGTTCGTACCCACTCTAACAAAGTTCGTCCCCTCTCTAACAAAGTTCGTACCCCCTCTAACAAAGTTCATACCCACTCCAACAAAGTTCGTACACCCTTTAACAAACTTCGTACACCCTCTAACGAAGATCGTACACCCTCTAACAAAGTTCGTACACCCTCTAACAAAGTTCGTCCCCTCTGTAACAAAGTTCGTCCCCTCTCTCACAAAGTTCGTCCCCTCTGTGACAAACTTCGTACCCACTCTAACAAAGTTCGTACCCTCTCTAACAAAGTTCCTTCCCTCTCTAACAAAGTTCGTCCCCTTTCTCACAAAGTTCGTCCCCTCTCTAACAAAGTTCCTTCCCTCTCTAACAAAGTTTGTCCCCTCTCTCACAAAATTCGTAACCCCTCTAACAAAGTTCGTACCCACTCTAACAAAGTTCGTCCCCACTCTAACAAAGTTCGTACCCTCTCTAACAAAGTTCCTTCCCTATCTAACAAAGTTCTTACCCTCTCTAACAAAGTTCGTACCCTCTCTCACAAAGTTCGTCCCCTCTCTCACAAAGTTCGTCCCGCCTCTAGCAAAGTTCGTCCCCACTCTTTCAAAGTTCGTACCCACTCTAACAAAGTTCGTACCCCTCTAACAAAGTTCGTACCCACTCTAACAAAGTTCGTCCCCTTTCTCACAAAGTTCGTACCCTCTCTAACAAAGTTCCTTCCCTATCCAACAAAGTTCGTACCCTCTCTAACAAAGTTCGTACCCACTCTAACAAAGTTCGTCCCCACTCTTCCAAATTTCGTACCCACTCTAACAAAGTTCGTACCCCTCTAACAAAGTTCGTACCCACTCTAACAAAGTTCGTCCCCTTTCTCACAAAGTTCGTACCCTCTCTAACAAAGTTCCTTCCCTATCTAACAAAGTTCTTACCCTCTCTAACAAAGTTCGTACACCCTTTAACCAAGTTTGTCCCCTCTCTAACAAAGTTCGTACCCACTCTAACAAAGTTCGTCCCCTCTCTAACAAAGTTCGTACCCCCTCTAACAAAGTTCATACCCACTCCAACAAAGTTCGTACACCCTTTAACAAACTTCGTACACCCTCTAACGAAGATCGTACACCCTCTAACAAAGTTCGTACACCCTCTAACAAAGTTCGTCCCCTCTGTAACAAAGTTCGTCCCCTCTCTCACAAAGTTCGTCCCCTCTGTGACAAACTTCGTACCCACTCTAACAAAGTTCGTACCCTCTCTAACAAAGTTCCTTCCCTCTCTAACAAAGTTCGTCCCCTTTCTCACAAAGTTCGTCCCCTCTCTAACAAAGTTCCTTCCCTCTCTAACAAAGTTTGTCCCCTCTCTCACAAAATTCGTAACCCCTCTAACAAAGTTCGTACCCACTCTAACAAAGTTCGTCCCCACTCTAACAAAGTTCGTACCCTCTCTAACAAAGTTCCTTCCCTATCTAACAAAGTTCTTACCCTCTCTAACAAAGTTCGTACCCTCTCTCACAAAGTTCGTCCCCTCTCTCACAAAGTTCGTCCCGCCTCTAGCAAAGTTCGTCCCCACTCTTTCAAAGTTCGTACCCACTCTAACAAAGTTCGTCCCCTCTGTAACAAAGTTCGTCCCCTCTCTCACAAAGTTCGTCCCCTCTATCACAAACTTCGTACCCACTCTAACAAAGTTCGTACCCTCTCTAACAAAGTTCCTTCCCTCTCTAACAAAGTTCGTCCCCTTTCTCACAAAGTTCGTCCCCTCTCTAACAAAGTTCGTCCCCACTCTTTCAAAGTTCGTACCCACTCTAAAAAAGTTCGTACCCACTCTAGCAAAGTTCGTCCCCTCTCTAACAAAGTTCGTCCCCTCTCTTACAAAGTTCGTCCCCTCTCTCACAAAGTTCGTACCCCCTCTAGCAAAGTTCGTACCCACTCTAACAAAGTTCGTCCCCACTCCTTCAAAGTTCGTACCCACTCTAACAAAGTTTGTACCCCTCTAACAAAGTTCGTACCCACTCTAACAAAGTTCGTCCCCACTCTTTCAAAGTTCGTACCCACTCTAACAAAGTTCGTACCCCTCTAACAAAGTTCGTACCCACTCTAACAAAGTTCGTCCCCTTTCTCACAAAGTTCGTACCCTCTCTAACAAAGTTCCTTCCCTATCTAACAATGTTCTTACCCTCTCTAACAAAGTTCGTACACCCTCTAACCAAGTTCGTCCCCTCTCTAACAAAGTTCGTCCCCTCTCTTACAAAGTTCGTCCCCTCTCTCACAAAGTTCGTACCCCCTCTAGCAAAGTTCGTACCCACTCTAACAAAGTTCGTCCCCACTCTTTCAAAGTTCGTACCCACTCTAACAAAGTTTGTACCCCTCTAACAAAGTTCGTACCAACTCTAACAAAGTTCGTCGCCACTCTAACAAAGTTCGTACCCACTCTAACAAAGTTCGTACCCCTCTAACAAAGTTCGTACCCACTCTAACAAAGTTCGTCCCCTTTCTCACAAAGTTCGTACCCTCTCTAACAAAGTTCCTTCCTTATCTAACAAAGTTCTTACCCTCTCTAACAAAGTTCGTACACCCTTTAACCAAGTTTGTCCCCTCTCTAACAAAGTTCGTACCCACTCTAACAAAGTTCGTCCCCTCTCTAACAAAGTTCGTACCCCCTCTAACAAAGTTCATACCCACTCCAACAAAGTTCGTACACCCTTTAACAAACTTCGTACACCCTCTAACGAAGATCGTACACCCTCTAACAAAGTTCGTACACCCTCTAACAAAGTTCGTCCCCTCTGTAACAAAGTTCGTCCCCTCTCTCACAAAGTTCGTCCCCTCTGTGACAAACTTCGTACCCACTCTAACAAAGTTCGTACCCTCTCTAACAAAGTTCCTTCCCTCTCTAACAAAGTTCGTCCCCTTTCTCACAAAGTTCGTCCCCTCTCTAACAAAGTTCCTTCCCTCTCTAACAAAGTTTGTCCCCTCTCTCACAAAATTCGTAACCCCTCTAACAAAGTTCGTACCCACTCTAACAAAGTTCGTCCCCACTCTAACAAAGTTCGTACCCTCTCTAACAAAGTTCCTTCCCTATCTAACAAAGTTCTTACCCTCTCTAACAAAGTTCGTACCCTCTCTCACAAAGTTCGTCCCCTCTCTCACAAAGTTCGTCCCGCCTCTAGCAAAGTTCGTCCCCACTCTTTCAAAGTTCGTACCCACTCTAACAAAGTTCGTACCCCTCTAACAAAGTTCGTACCCACTCTAACAAAGTTCGTCCCCTTTCTCACAAAGTTCGTACCCTCTCTAACAAAGTTCCTTCCCTATCCAACAAAGTTCGTACCCTCTCTAACAAAGTTCGTACCCACTCTAACAAAGTTCGTCCCCACTCTTCCAAATTTCGTACCCACTCTAACAAAGTTCGTACCCCTCTAACAAAGTTCGTACCCACTCTAACAAAGTTCGTCCCCTTTCTCACAAAGTTCGTACCCTCTCTAACAAAGTTCCTTCCCTATCTAACAAAGTTCTTACCCTCTCTAACAAAGTTCGTACACCCTTTAACCAAGTTTGTCCCCTCTCTAACAAAGTTCGTACCCACTCTAACAAAGTTCGTCCCCTCTCTAACAAAGTTCGTACCCCCTCTAACAAAGTTCATACCCACTCCAACAAAGTTCGTACACCCTTTAACAAACTTCGTACACCCTCTAACGAAGATCGTACACCCTCTAACAAAGTTCGTACACCCTCTAACAAAGTTCGTCCCCTCTGTAACAAAGTTCGTCCCCTCTCTCACAAAGTTCGTCCCCTCTGTGACAAACTTCGTACCCACTCTAACAAAGTTCGTACCCTCTCTAACAAAGTTCCTTCCCTCTCTAACAAAGTTCGTCCCCTTTCTCACAAAGTTCGTCCCCTCTCTAACAAAGTTCCTTCCCTCTCTAACAAAGTTTGTCCCCTCTCTCACAAAATTCGTAACCCCTCTAACAAAGTTCGTACCCACTCTAACAAAGTTCGTCCCCACTCTAACAAAGTTCGTACCCTCTCTAACAAAGTTCCTTCCCTATCTAACAAAGTTCTTACCCTCTCTAACAAAGTTCGTACCCTCTCTCACAAAGTTCGTCCCCTCTCTCACAAAGTTCGTCCCGCCTCTAGCAAAGTTCGTCCCCACTCTTTCAAAGTTCGTACCCACTCTAACAAAGTTCGTCCCCTCTGTAACAAAGTTCGTCCCCTCTCTCACAAAGTTCGTCCCCTCTATCACAAACTTCGTACCCACTCTAACAAAGTTCGTACCCTCTCTAACAAAGTTCCTTCCCTCTCTAACAAAGTTCGTCCCCTTTCTCACAAAGTTCGTCCCCTCTCTAACAAAGTTCGTCCCCACTCTTTCAAAGTTCGTACCCACTCTAAAAAAGTTCGTACCCACTCTAGCAAAGTTCGTCCCCTCTCTGACAAAGTTCGTCCCCTCTCTTACAAAGTTCGTACCCACTCTAACAAAGTTCGTCCCCACTCGTTCAAAGTTCGTACCCACTCTAACAAAGTTCGTACCCACTCCAACAAAGTTCGTCCCCTCTCTAACAAAGTTCGTACCCACTCCAACAAAGTTCGTACACCCTCTAACAAAGTTCGTCCCCTCTCTAACAAAGTTCGTACCCTCTCCAACAAAGTTCCTTCCCTCTCTAACAAAGTTCGTACGCTCTCTAACAAAGTTCCTTCCCTCTCTAACAAAGTTCGTACCCTGTCCAACAAAGTTCGTACACCCTCTAACAAAGTTCGTCCCCTCTGTAATAAAGTTCGTCCCCTCTCTCACAAAGTTCGACCCCTCTATCACAAACTTCATACCCACTCTAACAAAGTTCGTACCCTCTCTAACAAAGTTCCTTCCCTCTCTAACAAAGTTCTTCCCCTCTCTCACAAAGTTCGTACCCCCTCTAGCAAAGTTCGTACCCACTCTAACAAAGTTCGTCCCCACTCTTTCAAAGTTCGTACCCACTCTAACAAAGTTCGTACCCACTCCAACAAAGTTCGTCCCCTCTCTAACAAAGTTCGTACCCCCTCTAACAAAGTTCGTACCCCCTCTAACAAAGTTCGTACCCACTCTAACAAAGTTCGTCCCCTCTCTAACAAAGTTCGTACCCCCTCTAACAAAGTCCGTACCCTCTCTAACAATGTTCGTACACCCTCTAACAAAGTTCGTACCCACTCTAACAAAATTCGTCCCCACTATAACAAAGTTCGTACCCACTCTAACAAAGTTCGTACCCACTCTAACAAAGTTCGTCCCCTCTCTAACGAAGTTCGTACCCCCTCTAACAAAATTCGTACCCACTCCAACAAAGTTCGTCCCCACTCTTTCAAAGTTCGTACCCACTCTAACAAAGTTCGTAACCCCTCTAGCAAAGTTCGTACCCACTCTTAGAAAGTTCGTCCCCTCTCTAACAAAGTTTGTACCCCCTCTCACAAAGTTCGTACCCACTCCAACAAAGTTCGTCCCCACTCTTTCAAAGTTCGTACCGACTCTAACAAAGTTCGTAACCCCTCTAACAAAGTTCGTACCCCCTCTAACAAAGTTCGTACCCACTCCAACAAAGTTCGTCCCCACTCTTTCAAAGTTCGTACCCACTCTAACAAAGTTCGTAACCCCTCTAACAGAGTTCGTACCCACTCTAACAAAGTTCGTCCCCACTCTAACAAAGTTCGTACCCTCTCACACAAAGTTCCTTCCCTCTCTAACAAAGTTCGTCCCCTCTCTCACAAAGTTCGTCCCCTCTCTCACAAAGTTCGTCCCCTCTCTCACAAAGTTCGTACCCCCTCTAGCAAAGTTCGTACCCTCTCTAACAAAGTTCGTCCCCTCTCTAAAAAAGTCCGTACCCTCTCTAACAATGTTCGTACACCCTTTAACAAAGTTCGTACCCACTCTAACAAAGTTCGTCCCCTCTCTAACAAAGTTCGTACCCACTCTAACAAAGTTCGTACCCACACTAACAAAGTTCGTCCCCTCTCTAACGAAGTTCGTACCCCCTCTAACAAAGTTCGTACCCACTCCAACAAGGTTCGTCCCCACTCTTTCAAAGTTCGTACCCACTCTAACAAAGTTCGTAACCCCTCTAGCAAAGTTCGTACCCACTCTTAGAAAGTTCGTCCCCTCTCTAAGAAAGTTCGTACCCCCTCTCACAAAGTTCGTACCCACTCCAACAAAGTTCGTCCCCACTCTAACAAAGTTCGTACCCACTCTAACAAAGTTCGTCGCCTCTCTATCAAAGTTCGTGCCCCATCTAACAAAGTTCGGACCCACTGCAACAAAGTTCGTCCCCACTCTTTCAAACTTCGTACCCACTCTAACAAAGTTCGTACCCCCTCTAGCAAAGTTCGTACCCACTCTAACAAACTTCGTCCCCTCTCTAACGAAGTTCGTACCCCCTCTAACAAAGTTCGTACCCACTCCAACAAAGTTCGTCCCCACTCTTTCAAAGTTCGTACCCACTCTAACAAAGTTCGTAACCCCTCTAGCAAAGTTCGTACCCACTCTTAGAAAGTTCGTCCCCTCTCTAAGAAAGTTCGTACCCCCTCTCACAAAGTTCGTACCCACTCCAGCAAAGTTCGTCCCCACTCTAACAAAGTTCGTACCCACTCTAACAAAGTTCGTCGCCTCTCTATCAAAGTTCGTGCCCCATCTAACAAAGTTCGGACCCACTGCAACAAAGTTCGTCCCCACTCTTTCAAACTTCGTACCCACTCTAACAAAGTTCGTACCCCCTCTAGCAAAGTTCGTACCCACTCTAACAAACTTCGTCCCCTCTCTAACGAAGTTCGTACCCCCTCTAACAAAGTTCGTACCCACTCCAACAAAGTTCGTCACCACTCTTTCAAAGTTCGTACCCACTCTAACAAAGTTCGTAACCCCTCTAGCAAAGTTCGTACCCACTCTTAGAAAGTTCGTCCCCTCTCTAACAAAGTTCGTACCCCCTCTCACAAAGTTCGTACCCACTCCAACAAAGTTCGTCCCCACTTTAACAAAGTTCGTACCCACTCTAACAAAGTTCGTCCCCTCTCTAACGAAGTTCGCACCCCCTCTAACAAAGTTCGGACCCACTGCAACAAAGTTCGTCCCCACTCTTTCAAATTTCGTACCCACTCTAACAAAGTTCGTACCCCCTCTAGCAAAGTTCGTACCCACTCT
The DNA here is from genome assembly GCA_030254885.1 of Vitis rotundifolia. Classification (NCBI taxonomy): domain Eukaryota; kingdom Viridiplantae; phylum Streptophyta; class Magnoliopsida; order Vitales; family Vitaceae; genus Vitis; species Vitis rotundifolia. Next base: position 18,600 of record JARBHA010000072.1, on the reverse strand, counting down.
AACAAAGTTCGTCCCCTCTCTAACGAAGTTCGTACCCCCTCTAACAAAGTTCGTACCCACTCCAACAAAGTTCGTCCCCACTCCTTCGAGGTTCGTACCCACTCTAACAAAGTTCGTAACCCCTCTCACAAAGTTCGTACCCCCTCTAACAAAGTTCGTACCCACTCCAACAAAGTTCGTCCCCACTCTTTCAAAGTTCGTACCCACTCTAACAAAGTTCGTAACCCCTCTAACAGAGTTCGTACCCACTCTAACAAAGTTCGTCCCCACTCTAACAAAGTTCGTACCCTCTCACACAAAGTTCCTTCCCTCTCTAACAAAGTTCGTCCCCTCTCTCACAAAGTTCGTCCCCTCTCTCACAAAGTTCGTCCCCTCTCTCACAAAGTTCGTACCCCCTCTAGCAAAGTTCGTACCCTCTCTAACAAAGTTCGTCCCCTCTCTAACAAAGTCCGTACCCTCTCTAACAATGTTCGTACACCCTCTAACAAAGTTCGTACCCACTCTAACAAAGTTCGTCCCCTCTCTAACAAAGTTCGTACCCACTCTAACAAAGTTCGTACCCACACTAACAAAGTTCGTCCCCTCTCTAACGAAGTTCGTACCCCCTCTAACAAAGTTCGTACCCACTCCAACAAAGTTCGTCCCCACTCTTTCAAAGTTCGTACCCACTCTAACAAAGTTCGTAACCCCTGTAGCAAAGTTCGTACCCCCTCTCACAAAGTTCGTACCCACTCCAACAAAGTTCGTCCCCACTCTTTCAAAGTTCGTACCCACTCTAACAAAGTTCGTAACCCCTCTAACAGAGTTCGTACCCACTCTAACAGAGTTCGTACCCACTCTAACAAAGTTCGTACCCTGTCTAACAAAGTTCGTCCCCTCTCTCACAAAGTTCATCCCCTCTCTCACAAAGTTCGTACCCCCTCTAGCAAAGTTCGTACCCATTCTAACAAAGCTCGTCCCCACTCTTTCAAAGTTCGTACCCACTCTAACAAAGTTCGTACCCCTCTAAAAAAAGTTCATACCCACTCTTTCAAAGTTCGTACCCACTCTAACAAAGTTCGTACCCACTCCAACAAAGTTCGTACCCACTCCAACAAAGTTCGTCCCCACTTTAACAAAGTTCGTACCCACTCTAACAAAGTTCGTCCCCTCTCTAACGAAGTTCGCACCCCCTCTAACAAAGTTCGGACCCACTGCAACAAAGTTCGTCCCCACTCTTTCAAATTTCGTACCCACTCTAACAAAGTTCGTACCCCCTCTAGCAAAGTTCGTACCCACTCTAACAAAGTTCGTCCCCTCTCTAACGAAGTTCGTACCCCCTCTAACAAAGTTCGTACCCACTCCAACAAAGTTCGTCCCCACTCCTTCGAGGTTCGTACCCACTCTAACAAAGTTCGTAACCCCTCTCACAAAGTTCGTACCCCCTCTAACAAAGTTCGTACCCACTCCAACAAAGTTCGTCCCCACTCTTTCAAAGTTCGTACCCACTCTAACAAAGTTCGTAACCCCTCTAACAGAGTTCGTACCCACTCTAACAAAGTTCGTCCCCACTCTAACAAAGTTCGTACCCTCTCACACAAAGTTCCTTCCCTCTCTAACAAAGTTCGTCCCCTCTCTCACAAAGTTCGTCCCCTCTCTCACAAAGTTCGTCCCCTCTCTTACAAAGTTCGTACCCCCTCTAGCAAAGTTCGTACCCTCTCTAACAAAGTTCGTCCCCTCTCTAACAAAGTCCGTACCCTCTCTAACAATGTTCGTACACCCTCTAACAAAGTTCGTACCCACTCTAACAAAGTTCGTCCCCTCTCTAACAAAGTTCGTACCCACTCTAACAAAGTTCGTACCCACACTAACAAAGTTCGTCCCCTCTCTAACGAAGTTCGTACCCCCTCAAACAAAGTTCGTACCCACTCCAACAAAGTTCGTCCCCACTCTTTCAAAGTTCGTACCCACTCTAACAAAGTTCGTAACCCCTGTAGCAAAGTTCGAACCCCCTCTCACAAAGTTCGTACCCACTCCAACAAAGTTCGTCCCCACTCTTTCAAAGTTCGTACCCACTCTAACAAAGTTCGTAACCCCTCTAACAGAGTTCGTACCCACTCTAACAGAGTTCGTACCCACTCTAACAAAGTTCGTACCCTCTCTAACAAAGTTCGTCCCCTCTCTCACAAAGTTCATCCCCTCTCTCACAAAGTTCGTACCCCCTCTAGCAAAGTTCGTACCCATTCTAACAAAGCTCGTCCCCACTCTTTCAAAGTTCGTACCCACTCTAACAAAGTTCGTACCCCTCTAAAAAAGTTCATACCCACTCTTTCAAAGTTCGTACCCACTCTAACAAAGTTCGTACCCACTCCAACAAAGTTCGTACCCACTCCAACAAAGTTCGTCCCCACTTTAACAAAGTTCGTACCCACTCTAACAAAGTTCGTCCCCTCTCTAACGAAGTTCGCACCCCCTCTAACAAAGTTCGGACCCACTGCAACAAAGTTCGTCCCCACTCTTTCAAAGTTCGTACCCACTCTAACAAAGTTCGTACCCACTCTAACAAAGTTCGTCGCCTCTCTAACAAAGTTCGTGCCCCCTCTAACAAAGTTCGGACCCACTGCAACAAAGTTCGTCCCCACTCTTTCAAACTTCGTACCCACTCTAACAAAGTTCGTATCCCCTCTAGCAAAGTTCGTACCCACTCTAACAAAGTTCGTCCCCTCTCTAACGAAGTTCGTACCCCCTCTAACAAAGTTCGTACCCACTCCAACAAAGTTCGTCCCCACTCTTTCAAGGTCCGTACCCACTCTAACAAAGTTCGTACCCTCTCTAGCAAAGTTCGTACCCACTCTAACAAAGTTCGTCCCCTTTCTAATGAAGTTCGTACCCCCTCTAACAATGTTCGTACCCACTCCAACAAAGTTCGTCCCCACTCTTTCAAACTTCATGCCCACTCTAACAAACTTCGTACCCACTCTAGCAAAGTTCGTACCCTCTCTAACAAAGTTCGTCCCCTCTCTAACAAAGTTCGTACCCTCTCTAACAATGTTCGTACACCCTCTAACAAAGTTCGTACCCACTCTAACAAAGTTCGTCCCTACTCTAACAAAGTTCGTACCCACTCTAACAAAGTTCGTACCCACTCTAACAAAGTTCGTCCCCTCTCTAAAGAAGTTCGTACCCCCTCTAACAAAGTTCGTACCCACTCCAACAAAGTTCGTCCCCACTCTTTCAAAGTTCGTACCCACTCTAACAAAGTTCGTAACCCCTCTAGCAAAGTTCGTACCCACTCTTAGAAAGTTCGTCCCCTCTCTAACAAAGTTCGTACCCCTCTCTCACAAAGTTCGTACCCACTCCAACAAAGTTCGTCCCCACTCTTTCAAAGTTCGTACCCACTCTAACAAAGTTCGTAACCCCTCTCTAACAAAGTTCATACCCTCTCACACAAAGTTCCTTCCCTCTCTAACAAAGTTCGTCCCCTCTCTCACAAAGTTCGTCCCATCTCTCACAAAGTTCGTACCCCCTCTAGCAAAGTTCGTACCCACTCTAACAAAATTCGTCCCCACTCTTTCAAAGTTCGTACCCACTCTAACAAAGTTCGTACCCCTCTAAAAAAGTTCGTACCCACTTTAACAAAGTTCGTCCCCTCTCTAACAAAGTTCGTACCCACTCTAACAAAGTTCGTACCCACTCCAACAAAGTTCGTCCCCACTCTTTCCAAGTTCGTACCCACTGTGATAAAGTTCGTAACCCCTCTAACAAAGTTCGTACCCACTCTAACAAAGTTCATCCCCACTCTAACAAAATTCGTACCCTCTCTAACAAAGTTCGTACCCCCTCTAACAAAGTTCGTACCCACTCTAACAAAGTTCGTACCCTCTCTAAGAAAGTTCGTACACCCTCTAACCAAGTTCAACCACTCTCTAACAAAGTTCGTCCCCACTCTAACAAAGTTCCTCGCCTCTCTAACAAAGTTCGTACCCCCTCTAACAAAGTTCGTACCCACTCCAACAAAGTTCGTCCCCACTCTTTCAAAGTTCGTACCCACTCTAACAAAGTTCGTAACCCCTCTAACAAAGTTCGTACCCACTCTAACAAAGTTCGTCCTCACTCTAACAAAATTCGTACCCTCTCTAACATAGTTTGTACCCCCTCTAACAAAGTTCGTACCCACTCTAACAAAGTTCGTACCCTCTCTAACAAAGTTCGTACACCCTCTAACCAAGTTCAACCCCTCTCTCACAAAGTTCGTCCCCTCTCTCACAAAGTTCGTCCCCACACTTTCAAAGTTCGTACCCACTTTAACAAAGTTCGTAACCCCTCTAACAAAGTTCGTACCCACTCTAACAAAGTTTGTCCCCACTCTAACAAAGTTCGTACCCTCTCTAACAAAGTTCGTACCCCTCTAACAATGTTCGTACACCCTCTAACAAAGTTCGTCCCCTCTCTAACAAAGTTCGTACCCACTCTAACAAAGTTCGTACCCACTCTAACAAAGTTCGTCCCCTCTCTAAAGAAGTTCGTACCCCCTCTAACAAAGTTCGTACCCACTCCAACAAAGTTCGCCCCCACTCTTTCAAAGTTCGTACCCACTCTAACAAAGTTCGTCCCCACTCTTTCAAAGTTCGTACCCACTCTAACAAAGTTCGTAACCCCTCTCTAACAAAGTTCATACCCTCTCACACAAAGTTCCTTCCCTCTCTAACAAAGTTCGTCCCCTCTCTCACAAAGTTCGTCCCATCTCTCACAAAGTTCGTACCCCCTCTAGCAAAGTTCGTACCCACTCTAACAAAATTCGTCCCCACTCTTTCAAAGTTCGTACCCACTCTAACAAAGTTCGTACCCCTCTAAAAAAGTTCGTACCCACTTTAACAAAGTTCGTCCCCTCTCTAACAAAGTTCGTACCCACTCTAACAAAGTTCGTACCCACTCCAACAAAGTTCGTCCCCATTCTTTCCAAGTTCGTACCCACTCTGATAAAGTTCGTAACCCCTCTAACAAAGTTCGTACCCACTCTAACAAAGTTCATCCCCACTCTAACAAAATTCGTACCCTCTCTAACAAAGTTCGTACCCCCTCTAACAAAGTTCGTACCCACTCTAACAAAGTTCGTACCCTCTCTAAGAAAGTTCGTACACCCTCTAACCAAGTTCAACCACTCTCTAACAAAGTTCGTCCCCACTCTAACAAAGTTCCTCGCCTCTCTAACAAAGTTCGTACCCCCTGCAACAAAGTTCGTACCCACTCCAACAAAGTTCGTACCCACTCTTTCAAACTTCGTACCCACTCTACCAAAGTTCGTACCCCCTCTAGCAAAGTTCGTACCCACTCTAACAAAGTTCGTCCCCACTCTTTCAAAGTTCGTACCCACTCTAACAAAGTTCGTACCCCTCTAACAAAGTTCGTACCCACTCTAACAAAGTTCGTCCCCTCTCTAAAAAAGTTCGTACCCCCTCTAACAAAGTTCGTACCCACTCCAACAAAGTTCGTCCCCACTCTTTCAAAGTTCGTACCCACTCTAACAAAGTTCGTAACCCCTCTAACAAAGTTCGTACCCACTCTAACAAAGTTCGTCCTCACTCTAACAAAATTCGTACCCTCTCTAACATAGTTTGTACCCCCTCTAACAAAGTTCGTACCCACTCTAACAAAGTTCGTACCCTCTCTAACAAAGTTCGTACACCCTCTAACCAAGTTCAACCCCTCTCTCACAAAGTTCGTCCCCTCTCTCACAAAGTTCGTCCCCACACTTTCAAAGTTCGTACCCACTTTAACAAAGTTCGTAACCCCTCTAACAAAGTTCGTACCCACTCTAACAAAATTTGTCCCCACTCTAACAAAGTTCGTACCCTCTCTAACAAAGTTCGTACCCCTCTAACAAAGTTCGTACCCACTCTAACAAAGTTCGTACCCCCTCTAACAAAGTTCGTCCCCTCTCTAACAAAGTTCGTACCCACTCTTTCAAAGTTCGTACCTACTCTAACAAAGTTCGTACCCACTCTAACAAAGTTCGTCGCCTCTCTAACAAAGTTCGTGCCCCCTCTAACAAAGTTCGGACCCACTGCAACAAAGTTCGTCCCCACTCTTTCCAAATTCGCACCCACTCTAACAAAGTTCGTACCCCCTCTAGCAAAGTTCGTACCCACTCTAACAAAGTTCGTCCCCTCTCTAACGAAGTTCGTACCCCCTCTAACAAAGTTCGTACCCACTCCAACAAAGTTCGTCCCCACTCTTTCAAAGTCCGTACCCACTCTAACAAAGCTCGTACCCTCTCTAACAAAGTTCGTACCCCCTCTAGCAAAGTTCGTACCCACTCTAACAAAGTTCGTCCCCTCTCTAACGAAGTTCGTACCCCCTCTAACAAAGTTCGTACCCACTCCAACAAAGTTCGTCCCCACTCTTTCAAACTTCGTACCCACTCTAACAAACTTCGTACCCACTCTAGCAAAGTTCGTACCCTCTCTAACAAAGTTCGTACCCACCCTAACAAAGTTCGTCCCCACTCTAACAAAATTCGTACCCTCTCTAACATAGTTTGTACCCCCTCTAACAAAGTTCGTACCCACTCTAACAAAGTTCGTACCCTCTCTAACAAAGTTCGTACACCCTCTAACCAAGTTCAACCACTCTCTCACAAAGTTCGTCCCCTCTCTCACAAAGTTCGTCCCCACACTTTCAAAGTTCGTACCCACTTTAACAGAGTTCGTAACCCCTCTAACAAAGTTCGTACCCACTCTAACAAAGTTTGTCCCCACTCTAACAAAGTTCGTACCCTCTCTAACAAAGTTCGTACCCCCTCTAACAAAGTTCGTACCCACTCTAACAAAGTTCGTACCCCCTCTAACAAAGTTCGTCCCCTCTCTAACAAAGTTCGTCCCCTCTCTAACAAAGTTCGTCCCCACTCTTTCAAAGTTCGTACCCACTCTCACAAAGTTCGTACCCCCTCTAACAAAGTTCGTACCCACTGCAACAAAGTTCGTCCCCACTCTTTCAAACTTCGTACCCACTTTAACAAATTTCGTACCCTCTCTAACAAAGTTCGTACCACCTCTAACAAAGTTCGTACCCACTCTAACAAAGTTCGTACCCCCTCTAACAAAGTTCGTCCCCTCTCTCACAAAGTTCGTACCCCCTCTAGCAAAGTTCGTACCCTCTCTAACAAAGTTCGTCCCCTCTCTAACAAAGTCCGTACCCTCTCTAACAATGTTCGTACACCCTTTAACAAAGTTCGTACCCACTCTAACAAAGTTCCTCCCCTCTCTAACAAAGTTCGTACCCACTCTAACAAAGTTCGTAACCCCTCTAACAAAGTTCGTACCCACTCTAACAAAGTTCGTACCCACTCTAACAAAGTTCGTAACCCCTCTAACAAAGTTCCTACCCACTCTAACAAAGTTCGTCCCCTCTCTAACAAAGTTCGTACCCACTCTTTCAAAGTTCGTACCCACTCTAACAAAGTTCGTACCCACTCTAACAAAGTTCGTCGCCTCTCTAACAAAGTTCGTGCCCCCTCTAACAAAGTTCGGACCCACTGCAACAAAGTTCGTCCCCACTCTTTTAAACTTCGCACCCACTCTAACAAAGTTCGTACCCCCTCTAACAAAGTTCGTACCCACTCCAACAAAGTTCGTCCCCACTCTTTCAAAGTTCGTACCCACTCTAACAAAGTTCGTAACCCCTCTAACAGAGTTCGTACCCACTCTAACAAAGTTCGTCCCCACTCTAACAAAGTTCGTACCCTCTCACACAAAGTTCCTTCCCTCTCTAACAAAGTTCGTCCCCTCTCTCACAAAGTTCGTCCCCTCTCTCACAAAGTTCATACCCCCTCTAGCAAAGTTCGTACCCACTCTAACAAAGTTCGTCCCCACTCTTTCAAAGTTCAAACCCACTCTAACAAAGTTCGTACCCTCTCTAACAAAGTTCGTACCCCCTCTAACAAAGTTCGTACCCACTCTAACAAAGTTCGTACCCCCTCTAACAAAGTTCGTCCCCTCTCTAACAAAGTTCGTCCCCTCTCTAACAAAGTTCGTCCCCACTCTTTCAAAGTTCGTACCCACTCTCACAAAGTTCGTACCCCCTCTAACAAAGTTCGTACCCACTGCAACAAAGTTCGTCCCCACTCTTTCAAACTTCGTACCCACTTTAACAAATTTCGTACCCTCTCTAACAAAGTTCGTACCACCTCTAACAAAGTTCGTACCCTCTCTAACAAAGTTCCTTCCCTCTCTAACAAAGTTCGTCCCCTCTCTCACAAAGTTCGTACCCCCTCTAGCAAAGTTCGTACCCTCTCTAACAAAGTTCGTCCCCTCTCTAACAAAGTCCGTACCCTCTCTAACAATGTTCGTACACCCTTTAACAAAGTTCGTACCCACTCTAACAAAGTTCCTCCCCTCTCTAACAAAGTTCGTACCCACTCTAACAAAGTTCGTAACCCCTCTAACAAAGTTCGTACCCACTCTAACAAAGTTCGTACCCACTCTAACAAAGTTCGTAACCCCTCTAACAAAGTTCCTACCCACTCTAACAAAGTTCGTCCCCTCTCTAACAAAGTTCGTACCCACTCTTTCAAAGTTCGTACCCACTCTAACAAAGTTCGTACCCACTCTAACAAAGTTCGTCGCCTCTCTAACAAAGTTCGTGCCCCCTCTAACAAAGTTCGGACCCACTGCAACAAAGTTCGTCCCCACTCTTTTAAACTTCGCACCCACTCTAACAAAGTTCGTACCCCCTCTAACAAAGTTCGTACCCACTCCAACAAAGTTCGTCCCCACTCTTTCAAAGTTCGTACCCACTCTAACAAAGTTCGTAACCCCTCTAACAGAGTTCGTACCCACTCTAACAAAGTTCGTCCCCACTCTAACAAAGTTCGTACCCTCTCACACAAAGTTCCTTCCCTCTCTAACAAAGTTCGTCCCCTCTCTCACAAAGTTCGTCCCCTCTCTCACAAAGTTCATACCCCCTCTAGCAAAGTTCGTACCCACTCTAACAAAGTTCGTCCCCACTCTTTCAAAGTTCAAACCCACTCTAACAAAGTTCGTACCCACTCTAACAAAGTTCGTCGCCTCTCCAAAAAAGTTCGTACCCCGTCTAACAAAGTTCGTACCCACTACAACAAAGTTCGTCCCCACTCTTTCAAACTTCGTACCCACTCTACCAAAGTTCGTACCCCCTCTAGCAAAGTTCGTACCCACTCTAACGAAGTTCGTCCCCACTCTTTCAAAGTTCGTACCCACTCTAACAAAGTTCGTACCCCTCTAACAAAGTTCGTACCCACTCTAACAAAGTTCGTCCCCTCTCTAACAAAGTTCCTACCCCATCTAACAAAGTTCGTACCCACTCCAACAAAGTTCGTCCCCACTCTTTCAAAGTTCGTACCCACTCTAACAAAGTTCGTAACCCCTCTAACAAAGTTCGTACCCACTCTAACAAAGTTCGTCCCCTCTCTAACGAAGTTCGTACCCCCTCTAACAAAGTTCGTACCCACTCCAACAAAGTTCGTCCCCACTCTTTCAAACTTCGTACCCACTCTAACAAACTTCGTACCCACTCTAGCAAAGTTCGTACCCTCTCTAACAAAGTTCGTCCCCTCTCTGACAAAGTCCGTACCCTCTCTAACAATGTTCGTACACCCTCTAACAAAGTTCGTACCCACTCTAACAAAGTTCGTCCCCACTCTAACAAAGTTCGTACCCACTCTAACAAAGTTCGTACCCACTCTAACAAAGTTCGTCCCCTCTCTAACGAAGTTCGTACCCCCTCTAACAAAGTTCGTACCCACTCCAACAAAGTTCGTCCCCACTCTTTCAAAGTTCGTACCCACTCCAACAAAGTTCGTAACCCCTCTAGCAAAGTTCGTACCCACTCTTAGAAAGTTCGTCCCCTCTCTAACAAAGTTTGTACCCCCTCTCACAAAGTTCGTACCCACTCCAACAAAGTTCGTCCCCACTCTTTCAAAGTTCGTACCGACTCTAACAAAGTTCGTAACCCCTCTAACAAAGTTCGTACCCGCTCTAACAAAGTTCGTACCCACTCCAACAAAGTTCGTCCCCACTCTTTCAAAGTTCGTACCCACTCTAACAAAGTTCGTAACCCCTCTAATAGAGTTCGTACCCACTCTAACAAAGTTCGTCCCCACTCTAACAAAGTTCGTACCCTCTCACACAAAGTTCCTTCCCTCTCTAACAAAGTTCGTCCCCTCTCTCACAAAGTTCGTCCCCTCTCTCACAAAGTTCATACCCCCTCTAGCAAAGTTCGTACCCACTCTAACAAAGTTCGTCCCCACTCTTTCAAAGTTCAAACCCACTCTAACAAAGTTCGTACCCACTCTAACAAAGTTCGTACCCACTCTAGCAAAGTTCGTACCCTCTCTAACAAAGTCCGTACCCTCTCTAACAATGTTCGTACACCCTCTAACAAAGTTCGTACCCACTCTAACAAAGTTCGTCCCCACTCTAACAAAGTTCGTACCCACTCTAACAAAGTTCGTACCCACTCTAACAAAGTTCGTCCCCTCTCTAACGAAGTTCGTACCCCCTCTAACAAAGTTCGTACCCACTCCAACAAAGTTCGTCCCCACTCTTTCAAAGTTCGTACCCACTCTAACAAAGTTCGTAACCCCTCTAGCAAAGTTCGTACCCACTCTTAGAAAGTTCGTCCCCTCTCTAAAAAAGTTTGTACCCCCTCTCACAAAGTTCGTACCCACTCCAACAAAGTTCGTCCCCACTCTTTCAAAGTTCGTGCCGACTCTAACAAAGTTCGTAACCCCTCTAACAAAGTTCGTACCCCCTCTCACAAAGTTCGTACCCACTCCAACAAAGTTCGTCCCCACTCTTTCAAAGTTCGTACCCACTCTAACAAAGTTCGTAACCCCTCTAACAGAGTTCGTACCCACTCTAACAAAGTTCGTCCCCACTCTAACAAAGTTCGTACCCTCTCACACAAAGTTCCTTCCCTCTCTAACAAAGTTCGTCCCCTCTCTCACAAAGTTCGTCCCCTCTCTCACAAAGTTCATACCCCCTCTAGCAAAGTTCGTACCCACTCTAACAAAGTTCGTCCCCTCTCTAACGAAGTTCGTACATCCTCTAACAAAGTTCGTACCCACTCCAACAAAGTTCGTCCCCACTCTTTCAAAGTCCGTACCCACTCTAACAAAGTTCGTCCCCTCTCTAACAAAGTTCGTACCCCCTCTAGCAAAGTTCGTACCCACTCTAACAAAGTTCGTCCCCTCTCTAACGAAGTTCGTACCCCCTCTAACAAAGTTCGTACCCACTCCAACAAAGTTCGTCCCCTCTCTTTCAAACTTCGTACCCACTCTAACAAACTTCGTACCCACTCTAGCAAAGTTCGTACCCTCTCTAACAAAGTTCGTTCCCTCTCTAACAAAGTCCGTACCCTCTCTAACAATGTTCGTACACCCTCTAACAAAGTTCGTACCCACTCTAACAAAGTTCGTCCCCACTCTAACAAAGTTCGTACCCACTCTAACAAAGTTCGTACCCACTCTAACAAAGTTCGTCCCCTCTCTAACGAAGTTCGTACCCCCTCTAACAAAGTTCGTACCCACTCCAACAAAGTTCGTCCCCACTCTTTCAAAGTTCGTACCCACTCCAACAAAGTTCGTAACCCCTCTAGCAAAGTTCGTACCCACTCTTAGAAAGTTGGTCCCCTCTCTAACAAAGTTTGTACCCCCTCTCACAAAGTTCGTACCCACTCCAACAAAGTTCGTCCCCACTCTTTCAAAGTTCGTACCGACTCTAACAAAGTTCGTACCCCCTCTAACAAAGTTCGTACCCACTCCAACAAAGTTCGTCCCCACTCTTTCAAAGTTCGTACCCACTCTAACAAAGTTCGTAACCCCTCTAACAGAGTTCGTACCCACTCTAACAAAGTTCGTCCCCACTCTAACAAAGTTCGTACCCTCTCACACAAAGTTCCTTCCCTCTCTAACAAAGTTCGTCCCCTCTCTCACAAAGTTCGTCCCCTCTCTCACAAAGTTCATACCCCCTCTATCAAAGTTCGTACCCACTCTAACAAAGTTCGTCCCCACTCTTTCAAAGTTCAAACCCACTCTAACAAAGTTCGTACCCACTCTAACAAAGTTCGTCGCCTCTCCAAAAAAGTTCGTACCCCGTCTAACAAAGTTCGTACCCACTAAAACAAAGTTCGTCCCCACTCTTTCAAACTTCGTACCCACTCTACCAAAGTTCGTACCCCCTCTAGCAAAGTTCGTACCCACTCTAACGAAGTTCGTCCCCACTCTTTCAAAGTTCGTACCCACTCTAACAAAGTTCGTACCCCTCTAACAAAGTTCGTACCCACTCTAACAAAGTTCGTCCCCTCTCTAACAAAGTTCCTACCCCATCTAACAAAGTTCGTACCCACTCCAACAAAGTTCGTCCCCACTCTTTCAAAGTTCGTACCCACTCTAACAAAGTTCGTAACCCCTCTAACAAAGTTCGTACCCACTCTAACAAAGTTCGTCCCCTCTCTAACAAAGTTCCTACCCCATCTAACAAAGTTCGTACCCACTCCAACAAAGTTCGTCCCCACTCTTTCAAAGTTCGTACCCACTCTAACAAAGTTCGTAACCCCTCTAACAAAGTTCGTACCCACTCTAACAAAGTTCGTCCCCTCTCTAACGAAGTTCGTACCCCCTCTAACAAAGTTCGTACCCACTCCAACAAAGTTCGTCCCCACTCTTTCAAACTTCGTACCCACTCTAACAAACTTCGTACCCACTCTAGCAAAGTTCGTACCCTCTCTAACAAAGTTCGTCCCCTCTCTGACAAAGTCCGTACCCTCTCTAACAATGTTCGTACACCCTCTAACAAAGTTCGTACCCACTCTAACAAAGTTCGTCCCCACTCTAACAAAGTTCGTACCCACTCTAACAAAGTTCGTACCCACTCTAACAAAGTTCGTCCCCTCTCTAACGAAGTTCGTACCCCCTCTAACAAAGTTCGTACCCACTCCAACAAAGTTCGTCCCCACTCTTTCAAACTTCGTACCCACTCTAACAAACTTCGTACCCACTCTAGCAAAGTTCGTACCCTCTCTAACAAAGTTCGTCCCCTCTCTAACAAAGTCCGTACCCTCTCTAACAATGTTCGTACACCCTCTAACAAAGTTCGTACCCACTCTAACAAAGTTCGTCCCCACTCTAACAAAGTTCGTACCCACTCTAACAAAGTTCGTACCCACTCTAACAAAGTTCGTCCCCTCTCTAACGAAGTTCGTACCCCCTCTAACAAAGTTCGTACCCACTCCAACAAAGTTCGTCCCCACTCTTTCAAAGTTCGTACCCACTCTAACAAAGTTCGTAACCCCTCTAGCAAAGTTCGTACCCACTCTTAGAAAGTTCGTCCCCTCTCTAAAAAAGTTTGTACCCCCTCTCACAAAGTTCGTACCCACTCCAACAAAGTTCGTCCCCACTCTTTCAAAGTTCGTGCCGACTCTAACAAAGTTCGTAACCCCTCTAACAAAGTTCGTACCCCCTCTCACAAAGTTCGTACCCACTCCAACAAAGTTCGTCCCCACTCTTTCAAAGTTCGTACCCACTCTAACAAAGTTCGTAACCCCTCTAACAGAGTTCGTACCCACTCTAACAAAGTTCGTCCCCACTCTAACAAAGTTCGTACCCTCTCACACAAAGTTCCTTCCCTCTCTAACAAAGTTCGTCCCCTCTCTCACAAAGTTCGTCCCCTCTCTCACAAAGTTCATACCCCCTCTAGCAAAGTTCGTACCCACTCTAACAAAGTTCGTCCCCTCTCTAACGAAGTTCGTACATCCTCTAACAAAGTTCGTACCCACTCCAACAAAGTTCGTCCCCACTCTTTCAAAGTCCGTACCCACTCTAACAAAGTTCGTCCCCTCTCTAACAAAGTTCGTACCCCCTCTAGCAAAGTTCGTACCCACTCTAACAAAGTTCGTCCCCTCTCTAACGAAGTTCGTACCCCCTCTAACAAAGTTCGTACCCACTCCAACAAAGTTCGTCCCCTCTCTTTCAAACTTCGTACCCACTCTAACAAACTTCGTACCCACTCTAGCAAAGTTCGTACCCTCTCTAACAAAGTTCGTTCCCTCTCTAACAAAGTCCGTACCCTCTCTAACAATGTTCGTACACCCTCTAACAAAGTTCGTACCCACTCTAACAAAGTTCGTCCCCACTCTAACAAAGTTCGTACCCACTCTAACAAAGTTCGTACCCACTCTAACAAAGTTCGTCCCCTCTCTAACGAAGTTCGTACCCCCTCTAACAAAGTTCGTACCCACTCCAACAAAGTTCGTCCCCACTCTTTCAAAGTTCGTACCCACTCCAACAAAGTTCGTAACCCCTCTAGCAAAGTTCGTACCCACTCTTAGAAAGTTGGTCCCCTCTCTAACAAAGTTTGTACCCCCTCTCACAAAGTTCGTACCCACTCCAACAAAGTTCGTCCCCACTCTTTCAAAGTTCGTACCGACTCTAACAAAGTTCGTACCCCCTCTAACAAAGTTCGTACCCACTCCAACAAAGTTCGTCCCCACTCTTTCAAAGTTCGTACCCACTCTAACAAAGTTCGTAACCCCTCTAACAGAGTTCGTACCCACTCTAACAAAGTTCGTCCCCACTCTAACAAAGTTCGTACCCTCTCACACAAAGTTCCTTCCCTCTCTAACAAAGTTCGTCCCCTCTCTCACAAAGTTCGTCCCCTCTCTCACAAAGTTCATACCCCCTCTATCAAAGTTCGTACCCACTCTAACAAAGTTCGTCCCCACTCTTTCAAAGTTCAAACCCACTCTAACAAAGTTCGTACCCACTCTAACAAAGTTCGTCGCCTCTCCAAAAAAGTTCGTACCCCGTCTAACAAAGTTCGTACCCACTAAAACAAAGTTCGTCCCCACTCTTTCAAACTTCGTACCCACTCTACCAAAGTTCGTACCCCCTCTAGCAAAGTTCGTACCCACTCTAACGAAGTTCGTCCCCACTCTTTCAAAGTTCGTACCCACTCTAACAAAGTTCGTACCCCTCTAACAAAGTTCGTACCCACTCTAACAAAGTTCGTCCCCTCTCTAACAAAGTTCCTACCCCATCTAACAAAGTTCGTACCCACTCCAACAAAGTTCGTCCCCACTCTTTCAAAGTTCGTACCCACTCTAACAAAGTTCGTAACCCCTCTAACAAAGTTCGTACCCACTCTAACAAAGTTCGTCCCCACTCTAACAAAATTCGTACCCTCTTTAACAAAGTTCGTACCCCCTCTAACAAAGTTCGTACCCACTCTAACAAAGTTCGTACCCTCTCTAACAAAGTTCGTACACCCTCTAACCAAGTTCATCCCCTCTCTAACAAAGTTCGTCCCCTCTCTCACAAAGTTCGTCCCCTCTCTCACAAAGTTAGTCCCCACACTTTCAAAGTTTGTACCCACTTTAACAAAGTTCGTAACCCCTCTAACAAAGTTCGTACCCACTCTAACAAAGTTCGTCCCCACTCTAACAAAGTTCGTACCCTCTCTAACAAAGTTCGTACCCCCTCTAACAAAGTTCGTACCCACTCTAACAAAGTTCGTACCCCCTTTAACAAAGTTCGTCCCCTCTCTAACAAAGTTCGTCCCTACTCTTTCAAAGTTCGTACCCACTCTCACAAAGTTCGTACCCCCTCTAACAAAGTTCGTACCCACTGCAACAAAGTTCGTCCCCACTCTTTCAAACTTCGTACCCACTTTAACAAAGTTCGTACCCCCTCTAGCAAAGTTAGTACCCACTCTAACAAAGCTCGTCCCCACTCTTTCAAAGTTCGTACCCACTCTAACAAAGTTCGTACCCACTCTAACAAAGTTCGTCCCCTCTCTAACGAAGTTCGTACCCCCTCTAACAAAGTTCGTACCCACTCCAACAAAGTTCGTCCCCACTCTTTCAAAGTTCGTACCCACTCTAACAAAGTTCGTAACCCCTCTAACAAAGTTTGTACCCACTCTAACAAAGTTCGTACCCACTCCAACAAAGTTCGTCCCCACTCTTTCAAAGTTCGTACCTGATTCATCCCCAATTGGTGTTCTGATTGTTTCAAATCAATCAACTGATATACCTTTGATTCAATCCTCAGATGGGAGTTATCAAGAAAATTTATAAACCTAAATCACCATATACCAGGGTAGCATTAGCTAGCATAGCATAGTGGCTCTAGGATCGTCCACAGAGATGGGTTTTCACTTCGCAATTGATATTATTTCAAAAGATGAATTGGTGGTTTTCCTTTCCAAGGTTAGCTTTAAAAGAAAACAAAAGTTTGCATGGAAATGGTTTTAAGCTAACCAAACTGAAAATAATTAAAAGTAATTAGAAAGAAAGGTGTTTCTTGGGACTTCAGGTCACTAGGATTAGGTGCCATCTACAAAAGAGGAGATTCCGGTCACTTGTTTCTTTTCCTCGCGTTGGGGATTTAACATATAGTTATTTCCCGAACCGGTGTGGTACAGATGCTTACCATTAATGGTTTCAACACTAAATCCCTCTCACTGATCCACCTTGCAATGGCTCGTGCCTCTCACCTAGCATTTGCCATTCAAGGGGATCTTTAACCTTGGATTATCCTTCAAAAGCTCGCAAGAGATAACTAATGGATGTCTCCTTGGAGTCCAAAAGCTTACCAAGTGTTGGCTGGTCTAGAAAATCCTACCTTTGAATCACCTCCCAAAGGCTCGCAAGAGGTAAACTAGTGAAACTCAATGGACGGAGTCCACTTGCCTTACCAAGTGTTGGCCCAGGTGATTCAAAGACGTTTTAAGTTAACTAAAAAGATAAAAACCATAAACGGGTCACACTTTCTCTTCATTAAAAACGGAAACAACAAAAACTCACCCTCATGCAGCCGGCACCTTACCTGGTTCCCTTCACCCAAGAAACAAAAAGTCTAGCCTCTCATCCTCTGAGGAAAAATCCTCAAAGGATGTTTGGCTAGAAAGAAAATGAAAGAGAAAACAAAGACGAGAAGGAAAAGCAGAGCAAGGCTCTGAATTTTACTTCCTTTAAAAACTATACAAAGTTCGGTCTCTCGAAAAAGCTCCCGAGATATGTTACATTTATAAGGGGTTATTCACCCTTTGCTTCTTACTTCCTAACTAAGGAATCATGTGATAGGAGGGTTACAAGGAGAGTTTGGGAAATTTAGACATCAAATATCTAAAGCAAAAATATCTCAAGATGTCGGTTGCAGCTATCGGGTGCTTCAGGAGGCGTTTCGCAGCCGGCACTGTAGCGCTGCGAAATTTCGCAGCCAAAGGACCAAATTTCGCAGCCCTGCGAAATTCTCCTTTAGCTTGGAGCGATCAGATTCCAATGGCTGTAACTTCTTCATTTGAACTCGGAATCGTGTACCGTTTGAAGCATTGGATTCTTGACTTCCTGAGCTTTGAAATGGTATATAGCGTGCATGAATTGAACTTCGGGAAGTGCTCCAAAAGTGGCCAAGAAGACTGCAACTTTTGTCCCCTGTTTTGCTTCACTCTGTTTTTCCTCTTTGCTTCCCTCCTTGCATTCCGGATTTGCTTATGGCAAAGGACTTTAAAGCTTCAGTTCTTCATGTGTCTGAGCTTTCCAAAAGCTTTGCCATGGATTCCAAAGAACTCTCCTCAATCTTGGATTGCTTTGGTGAGCAAAAAGCTATCAAAAACACCAAAACTTACACAATTTGATTAGAATTGATTGCAAGGGTCCTTAATATGTTAATTGGGTTAAAAGGTGATAACTACTACTCAAAATTGATTAAAAGAGTTAATTACAAGCTTCCAAAATAGCATTTTTGAGTAGTAATCACTCCCCCCAGCCAACATATTGCTAGTCCCTTAGCAATGAAGGAGAGAAAAATAAAATAAAAGGTAATATAATTTACAAAATCATGCTGATCACTTCAAAAAATGTTTAAGTGGCATGATTGATCAAACTCTCACATGGAACATTAAAGAAATATAAACTCAAATTTCAACAAGAGTTATCAAATAACTTGTCTAATCACAATTCTTAAAGAGAAGGCATTATGCAAATTTAAGCTTCAAAATCATTTCTACTCCCAAAGAGTCAATCCTTACTCTTCCACAAAAATCTATGTGTTATTTATTAGTTTCCGAATATAGTATGTCAAACTAATCTCTCCCCTTAACCTAGTTCTTTTCAAAGCTTAGCAAACTGATCAACCTCCAATAGGCTAAGAACGCACCTCTTTTCTTTCACAATTTTTTTCTTGTAGGAGTACAAGGCTTAAAGGTATTCTTTTCTAAATTGTCCATGTAACGGGGGTCCATCGATGACTCCCAACCAATTAAGGTTTAGGGCATCAAGCTTTAAGGATCTTTCAACCGCTAGCTCCTCGGATTTCACCCCGGACTTTTGAGATTGAATTTTAAATACCCAAGCACCTACAGTATGCTAAACTCCACCTATTCACCCATGTAACGAGCATTGAGGTCGGTGACTCCCAACCAATGAAGGCTTAGGGCACCAGGTTTTAAAGATTTTCACCATATACCCCTTGGACCTTGCTCGGGTTTCAAGGCAAGTACAACATTTTTTCTTTCTTTCTTTCTTTCTTTTTTTTTTTTTTTTTTTTTTTTTTTTTTCAAAGGCTCATTGGCCTCCTTTTTTAAG
>JARBHA010000071.1:0-124819 GCA_030254885.1 Vitis rotundifolia | reverse complement strand
CGAACATTGTTAGCGATGGTACGAACTTTGTTAGAGAGGGTACGAACATTGTTAGGGAGGGTACGAACATTGTTATAGATGGTACAAACTTTGTTAGAGAGGGTACGAACTTTGGTAGAGAGGGTACGAACTTTGTTATAGATGGTACGAACTTTGTTAGAGAGGGTACGAACATTGTTATTGATGGTACGAACTTTGTTCGAGAGGGTACGAACATTGTTAGAGAGGGTACGAACATTGTTAGAGAGGGTACGTACATTGTTATAGATGGTACGAACTTTGTTAGAGAGGGTACGAACTTTGTTAGAGAGGGTACGAACATTGTTAGAGATGGTACGAACTTTGTTAGAGAGGGTACGAACATTGTTAGAGATGGTACGAAAATTGTTAGAGATGGTACGAACTTTCTTAGAGAGGGTACGAACATTGTTAGAGATGGTACGAACTTTGTTAGAGAGGGTACGAACATTGTTAGAGAATGTACGAACATTGTTTGAGATGGTACGAACTTTGTTAGAGAGGGTACGAACTTTATTAGAGAGGTTACTAACATTGTTCGAGAGGGTACGAACATTGTTAGAGAGGGTACAAACATTGCTATAGATGGTACGAACTTTTTTAGAGAGGGTACGAACATTGTTAGAGAGGGTACGAACATTGTTATATATGGTACGAACTTTGTTAGAGAGGGTACGAACATTGTTCGACAGGGTATGAACATTGTTAGAGAGGGTACAAAGATTGCTATAGATGGTACGAACTTTTTTAGAGAGGGTACGAACATTGTTAGAGAGGGTACGAACATTGTTATATATGGTACGAACTTTGTTAGGGAGGGTACGAACTTTGGTAGAGAGGGTACGAACATTGTTATAGATGGTACAAAATTTGCTAGAGATGGTACGAACATTGTTAGAGATGGTACGAACTTTGTTAGAGAGGGTACGAACATTGTTTGAGAGGGTACGAACATTGTTATAGATGGTACGAACTTTGTTAGAGAGGGTACGAACTTTGGTAGAGAGGGTACGAACATTGTTAGAGATGGTACGAACTTTGTTAGAGAGGGTACGAACATTGTTAGAGATGGTACGAACATTGTTAGAGATGGTACGAACTTTCTTAGAGAGGGTACGAACATTGTTAGAGATGGTACGAACTTTGTTAGAGAGGGTACGAACATTGTTAGAGAATGTACGAACATTGTTTGAGATGGTACGAACTTTGTTAGAGAGGGTACGAACTTTATTAGAGAGGTTACTAACATTGTTCGAGAGGGTACGAACTTTGTTAGAGAGGGTACAAACATTGCTATAGATGGTACGAACTTTTTTAGAGAGGGTACGAACATTGTTAGAGAGGGTACGAACATTGTTATATATGGTACGAACTTTGTTAGAGAGGGTACGAACATTGTTCGACAGGGTATGAACATTGTTAGAGAGGGTACAAAGATTGCTATAGATGGTACGAACTTTTTTAGAGAGGGTACGAACATTGTTAGAGAGGGTACGAACATTGTTATATATGGTACGAACTTTGTTAGGGAGGGTACGAACTTTGGTAGAGAGGGTACGAACATTGTTATAGATGGTACAAAATTTGCTAGAGATGGTACGAACATTGTTAGAGATGGTACGAACTTTGTTAGAGAGGGTACGAACATTGTTTGAGAGGGTACGAACATTGTTATAGATGGTACGAACTTTGTTAGAGAGGGTACGAACTTTGGTAGAGAGGGTACGAACATTGTTAGAGATGGTACGAACTTTGTTAGAGAGGGTACGAACATTGTTAGAGATGGTACGAACATTGTTAGAGATGGTACGAACTTTGTTAGAGAGGGTACGAACTTTATTAGAGAGGTTACTAACATTGTTCGAGAGGGTACGAACATTGTTAGAGAGGGTACAAACATTGCTATAGATGGTACGAACTTTTTTAGAGAGGGTACGAACATTGTTAGAGAGGGTACGAACATTGTTATATATGGTACGAACTTTGTTAGAGAGGGTACGAACATTGTTCGACAGGGTATGATCATTGTTAGAGAGGGTACAAAGATTGCTATAGATGGTACGAACTTTTTTAGAGAGGGTACGAACATTGTTAGAGAGGGTACGAACATTGTTATATATGGTACGAACTTTGTTAGGGAGGGTACGAACTTTGGTAGAGAGGGTACGAACATTGTTATAGATGGTACAAAATTTGTTAGAGATGGTACGAACATTGTTAGAGATGGTACGAACTTTGTTAGAGAGGGTACGAACATTGTTTGAGAGGGTACGAACATTGTTATAGATGGTACGAACTTTGTTAGAGAGGGTACGAACTTTGGTAGAGAGGGTACGAACATTGTTATAGATGGTACAAACTTTGTTAGAGATGGTACGAACATTGTTAGAGATGGTACGAACATTGTTAGAGAGGGTAAGAACTTTGGTAGAGAGCGTATGAACTTTTTTAGAGAGGGTACGAACATTGTTAGAGAGGGTACGAGCATTGTTATATATGGTACGAACTTTGTTAGAGAGGGTACGAACATTGTTCGAGAGGGTACAAACATTGCTATAGATGGTTCGAACTTTTTTAGAGAGGGTACAAACATTGTTAGAGAGGGTACGAACATTGTTATATATGGTACGAACTTTGTTAGAGAGGGTACGAACTTTGGTAGAGAGGGTACGAAGATTGTTATAGATGGTACAAACTTTGTTAGAGATGGTACGAACATTGTTAGCGATGGTACGAACTTTGTTAGAGAGGGTACGAACATTGTTAGGGAGGGTACGAACATTGTTATAGATGGTACAAAGTTTGTTAGAGAGGGTAAGAACTTTGGTAGAGAGCATATGAACATTATTAGAGATGGTACGAACATTGTTCGAGAGTTTACGAACATTGTTATAGATGGTACAAACCTTTTTAGAGAGGGTACGAACATTGTTAGAGAGGGTACGAACTTTGGTAGAGAGGGTACGAACATTGTTAGAGATGGTACGAACTTTGTTAGAGAGGGTACGAACATTGTTAGAGATGGTACGAACATTGTTAGAGATGGTATGAACTTTGTTAGAGAGGGAACGAACATTGTTCGAGAGGGTACGAACATTGTTAGAGAGGGTACGAACATTGTTATAGATGGTACGAACTTTGTTAGAGAGGGTACGAACTTTGGTAGAGAGGGTACGAACATTGTTATAGATGGTACAAACTTTGTTAGAGAGGGTACGAACATTGTTAGAGATGGTACGAACTTTGTTAGAGAGGGTACGAACATTGTTAGAGATGGTACGAACATTGTTAGAGATGGTACGAACTTTGTTAGAGAGGGTACGAACTTTATTAGAGAGGGTACGAACATTGTTCGAGAGGGTACGAACATTGTTAGAGAGGGTACAAACATTGCTATAGATGGTACGACCTTTTTTAGAGAGGGTACGAACATTGTTAGAGAGGGTACGAACATTGTTATATATGGTACGAACTTTGTTAGAGAGGGTACGAACATTGTTAGAGAGCGTACGAACTTTGTTAGAGAGGGTAAGAACTTTGGTAGAGAGCGTATGAACTTTTTTAGAGAGGGTACAAACATTGTTAGAGAGGGTACGAGCATTGTTATATATGGTACGAACTTTGTTAGAGAGGGTACGAACATTGTTCGAGAGGGTACAAACATTGCTATAGATGGTTCGAACTTTTTTAGAGAGGGTACAAACATTGTTAGAGAGGGTACGAACATTGTTATATATGGTACGAACTTTGTTAGAGAGGGTACGAACTTTGGTAGAGAGGGTACGAACATTGTTATAGATGGTACAAACTTTGTTAGAGATGGTACGAACATTGTTAGCGATGGTACGAACTTTGTTAGAGAGGGTACGAACATTGTTAGGGAGGGTACGAACATTGTTATAGATGGTACAAACTTTGTTAGAGAGGGTACGAACTTTGGTAGAGAGGGTACGAACTTTGTTATAGATGGTACGAACTTTGTTAGAGAGGGTACGAACATTGTTATAGATGGTACGAACTTTGTTCGAGAGGGTACGAACATTGTTAGAGAGGGTACGAACATTGTTAGAGAGGGTACGTACATTGTTATAGATGGTACGAACTTTGTTAGAGAGGGTACGAACTTTGTTAGAGAGGGTACGAACATTGTTAGAGATGGTACGAACTTTGTTAGAGAGGGTACGAACATTGTTAGAGATGGTACGAACATTGTTAGAGATGGTACGAACTTTCTTAGAGAGGGTACGAACATTGTTAGAGATGGTACGAACTTTGTTAGAGAGGGTACGAACATTGTTAGAGAATGTACGAACATTGTTAGAGATGGTACGAACTTTGTTAGAGAGGGTACGAACTTAATTAGAGAGGTTACTAACATTGTTCGAGAGGGTACGAACATTGTTAGAGAGGGTACAAACATTGCTATAGATGGTACGAACTTTTTTAGAGAGGGTACGAACATTGTTAGAGAGGGTACGAACATTGTTATATATGGTACGAACTTTGTTAGAGAGGGTACGAACATTGTTCGACAGGGTATGAACATTGTTAGAGAGGGTACAAAGATTGCTATAGATGGTACGAACTTTTTTAGAGAGGGTACGAACATTGTTAGAGAGGGTACGAACATTGTTATATATGGTACGAACTTTGTTAGGGAGGGTACGAACTTTGGTAGAGAGGGTATGAACATTGTTATAGATGGTACAAAATTTGTTAGAGATGGTACGAACATTGTTAGAGATGGTACGAACTTTGTTAGAGAGGGTACGAACATTGTTTGAGAGGGTACGAACATTGTTATAGATGGTACGAACTTTGTTAGAGAGGGTACGAACTTTGGTAGAGAGGGTACGAACATTGTTATAGATGGTACAAACTTTGTTAGAGATGGTACGAACATTGTTAGAGATGGTACGAACTTTGTTAGAGAGGGTACGAACATTGTTTGAGAGGGTACGAACATTGTTATAGATGGTACGAACTTTGTTAGAGAGGGTACGAACTTTGGTAGAGAGGGTACGAACATTGTTATAGATGGTACAAACTTTGTTAGAGATGGTACAAACTTTGTTAGAGAGGGTACGAACTTTATTAGAGTGGGTACTAACATTGTTCGAGAGGGTACGAACATTGTTATATATGGTACGAACTTTGTTAGAGAGGGTACGAACTTTGGTAAAGAGGGTACGAACATTGTTAGAGATGGTACAAACTTTGTTAGAGAGGGTACGAACTTTATTAGAGAGGGTACTAACATTGTTCGAGAGGGTACGAACATTGTTATATATGGTACGAACTTTGTTAGAGAGGGTACGAACTTTGGTAAAGAGGGTACGAACATTGTTATAGATGGTCCAAAATTTGTTAGAGATGGTACAAACATTGTTAGAGATGGTACGAACTTTGTTAGAGAGGGTACGAACATTGTTTGAGAGGGTACGAACATTGTTATAGATGGTACGAACTTTGTTAGAGAGGGTACGAACTTTGGTAGAGAGGGTACGAACATTGTTATAGATGGTACAAAATTTGTTAGAGATGGTACGAACATTGTTTGAGATGGTACGAACTTTGTTAGAGAGGGTACGAACTTTGTTTGAGAGGGTACGAACATTGTTATAGATGGTACGAACTTTGTTAGAGAGGGTACGAACTTTGGTAGGGAGGGTACGAACATTGTTATAGATGGTACGAACATTGTTAGAGATGGTACGAACTTTGTTAGAGAGGGTACGAACATTGTTTGAGAGGGTACGAACATTGTTATAGATGGTACGAACTTTGTTAGAGAGGGTACGAACTTTGGTAGAGAGGGTACGAACATTGTTATAGATGGTACAAACTTTGTTAGAGAGGGTACGAACATTGTTAGAGATGGTACGAACTTTGTTAGAGAGGGTACGAACATTGTTAGAGATGGTACGAAATTTGTTAGAGAGGGTACGAACTTTATTAGAGAGGGTACTAACATTGTTCGAGAGGGTACGAACATTGTTAGAGAGGGTACAAACATTGCCATAGATGGTACGAACTTTTTTAGAGAGCGTACGAATATTGTTAGAGATGGTACGAACATTGTTATATATGGTACGAACTTTGTTAGAGAGGGTACAAACATTGCTATAGATGGTACGAACTTTTTTAGAGAGGGTACGAACATTGTTATAGATGGTACGAACTTTTTTAGAGAGGGTACGAACATTGTTAGAGAGGGTACGAACATTGTTATATATGGTACGAACTTTGTTAGGGAGGGTACGAACTTTGGTAGAGAGGGTATGAACATTGTTATAGATGGTACAAAATTTGTTAGAGATGGTACGAACATTGTTAGAGATGGTACGAACTTTGTTAGAGAGGGTACGAACATTGTTTGAGAGGGTACGAACATTGTTATAGATGGTACGAACTTTGTTAGAGAGGGTACGAACTTTGGTAGAGAGGGTACGAACATTGTTATAGATGGTACAAACTTTGTTAGAGATGGTACGAACATTGTTAGAGATGGTACGAACTTTGTTAGAGAGGGTACGAACATTGTTTGAGAGGGTACGAACATTGTTATAGATGGTACGAACTTTGTTAGAGAGGGTACGAACTTTGGTAGAGAGGGTACGAACATTGTTATAGATGGTACAAACTTTGTTAGAGATGGTACAAACTTTGTTAGAGAGGGTACGAACTTTATTAGAGTGGGTACTAACATTGTTCGAGAGGGTACGAACATTGTTATATATGGTACGAACTTTGTTAGAGAGGGTACGAACTTTGGTAAAGAGGGTACGAACATTGTTAGAGATGGTACAAACTTTGTTAGAGAGGGTACGAACTTTATTAGAGAGGGTACTAACATTGTTCGAGAGGGTACGAACATTGTTATATATGGTACGAACTTTGTTAGAGAGGGTACGAACTTTGGTAAAGAGGGTACGAACATTGTTATAGATGGTCCAAAATTTGTTAGAGATGGTACAAACATTGTTAGAGATGGTACGAACTTTGTTAGAGAGGGTACGAACATTGTTTGAGAGGGTACGAACATTGTTATAGATGGTACGAACTTTGTTAGAGAGGGTACGAACTTTGGTAGAGAGGGTACGAACATTGTTATAGATGGTACAAAATTTGTTAGAGATGGTACGAACATTGTTTGAGATGGTACGAACTTTGTTAGAGAGGGTACGAACTTTGTTTGAGAGGGTACGAACATTGTTATAGATGGTACGAACTTTGTTAGAGAGGGTACGAACTTTGGTAGGGAGGGTACGAACATTGTTATAGATGGTACGAACATTGTTAGAGATGGTACGAACTTTGTTAGAGAGGGTACGAACATTGTTTGAGAGGGTACGAACATTGTTATAGATGGTACGAACTTTGTTAGAGAGGGTACGAACTTTGGTAGAGAGGGTACGAACATTGTTATAGATGGTACAAACTTTGTTAGAGAGGGTACGAACATTGTTAGAGATGGTACGAACTTTGTTAGAGAGGGTACGAACATTGTTAGAGATGGTACGAAATTTGTTAGAGAGGGTACGAACTTTATTAGAGAGGGTACTAACATTGTTCGAGAGGGTACGAACATTGTTAGAGAGGGTACAAACATTGCCATAGATGGTACGAACTTTTTTAGAGAGCGTACGAATATTGTTAGAGATGGTACGAACATTGTTATATATGGTACGAACTTTGTTAGAGAGGGTACAAACATTGCTATAGATGGTACGAACTTTTTTAGAGAGGGTACGAACATTGTTATATATGGTACGAACTTTGTTAGAGAGGGTACGAACTTTGGTAGAGAGGGTACGAACAATGTTATAGATGGTACAAACTTTGTTAGAGATGGTACGAACATTGTTAGAGATGGAACGAACTTTGTTAGAGAGGGTACGAACATTGTTAGAGAGGGTACGAACATTGTTATAGATGGTACGAACTTTGTTAGGGAGGGTATGAACTTTGGTAGAGAGGGTACGAACATTGTTATAGATGGTACGAACTTTGTTAGAGAGGGTACGAACTTTGTTAGAGAGGGTACGAACTTTGGTAGAGAGGGTACGAACATTGTTATAGATGGTACAAACTTTGTTAGAGAGGGTACAAACTTTGTTAGAGAGGGTACGAACATTGTTAGAGATGGTACGAACATTGTTAGAGATGGTACGAACTTTGTTAGAGAGGGTACGAACATTGTTCGAGAGGGTACGAACATTGTTAGAGAGGGTACGAACATTGTTAGAGAGGGTACGAACATTGTTATAGATGGTACGAACTTTGTTAGAGAGGGTACGAACTTTGTTAGAGAGGGTACGAACATTGTTAGAGATGGTACGAACTTTGTTAGAGAGGGTACGAACATTGTTAGAGATGGTACGAACATTGTTAGAGATGGTACGAACTTTGTTAGAGAGGGTACGAACATTGTTTGAGAGGGTACGAACATTGTTATAGATGGTACGAACTTTGTTAGAGAGGGTACGAACTTTATTAGAGAGGGTACGAACATTGTTCGAGAGGGTACAAACATTGTTATATATGGTACGAACTTTGTTAGAGAGGTTACTAACATTGTTCGAGAGGGTACGAACATTGTTAGAGAGGGTACAAACATTGCTATAGATGGTACGAACTTTTTTAGAGAGGGAACGAACATTGTTAGAGAGGGTACGAACATTGTTATATATGGTACGAACTTTGTTAGAGAGGGTACAAACATTGCTATAGATGGTACGAACTTTTTTAGAGAGGGTACGAACATTGTTATATATGGTACGAACTTTGTTAGAGAGGGTACGAACTTTGGTAGAGAGGGTACGAACATTGTTATAGATGGTACAAACTTTGTTAGAGATGGTACGAACATTGTTAGAGATGGAACGAACTTTGTTAGAGAGGGTACGAACATTGTTAGAGAGGGTACGAACATTGTTATAGATGGTACGAACTTTGTTAGGGAGGGTATGAACTTTGGTAGAGAGGGTACGAACATTGTTATAGATGGTACGAACTTTGTTAGAGAGGGTACGAACTTTGTTAGAGAGGGTACGAACTTTGGTAGAGAGGGTACGAACATTGTTATAGATGGTACAAACTTTGTTAGAGAGGGTACAAACTTTGTTAGAGAGGGTACGAACATTGTTAGAGATGGTACGAACATTGTTAGAGATGGTACGAACTTTGTTAGAGAGGGTACGAACATTGTTCGAGAGGGTACGAACATTGTTAGAGAGGGTACGAACATTGTTAGAGAGGGTACGAACATTGTTATAGATGGTACGAACTTTGTTAGAGAGGGTACGAACTTTGTTAGAGAGGGTACGAACATTGTTAGAGATGGTACGAACTTTGTTAGAGAGGGTACGAACATTGTTAGAGATGGTACGAACATTGTTAGAGATGGTACGAACTTTGTTAGAGAGGGTACGAACTTTATTAGAGAGGTTACTAACATTGTTCGAGAGGGTACGAACATTGTTAGAGAGGGTACAAACATTGCTATAGATGGTACGAACTTTTTTAGAGAGGGTATGAACTTTGGTAGAGAGGGTACGAACATTGTTATAGATGGTACGAACTTTGTTAGAGAGGGTACGAACTTTGTTAGAGAGGGTACGAACTTTGGTAGAGAGGGTACGAACATTGTTATAGATGGTACAAACTTTGTTAGAGAGGGTACAAACTTTGTTAGAGAGGGTACGAACATTGTTAGAGATGGTACGAACATTGTTAGAGATGGTACGAACTTTGTTAGAGAGGGTACGAACATTGTTCGAGAGGGTACGAACATTGTTAGAGAGGGTACGAACATTGTTAGAGAGGGTACGAACATTGTTATAGATGGTACGAACTTTGTTAGAGAGGGTACGAACTTTGTTAGAGAGGGTACGAACATTGTTAGAGATGGTACGAACTTTGTTAGAGAGGGTACGAACATTGTTAGAGATGGTACGAACATTGTTAGAGATGGTACGAACTTTGTTAGAGAGGGTACGAACTTTATTAGAGAGGTTACGAACATTGTTCGAGAGGGTACGAACATTGTTATATATGGTACGAACTTTGTTAGGGAGGGTACGAACTTTGGTAGAGAGGGTACAAACATTGTTATAGATGGTACAAAATTTGTTAGAGATGGTACGAACATTGTTAGAGATGGTACGAACTTTGTTAGAGAGGGTACAAACATTGTTTGAGAGGGTACGAACATTGTTATAGATGGTACGAACTTTGTTAGAGAGGGTACGAACTTTGGTAGAGAGGGTACGAACATTGTTATAGATGGTACAAACTTTGTTAGAGATGGTACGAACATTGTTAGAGATGGTACGAACTTTGTTAGAGAGGGTACGAACATTGTTTGAGAGGGTACGAACATTGTTATAGATGGTACGAACTTTGCTAGAGAGGGTACGAACTTTGGTAGAGAGGGTACGAACATTGTTAGAGATGGTACAAACTTTGTTAGAGAGGGTACGAACTTTATTAGAGAGGGTACTAACATTGTTCGAGAGGGTACGAACATTGTTATATATGGTACGACCTTTGTTAGAGAGGGTACGAACTTTGGTAAAGAGGGTACGAACATTGTTATAGATGGTACAAAATTTGTTAGAGATGGTACAAACATTGTTAGAGATGGTACGAACTTTGTTAGAGAGGGTACGAACATTGTTTGAGAGGGTACGAACATTGTTATATATGGTACGAACTTTGTTAGAGAGGGTACGAACTTTGGTAGAGAAGGTACGAACATTGTTATAGATGGTACAAAATTTGTTAGAGATGGTACGAACATTGTTTGAGATGGTACGAACTTTGTTAGAGAGGGTACGAACTTTGTTTGAGAGGGTACGAACATTGTTATAGATGGTACGAACTTTGTTAGAGAGGGTACGAACTTTGGTAGGGAGGGTACGAACATTGTTATAGATGGTACGAACTTTGTTAGAGAGGGTACGAACTTTGGTAGGGAGGGTACGAACATTGTTATAGATGGTACGAACATTGTTAGAGATGGTACGAACTTTGTTAGAGAGGGTACGAACATTGTTTGAGAGGGTACGAACATTGTTATAGATGGTACGAACTTTGTTAGAGAGGGTACGAACTTTGGTAGAGAGGGTACGAACATTGTTATAGATGGTACAAACTTTGTTAGAGAGGGTACGAACTTTGTTAGAGAGGGTACGAACATTGTTAGAGATGGTACGAACTTTGTTAGAGAGGGTACGAACATTGTTAGAGATGGTACGAACATTGTTAGAGATGGTACGAACTTTGTTAGAGAGGGTACGAACTTTATTAGAGAGGTTACGAACATTGTTCGAGAGGGTACGAACATTGTTATATATGGTACGAACTTTGTTAGGGAGGGTACGAACTTTGGTAGAGAGGGTACAAACATTGTTATAGATGGTGCAAAATTTGTTAGAGATGGTACGAACATTGTTAGAGATGGTACGAACTTTGTTAGAGAGGGTACAAACATTGTTTGAGAGGGTACGAACATTGTTATAGATGGTACGAACTTTGTTAGAGAGGGTACGAACTTTGGTAGAGAGGGTACGAACATTGTTATAGATGGTACAAACTTTGTTAGAGATGGTACGAACATTGTTAGAGATGGTACGAACTTTGTTAGAGAGGGTACGAACATTGTTTGAGAGGGTACGAACATTGTTATAGATGGTACGAACTTTGCTAGAGAGGGTACGAACTTTGGTAGAGAGGGTACGAACATTGTTAGAGATGGTACAAACTTTGTTAGAGAGGGTACGAACTTTATTAGAGAGGGTACTAACATTGTTCGAGAGGGTACGAACATTGTTATATATGGTACGAACTTTGTTAGAGAGGGTACGAACTTTGGTAAAGAGGGTACGAACATTGTTATAGATGGTACAAAATTTGTTAGAGATGGTACAAACATTGTTAGAGATGGTACGAACTTTGTTAGAGAGGGTACGAACATTGTTTGAGAGGGTACGAACATTGTTATATATGGTACGAACTTTGTTAGAGAGGGTACGAACTTTGGTAGAGAAGGTACGAACATTGTTATAGATGGTACAAAATTTGTTAGAGATGGTACGAACATTGTTTGAGATGGTACGAACTTTGTTAGAGAGGGTACGAACTTTGTTTGAGAGGGTACGAACTTTGTTTGAGAGGGTACGAACATTGTTATAGATGGTACGAACTTTGTTAGAGAGGGTACGAACTTTGGTAGGGAGGGTACGAACATTGTTATAGATGGTACGAACTTTGTTAGAGAGGGTACGAACTTTGGTAGGGAGGGTACGAACATTGTTATAGATGGTACGAACATTGTTAGAGATGGTACGAACTTTGTTAGAGAGGGTACGAACATTGTTTGAGAGGGTACGAACATTGTTATAGATGGTACGAACTTTGTTAGAGAGGGTACGAACTTTGGTAGAGAGGGTACGAACATTGTTATAGATGGTACAAACTTTGTTAGAGAGGGTACGAACATTGTTAGAGATGGTACGAACTTTGTTAGAGAGGGTACGAACATTGTTAGAGATGGTACGAACTTTGTTAGAGAGGGTACGAACTTTATTAGAGAGGGTACTCACATTGTTCGAGAGGGTACGAACATTGTTAGAGAGGGTATAAACATTGCCATAGATGGTACGAACTTTTTTAGAGAGCGTACGAACATTGTTAGAGAGGGTACGAACTTTGGTAGAGAGGGTACGAACATTGTTAGAGATAGTACAAACTTTGTTAGAGAGGGTACGAACTTTATTAGAGAGGGTACTAACATTGTTCGAGAGGGTACGAACATTGTTATATATGGTACGAACTTTGTTAGAGAGGGTACGAACTTTGGTAAAGAGGGTACGAACATTGTTATAGATGGTACAAAATTTGTTAGAGATGGTACAAACATTGTTAGAGATGGTACGAACTTTGTTAGAGAGGGTACGAACATTGTTTGAGAGGGTACGAACATTGTTATATATGGTACGAACTTTGTTAGAGAGGGTACGAACTTTGGTAGAGAAGGTACGAACATTGTTATAGATGGTACAAAATTTGTTAGAGATGGTACGAACATTGTTTGAGATGGTACGAACTTTGTTAGAGAGGGTACGAACTTTGTTTGAGAGGGTACGAACATTGTTATAGATGGTACGAACTTTGTTAGAGAGGGTACGAACTTTGGTAGGGAGGGTACGAACATTGTTATAGATGGTACGAACATTGTTAGAGATGGTACGAACTTTGTTAGAGAGGGTACGAACATTGTTTGAGAGGGTACGAACATTGTTATAGATGCTACGAACTTTGTTAGAGAGGGTACGAACTTTGGTAGAGAGGGTACGAACATTGTTATAGATGGTACAAACTTTGTTAGAGAGCGTACGAACATTGTTAGAGATGGTACGAACTTTGTTAGAGAGGGTACGAACATTGTTAGAGATGGTACGAACTTTGTTAGAGAGGGTACGAACTTTATTAGAGAGGGTACTAACATTGTTCGAGAGGGTACGAACATTGTTAGAGAGGGTATAAACATTGCCATAGATGGTACGAACTTTTTTAGAGAGCGTACGAACATTGTTAGAGATGGTACGAACTTTGTTATATATGGTACGAATTTTGTTAGAGAGGGTACAAACATTGCTATAGATGGTACGAACTTTTTTAGAGAGGGTACGAACATTGTTATATATGGTACGAACTTTGTTAGAGAGGGTACGAACTTTGGTAGAGAGGGTACGAACATTGTTATAGATGGTACAAACTTTGTTAGAGATGGTACGAACATTGTTAGAGATGGAACGAACTTTGTTAGAGAGGGTACGAACATTGTTAGAGAGGGTACGAACATTGTTATAGATGGTACGAACTTTGTTAGGGAGGGTATGAACTTTGGTAGAGAGGGTACGAACATTGTTATAGATGGTACGAACTTTGTTAGAGAGGGTACGAACTTTGTTAGAGAGGGTATGAACTTTGGTAGAGAGCGTATGAACTTTTTTAGAGAGGGTACGAAAATTGTTATATATGGTACGAACTTTGTTAGAGAGGGTACGAACATTGTTCGAGAGGGTACAAACATTGCTATAGATGGTTCGAACTTTTCTAGAGAGGGTACAAACATTGTTAGAGAGGGTCCGAACTTTGGAAGAGAGGGTACGAACATTGTTATAGATGGTACAAAATTTGTTAGAGATGGTACGAACATTGTTAGAGATGGTACGAACTTTGTTAGAGAGGGTACGAACATTGTTCGAGAGGGTACAAACATTGCTATAGATGGTACGAACTTTTTTAGAGAGGGTACGAACATTGTTAGAGATGGTACGAACTTTGTTAGAGAGGGTACGAACATTGTTAGAGATGGTACGAACATTGTTAGAGATGGTACGAACTTTGTTAGAGAGGGTACGAACATTGTTCGAGAGGGTACGAACATTGTTAGAGAGGGTACGAACATTGTTAGAGAGGGTACGAACATTGTTATAGATGGTACGAACTTTGTTAGAGAGGGTACGAACTTTGTTAGAGAGGGTACGAATATTGTTAGAGATGGTACGAACTTTGTTAGAGATGGTACGAACTTTGTTAGAGATGGTACGAACTTTGTTAGAGAGGGTACGAACTTTATTAGAGAGGTTACTAACATTGTTAGAGAGGGTACGAACATTGTTAGAGAGGGTACAAACATTGCTATAGATGGTACGAACTTTTTTAGAGAGGGTACGAACATTGTTAGAGAGGGTACGAACATTGTTATATATGGTACGAACTTTTTTAGAGAGGGTACGAACATTGTTCGACAGGGTATGAACATTGTTAGAGAGGGTACAAAGATTGCTTTAGATGGTACGAACTTTTTTAGAGAGGGTACGAACATTGTTAGAGAGGGTATGAACACTGTTATATATGGTACGAACTTTGTTAGAGAGGGTACGAACTTTGGTAGAGAGGGTACGAACATTGTTATAGATGGTACAAACTTTGTTAGAGATGGTACGAACAATGTTAGCGATGGTACGAACTTTGTTAGAGAGGGTACGGACATTGTTATAGATGGTACGAACTTTGTTAGAGAGGGTACGAACTTTGGTAGAGAGCGTACGAACATTGTTATAGATGGTACGAACTTTGTTAGAGAGGGTACGAACTTTGTTAGAGAGGGTACGAACTTTGGTAGAGAGCGTATGAACATTGTTAGAGATGGTACGAACTTTGTTAGAGAGGATACGAACATTGTTAGTGATGGCACGAACTTTGTCAGAGATGGTACGAACATTGTTAGAGATCGTACAAACTTTGTTAGAGAGGGTACGAACATTGTTATAGAGATGGTACGAACATTGTTAGAGATGGTACGAACTTTGTTAGAGAGGGTACGAACATTGTTCGAGAGGGTACGAACATTGTTCGAGAGGGTACGAACATTGTTAGAGAGGGTACGAACATTGTTATAGATGGTACGAACTTTGTTAGAGAGGGTACGAACTTTGGTAGAGAGGGTACGAACATTGTTATAGATGGTACAAACTTTGTTAGAGAGGGTACGAACATTGTTAGAGATGGTACGAACTTTGTTAGAGAGGGTACGAACATTGTTAGAGATGGTACGAACATTGTTAGAGATGGTACGAACTTTGTTAGAGAGGGTACGAACTTTATTAGAGAGGGTACTAACATTGTTCGAGAGGGTACAAACATTGTTAGAGAGGGTACAAACATTGCTATAGATGGTACGAACTTTTTTAGAGAGGGTACGAACATTGTTAGAGAGGGTACGAACATTGTTATATATGGTACGAACTTTGGTAGAGAGGGTACGAACATTGTTATAGATGTTACAAACTTTGTTAGAGATGGTACGAACATTGTTAGCGATGGTACGAACTTTGTTAGAGATGGTGTAAACTTTGTTAGAGAGGGTACGAACATTGTTAGAGAGGGTACGAACATTGTTATAGATGGTACGAACTTTGTTAGAGAGGGTACGAACTTTGGTCTAGTGGGTACGAACTTTGTTATAGATGGTACGAACTTTGTTAGAGAGGGTACGAACTTTGTGAGAGAGGGTACGAACTTTGGTAGAGAGTGTATGAACATTGTTAGAGATGGTACGAACTTTGTTAGAGAGGATACGAACATTGTTAGTGATGCCACGAACTTTGTTAGAGATGGTACGAACACTGTTAGAGATCGTACAAACTTTGTTAGAGAGGGTACAAACTTTGGTAGAGAGGGTACGAACCTTGTTATAGATGGTACAAACTTTGTTAGAGAGGGTACGAACTTTGTTAGAGATGGTACGAACTTTGTTAGAGAGGGTACGAACATTGTTAGAGATCGTAGAAACTTTGTTAGAGAGGGTACGAACATTGTTATAGAGGGTACGAACTTTGTTAGAGAGGGTACAAACTTTGGTAGAGAGGGTACAAACCTTGTTATAGATGGTACAAACTTTGTTAGAGAGGGTACGAACTTTGTTAGAGATGGTACGAACATTGTTAGAGATGGTACAAACTTTGTTAGAGAGGGTACGAACATTGTTAGAGAGGGTACGAACATTGTTATAGATCGTACGAACTTTCTTAGGGAGGGTACGAACTTTGGTAGAGAGGGTACGAACATTGTTATAGATGGTACGAACTTTGTTAGAGAGGGTACGAACATTGTTAGAGAGGGTACGAACTTTGTTAGAGAGGGTAAGAACTTTGGTAGAGAGCGTATGAACATTGTTAGAGATGGTACGAACATTGTTCGAGAGGGTACGAACTTTGTTAGAGACGGTACGAACTTTGGTAGAGAGGGTACGAACATTGTTAGAGATGGTACGAACTTTGTTAGAGAGGGTATGAACATTGTTAGAGATGGTACGAACATTGTTAGAGATGGTACGAACTTTGTTAGAGAGGGTATGAACTTTATTAGAGAGGGTACTAACATTGTTCGAGAGGGTACAAACATTGTTAGAGAGGGTACAAACATTGCTATAGATGGTACGAACTTTTTTAGAGAGGGTACGAACATTGTTAGAGAGGGTACGAACATTGTTATATATGGTACGAACTTTGGTAGAGAGGGTACGAACATTGTTATAGATGTTACAAACTTTGTTAGAGATGGTACGAACATTGTTAGCGATGGTACGAACTTTGTTAGAGATGGTGTAAACTTTGTTAGAGAGGGTACGAACATTGTTAGAGAGGGTACGAACATTGTTATAGATGGTACGAACTTTGTTAGAGAGGGTACGAACTTTGGTCTAGAGGGTACGAACATTGTTATAGATGGTACGAACTTTGTTAGAGAGGGTACGAACTTTGTGAGAGAGGGTACGAACTTTGGTAGAGAGTGTATGAACATTGTTAGAGATGGTACGAACTTTGTTAGAGAGGATACGAACATTGTTAGTGATGCCACGAACTTTGTTAGAGATGGTACGAACACTGTTAGAGATCGTACAAACTTTGTTAGAGAGGGTACAAACTTTGGTAGAGAGGGTACGAACCTTGTTATAGATGGTACAAACTTTGTTAGAGAGGGTACGAACTTTGTTAGAGATGGTACGAACTTTGTTAGAGAGGGTACGAACATTGTTAGAGATCGTACAAACTTTGTTAGAGAGGGTACGAACATTGTTATAGAGGGTACGAACTTTGTTAGAGAGGGTACAAACTTTGGTACAGAGGGTACGAACCTTGTTATAGATGGTACAAACTTTGTTAGAGAGGGTACGAACTTTGTTAGAGATGGTACGAACATTGTTAGAGATGGTACGAACTTTGTTAGAGAGGGTACGAACATTGTTAGAGAGGGTACGAACATTGTTATAGATGGTACGAACTTTCTTAGGGAGGGTACGAACTTTGGTAGAGAGGGTACGAACATTGTTATAGATGGTACGAACTTTGTTAGAGAGGGTACGAACATTGTTAGAGAGGGTACGAACTTTGTTAGAGAGGGTAAGAACTTTGGTAGAGAGCGTATGAACATTGTTAGAGATGGTACGAACGTTGTTCGAGAGGGTACGAACTTTGTTAGAGACGGTACGAACTTTGGTAGAGAGGGTACGAACATTGTTAGAGATGGTACGAACTTTGTTAGAGAGGGTATGAACATTGTTAGAGATGGTACGAACATTGTTCGAGAGGGTACGAACATTGTTATAGATGGTACGAACTTTGTTAGAGAGGGTATGAACTTTGGTAGAGAGGGTACGAACATTGTTATAGATGGTACAAACTTTGTTAGAGAGGGTACGAACATTGTTAGAGATGGTACGAACTTTGTTAGAGAGGGTACGAACATTGTTAGAGATGGTACGAACATTGTTAGAGATGGTACGAACTTTGTTAGAGAGGGTATGAACTTTATTAGAGAGGGTACTAACATTGTTCGAGAGGGTACAAACATTGTTAGAGAGGGTACAAACATTGCTATAGATGGTACGAACTTTTTTAGAGAGGGTACGAACATTGTTAGAGAGGGTACGAACATTGTTATATATGGTACGAACTTTGGTAGAGAGGGTACGAACATTGTTATAGATGTTACAAACTTTGTTAGAGATGGTACGAACATTGTTAGCGATGGTACGAACTTTGTTAGAGATGGTGTAAACTTTGTTAGAGAGGGTACGAACATTGTTAGAGAGGGTACGAACATTGTTATAGATGGTACGAACTTTGTTAGAGAGGGTACGAACTTTGGTCTAGAGGGTACGAACATTGTTATAGATGGTACGAACTTTGTTAGAGAGGGTACGAACTTTGTGAGAGAGGGTACGAACTTTGGTAGAGAGTGTATGAACATTGTTAGAGATGGTACGAACTTTGTTAGAGAGGATACGAACATTGTTAGTGATGCCACGAACTTTGTTAGAGATGGTACGAACACTGTTAGAGATCGTACAAACTTTGTTAGAGAGGGTACAAACTTTGGTAGAGAGGGTACGAACCTTGTTATAGATGGTACAAACTTTGTTAGAGAGGGTACGAACTTTGTTAGAGATGGTACGAACTTTGTTAGAGAGGGTACGAACATTGTTAGAGATCGTACAAACTTTGTTAGAGAGGGTACGAACATTGTTATAGAGGGTACGAACTTTGTTAGAGAGGGTACAAACTTTGGTAGAGAGGGTACGAACCTTGTTATAGATGGTACAAACTTTGTTAGAGAGGGTACGAACTTTGTTAGAGATGGTACGAACATTGTTAGAGATGGTACGAACTTTGTTAGAGAGGGTACGAACATTGTTAGAGAGGGTACGAACATTGTTATAGATGGTACGAACTTTCTTAGGGAGGGTACGAACTTTGGTAGAGAGGGTACGAACATTGTTATAGATGGTACGAACTTTGTTAGAGAGGGTACGAACATTGTTAGAGAGGGTACGAACTTTGTTAGAGAGGGTAAGAACTTTGGTAGAGAGCGTATGAACATTGTTAGAGATGGTACGAACATTGTTCGAGAGGGTACGAACTTTGTTAGAGACGGTACGAACTTTGGTAGAGAGGGTACGAACATTGTTAGAGATGGTACGAACTTTGTTAGAGAGGGTATGAACATTGTTAGAGATGGTACGAACATTGTTCGAGAGGGTACGAACATTGTTATAGATGGTACGAACTTTGTTAGAGAGGGTACGAACTTTGGTAGAGAGGGTACGAACATTGTTATAGATGGTACAAACTTTGTTAGAGAGGGTACGAACATTGTTAGAGATGGTACGAACTTTGTTAGAGAGGGTACGAACATTGTTAGAGATGGTACGAACATTGTTAGAGATGGTACGAACTTTGTTAGAGAGGGTACGAACTTTATTAGAGAGGGTACTAACATTGTTCGAGAGGGTACGAACATTGTTAGAGAGGGTACAAACATTGCTATAGATGGTACGAACTTTTTTAGAGAGGGTACGAACATTGTTAGAGAGGGTACGAACATTGTTATATATGGTACGAACTTTGTTAGAGAGGGTACGAACATTGTTCGACAGGGTATGAACATTGTTAGAGAGGGTACAAAGATTGCTATAGATGGTACGAACTTTTTTAGAGACGGTACGAACATTGTTAGAGAGGGTACGAGCATTGTTATATATGGTACGAACTTTGTTAGAGAGGGTACGAACTTTGGTAGAGAGGGTACGAACATTGTTATAGATGGTACCAAATTTGTTAGAGATGGTACGAACATTGTTAGAGATGGTACGAACTTTGTTATAGAGGGTACGAACATTGTTTGAGAGGGTACGAACATTGTTATAGATGGTACGAACTTTGTTAGAGAGGGTACGAACTTTGTTAGAGAGGGTACGAACTTTGGTAGAGAGGGTACGAACATTGTTATAGATGGTACGAACTTTGTTAGAGAGGGTACGAACTTTGTTAGAGAGGGTACGAACTTTGGTAGAGAGCGTATGAACATTGTTAGAGATGGTACGAACTTTATTAGAGAGGATACGAACATTGTTAGCGATAGCACGAACTTTGTTAGAGATGGTACGAACATTGTTAGAGATCGTACAAACTTTGTTAGAGAGGGTACGAACATTTTTATAGAGGGTACGAACTTTGTTAGAGAGGGTACGAACTTTGGTAGAGAGGGTACGAACATTGTTATAGATGGTTGATTACTACTCAAAAATGCTATTTTGGAAGCTTGTAATTAACTCTTTTAATCAATTTTGAGTAGTAGTTATCACCTTTTAACCCAACTAACATATTAAGGACCCTTGCAATCAATTCTAATCAAATTGTGTAAGTTTTGGTGTTTTTGATAGCTTTTTGCTCACCAAAGCAATCCAAGATTGAGGAGAGTTCTTTGGAATCCATGGCAAAGCTTTTGGAAAGCTCAGAAACATGAAGAACCGAAGCTTTAAAATCCTTTGCCATAAGCAAATCCGGAATGCAAGGAGGGAAGCAAAGAGGAAAAACAGAGTGAAGCAAAATAGGGGACAGAAGTTGCAGTCTTCTTGGCCTATTTTGGAGCACTTCCCGAAGTTCAATTCATGCATGCTATATACCATTTCAAAGCTTAGGAAGTCAAGAATCCAATGCTTCAAACGGTGCACGATTCCCAGTTCAAATGAAGAAGTTACAGCCATTGGAATCCGATTGCTCCAAGCTGAAGGAGAATTTCGCAGGGCTGCGAAATTTGGTCCTTTGGCTGCGAAATTTCGCAGCGCTACAGTGCCGGCTGCGAAACGCCTCCTGAAGCACCCGATAGCTGCAACCGACATCTTGAGATATTTTTGCTTTAGATATTTGATGTCTAAATTTCCCAAACTCTCCTTGTAACCCTCCTATCACATGATTCCTTAGTTAGGAAGTAAGAAGCAAAGGGTGAATAACCCCTTATATATATGTTTGTAATTTTCCGAATGTAACATATCTCGGGAGCTTTTCCAGAGACCACCTTGTATAGTTTTTGAAAGTGATATATATAGAGCCTTGCTCTCTCTTTTTCCTTCTCGTCTTTGTTTTCTCTTTTATTTTCTTTCTAGCCAAACATCCTCTGAGGATGTTTCCTCAGAGGATGAGTGGCTAGGCTTTTTATCTCTTGGGTGAAGGAAGCCAGGTAAGGTGCCGGCATGCATGAGGGTGAGTTTTTGTTGTTTCCATTTTTAATGAAAAGAAAGTGTGACCCGTTTATGGTTTTTATCTTTTTAGTTAACTTAAAACGCCTTTGAATCACCTGGGCCAACACTTGGTAAGGCAAGTGGACTCCGTCCATTGAGTTTCACTAGTTTATCTCTTGCGAGCCTTTGGGAGGTGATTCAAAGGTAGGATTTTCTAGACCAGCCAACACTTGGTAAGCTTTTGGACTCTACGGAGACATCCATTAGTTATCTCTTGCGAGCTTTTGAAGGATAATCCAAGGTTAAAGATCCCCTTGAATGGCAAATGCTAGGTGAGAGGCACGAGCCATTGCAAGGTGTATCAGTGAGAGGGATTTAGTGTTGAAACCATTAATGGTAAGCATCTGTACCACACCGGTTCGGGAAATAACTATATGTTAAATCCCCAATGCGAGGAAAAGAAACAAGTGACCAGAATCTCCTCTTTTGTAGATGGCACCTGATCCTAGTAACCTGAGATCCCAAGAAACACCTTTCTTCCTAGTTAATTTTAGTTATTTTCAGTTTGGTTAGCTTAAAACCATTTGTTTTCATGCAAACTTGTGTTTTCTTTTAAAGCTAACTTAGAAATGAAAAAGCACCAAGTCATCTTTGAAATAATATCAATTGCGAAGTGAAAACCCATCTCTGTGGACGATCCTAGAGCCACTATGCTATGCTAGCTATGCTACCCTAGTATATGGTGAATTAGGTTTACAAATTTTGTTGATAACTCCCGTCTGAGGATTGAAATCAAAGCACATCAGTTGATTGATCTGAATCAATCAGAACACCAATTGGGGACGAATCAATGGTACAAACTTTGTTAGAGAGGGTACGAACTTTGTTAGAGATGGTACAAACATTGTTAGAGATGGTACGAACTTTGTTAGAGATGGTACGAACTTTGTTAGAGAGGGTACGAACATTGTTAGAGAGGGTAAGAACATTGTTATAGATGGTACGAACTTTGTTAGGGAGGGTACGAACTTTGGTAGAGAGGGTACGAACATTGTTACAGATGGTACGAACTTTGTTAGAGAGGGTACGAACATTGTTAGAGAGGGTACGAACTTTGTTAGAGAGGGTAAGAACATTGGTAGAGAGCGCATGAACATTGTTAGAGATGGTACGAACATTGTTCGAGAGGGTACGAACATTGTTATAGATGGTACGACCTTTTTTAGAGAGGGTACGAACATTGTTAGAGAGGGTACGAACTTTGGTAGAGAGGGTACGAACATTGTTAGAGATGGTACGAACTTTGTTAGAGAGGGTATGAACATTGTTAGAGATGGTACGAACTTTGTTAGAGAGGGTACGAACATTGTTCGAGAGGGTACGAACATTGTTATAGATGGTACGAACTTTGTTAGAGAGGGTACGAACTTTGGTAGAGAGGGTACGAACATTGTTATAGATGGTACAAACTTTGTTAGAGAGGGTACGAACATTGTTAGAGATGGTACGAACTTTGTTAGAGAGGGTACGTACATTGTTAGAGATGGTACGAACATTGTTAGAGATGGTACGAACTTTGTTAGAGAGGGTACGAACTTTATTAGAGAGGGTACTAACATTGTTCGAGAGGGTACGAACATTGTTAGAGAGGGTACAAACATTGCTATAGATGGTACGAACTTTTTTAGAGAGGGTACGAACATTGTTAGAGAGGGTACGAACATTGTTATATATGGTACGAACTTTGTTAGAGAGGGTACGAACATTGTTAGAGAGGGTACAAAGATTGCTATAGATGGTACGAACTTTTTTAGAGAGGGTACGAACATTGTTAGAGAGGGTACGAACATTGTTATAGATAATACGAACTTTGTTAGGGAGGGTACGAACTTTGGTAGAGAGGGTACGAACATTGTTATAGATGGTACGAACTTTGTTAGAGAGGGTACGAACATTGTTAGAGAGGGTACGAACTTTGTTAGAGAGGGTAAGAACTTTGGTAGAGAGCGTATGAACATTGTGAGAGATGGTACGAACATTGTTCGAGAGGGTACGAACAATGTTATAGATGGTACAAACTTTTTTAGAGAGGGTACGAACATTGTTAGAGAGGGTACGAACTTTGGTAGAGAGGGTACGAACATTGTTAGAGATGGTACGAACTTTCTTAGAGAGGGTACGAACATTGTTAGAGATGGTACGAACATTGTTAAAGATGGTACGAACTTTGTTAGAGAGGGCACGAACATTGTTCGAGAGGGTACGAACATTGTTAGAGAGGGTACGAACATTGTTATAGATGGTACGAACTTTGTTAGAGAGGGTACGAACTTTGGTAGAGAGGGTACGAACATTGTTATAGATGGTACAAACTTTGTTAGAGAGGGTACGAACATTGTTAGAGATGGTACGAACTTTGTTAGAGAGGGTACGAACATTGTTAGAGATGGTACGAACTTTGTTAGAGAGGGTACGAACTTTATTAGAGAGGGTACTAACATTGTTCGAGAGGGTACGAACATTGTTAGAGAGGGTACAAACATTCCCATAGATGGTACGAACTTTTTTAGAGAGGGTACGAACATTGTTAGAGAGGGTACGAACATTGTTATAGATAATACGAACTTTGTTAGGGAGGGTACGAACTTTGGTAGAGAGGGTACGAACATTGTTATAGATGGTACGAACTTTGTTAGAGAGGGTACGAACATTGTTAGAGAGGGTACGAACTTTGTTAGAGAGGGTAAGAACTTTGGTAGAGAGCGTATGAACATTGTGAGAGATGGTACGAACATTGTTCGAGAGGGTACGAACAATGTTATAGATGGTACAAACTTTTTTAGAGAGGGTACGAACATTGTTAGAGAGGGTACGAACTTTGGTAGAGAGGGTACGAACATTGTTAGAGATGGTACGAACTTTCTTAGAGAGGGTACGAACATTGTTAGAGATGGTACGAACATTGTTAAAGATGGTACGAACTTTGTTAGAGAGGGCACGAACATTGTTCGAGAGGGTACGAACATTGTTAGAGAGGGTACGAACATTGTTATAGATGGTACGAACTTTGTTAGAGAGGGTACGAACTTTGGTAGAGAGGGTACGAACATTGTTATAGATGGTACAAACTTTGTTAGAGAGGGTACGAACATTGTTAGAGATGGTACGAACTTTGTTAGAGAGGGTACGAACATTGTTAGAGATGGTACGAACTTTGTTAGAGAGGGTACGAACTTTATTAGAGAGGGTACTAACATTGTTCGAGAGGGTACGAACATTGTTAGAGAGGGTACAAACATTCCCATAGATGGTACGAACTTTTTTAGAGAGGGTACGAACATTGTTAGAGATGGTACGAACATTGTTATATATGGTACGAACTTTGTTAGAGAGGGTACGAACATTGTTAGAGATGGTACAAACATTGCTATAGATGGTACGAAGGTTTTTAGAGAGGGTACGAACATTGTTAGAGAGGGTACGAACATTGTTATATATGGTACGAACTTTGTTAGAGAGGGTACGAACTTTGGTAGAGAGGGTACGAACATTGTTATAGATGGTACAAACTTTGTTAGAGATGGTACGAACATTGTTAGAGATGGTACGAACTTTGTTAGAGAGGGTACGAACATTGTTAGAGAGGGTACGAACATTGTTATAGATGGTACGAACTTTGTTAGGGAGGGTACGAACTTTGGTAGAGAGGGTACGAACATTGTTATAGATGGTACGAACTTTGTTAGGGAGGGTACGAACTTTGGTAGAGAGGGTACGAACATTGTTATAGATGGTACGAACTTTGTTAGAGAGGGTACGAACATTGTTAGAGAGGGCACGAACTTTGTTAGGGAGGGTAAGAACTTTGGTAGAGAGCGTATGAACATTGTTAGAGATGGTACGAACATTGTTCGAGAGGGTACGAACATTGTTATAGATGGTACGAACTTTTTTAGCGAGGGTACGAACATTGTTAGAGAGGGTACGAACTTTGGTAGAGAGGGTACGAACATTGTTAGAGATGGTACGAACTTTGTTAGAGAGGGTATGAACATTGTTAGAAATGGTACGAA
Organism: Vitis rotundifolia; assembly: GCA_030254885.1. Classification (NCBI taxonomy): domain Eukaryota; kingdom Viridiplantae; phylum Streptophyta; class Magnoliopsida; order Vitales; family Vitaceae; genus Vitis; species Vitis rotundifolia. Next base: position 99,130 of record JARBHA010000071.1, on the reverse strand, counting down.
CTTTGTTAGAGAGGGTACGAACATTGTTCGAGAGGGTACGAACATTGTTCGATAGGGTACGAACATTGTTATAGATGGTACGGACTTTGTTAGAGAGGGTACGAACTTTGGTAGAGAGGGTACGAACATTGTTATAGATGGTACAAACTTTGTTAGAGAGGGTACGAACATTGTTAGAGATGGTACGAACTTTGTGAGAGAGGGTACGGACATTGTTAGAGATGGTACGAACTTTGTTAGAGAGGGTACGAACATTGTTCGAGAGGGTACGAACATTGTTCGAGAGGGTACGAACATTGTTATAGATGGTACGAACTTTGTTAGAGAGGGTACGAACTTTGGTAGAGAGGGTACGAACATTCTTATAGATGGTACAAACTTTGTTAGAGAGGGTACGAACATTGTTAGAGATGGTACGAACTTTGTTAGAGAGGGTACGTACATTGTTAGAGATGGTACGAACATTGTTAGAGATGGTACGAACTTTGTTAGAGATGGTAGGAACTTTATTAGAGAGGGTACTAACATTGTTCGAGAGGGTATGAACATTGTTAGAGAGGGTACAAACATTGCTATAGATGGTACGAACTTTTTTAGAGAGGGTACGAACATTGTTAGAGAGGGTACGAACATTGTTATATATGGTACGAACTTTGTTAGAGAGGGTACGAACATTGTTAGAGAGGGTGCAAAGATTGCTATAGATGGTACGAACTTTTTTAGAGAGGGTACGAACTTTGGTAGAGAGGGTACGAACATTGTTATAGATGGTACAAACTTTGTTAGAGAGGGTACGAACATTGTTAGAGATGGTACGAACTTTGTTAGAGAGGGTACGTACATTGTTAGAGATGGTACGAACATTGTTAGAGATGGTACGAACTTTGTTAGAGAGGGTACGAACTTTATTAGAGAGGGTACTAACATTGTTCGAGAGGGTACGAACATTGTTAGAGAGGGTACAAACATTGCTATAGATGGTACGAACTTTTTTAGAGAGGGTACGAACATTGTTAGAGAGGGTACGAACATTGTTATATATGGTACGAACTTTGTTAGAGAGGGTACGAACATTGTTCGACAGGGTATGAACATTGTTAGAGAGGGTACAAAGATTGCTATAGATGGTACGAACTTTTTTAGAGAGGGTACGAACATTGTTAGAGAGGGTACGAACATTGTTAGAGAGGGTACAAAGATTGCTATAGATGGTACGAACTTTTTTAGAGAGGGTACGAACATTGTTAGAGAGGGTACAAACATTGCTATAGATGGTACGAACTTTTTTAGAGAGGGTACGAACATTGTTAGAGAGGGTACGAACATTGTTATATATGGTACGAACTTTGTTAGAGAGGGTACGAACATTGTTCGACAGGGTATGAACATTGTTAGAGAGGGTACAAAGATTGCTATAGATGGTACGAACTTTTTTAGAGAGGGTACGAACATTGTTAGAGAGGGTACGAACATTGTTAGAGAGGGTACAAAGATTGCTATAGATGGTACGAACTTTTTTAGAGAGGGTACGAACATTGTTAGAGAGGGCACGAACATTGTTCGAGAGGGTACGAACATTGTTCGAGAGGGTACGAACATTGTTAGAGAGGGTACGAACATTGTTATAGATGGTACGAACTTTGTTAGAGAGGGTACGAACTTTGGTAGAGAGGGTACGAACATTGTTATAGATGGTACAAACTTTGTTAGAGAGGGTACGAACATTGTTAGTGATGGTACGAACTTTGGTAGAGAGGGTACGAACAATGTTAGAGATGGTACGAACTTTGTTAGAGAGGGTACGAACTTTATTAGAGAGGGTACTACCATTGTTCGAGAGGGTACGAACATTGTTAGAGAGGGTACAAACATTCCCATAGATGGTACGAACTTTTTTAGAGAGGGTACGAACATTGTTAGAGATGGTACGAACATTGTTAGAGAGGGTACGTACATTGTTAGAGATGGTACGAACATTGTTAGAGATGGTACGAACTTTGTTAGAGAGGGTACGAACTTTATTAGAGAGGGTACTAACATTGTTCGAGAGGGTACGAACATTGTTAGAGAGGGTACAAACATTGCTATAGATGGTACGAACTTTTTTAGAGAGGGTACGAACATTGTTAGAGAGGGTACGAACATTGTTATATATGGTACGAACTTTGTTAGAGAGGGTACGAACATTGTTCGACAGGGTATGAACATTGTTAGAGAGGGTACAAAGATTGCTATAGATGGTACGAACTTTTTTAGAGAGGGTACGAACATTGTTAGAGAGGGTACGAACATTGTTAGAGAGGGTACAAAGATTGCTATAGATGGTACGAACTTTTTTAGAGAGGGTACGAACATTGTTAGAGAGGGCACGAACATTGTTCGAGAGGGTACGAACATTGTTCGAGAGGGTACGAACATTGTTAGAGAGGGTACGAACATTGTTATAGATGGTACGAACTTTGTTAGAGAGGGTACGAACTTTGGTAGAGAGGGTACGAACATTGTTATAGATGGTACAAACTTTGTTAGAGAGGGTACGAACATTGTTAGAGATGGTACGAACTTTGTTAGAGAGGGTACGAACAATGTTAGAGATGGTACGAACTTTGTTAGAGAGGGTACGAACTTTATTAGAGAGGGTACTAACATTGTTCGAGAGGGTACGAACATTGTTAGAGAGGGTACAAACATTCCCATAGATGGTACGAACTTTTTTAGAGAGGGTACGAACATTGTTGGAGATGGTACGAACATTGTTATATATGGTACGAACTTTGTTAGAGAGGGTACGAACATTGTTAGAGATGGTACAAACATTGCTATAGATGGTACGAACGTTTTTAGAGAGGGTACGAACATTGTTAGAGAGGGTACGAACATTGTTATATATGGTACGAACTTTGTTAGAGAGGGTACGGACTTTGGTAGAGAGGGTACGAACATTGTTAGAGATGGTACGAACTTTGTTAGAGAGGGTACGAACAATTTTAGAGAGGGTACGAACATTGTTATAGATGGTACGAACTTTGTTAGGGAGGGTACGAACTTTGGTAGAGAGGGTACGAACATTGTTATAGATGGTACGAACTTTGTTAGGGAGGGTACGAACTTTGGTAGAGAGGGTACGAACATTGTTATAGATGGTACGAACTTTGTTAGAGAGGGTACGAACATTGTTAGAGAGGGCACGAACTCTGTTAGGGAGGGTAAGAACTTTGGTAGAGAGCGTATGAACATTGCTAGAGATGGTACGAACATTGTTCGAGAGGGTACGAACATTGTTATAGATGGTACGAACTTTTTTAGCGAGGGTACGAACATTGTTAGAGAGGGTACGAACTTTGGTAGAGAGGGTACGAACATTGTTAGAGATGGTACGAACTTTGTTAGAGAGGGTATGAACATTGTTAGAAATGGTACGAACTTTGTTAGAGAGGGTACGAACATTGTTCGAGAGGGTACGAACATTGTTCGAGAGGGTACGAACATTGTTATAGATGGTACGAACTTTGTTAGAGAGGGTACGAACTTTGGTAGAGAGGGTACGAACATTGTTATAGATGGTACGAACTTTGTTAGGGAGGGTACGAACTTTGGTAGAGAGGGTACGAACATTGTTATAGATGGTACGAACTTTGTTAGAGAGGGTACGAACATTGTTAGAGAGGGCACGAACTCTGTTAGGGAGGGTAAGAACTTTGGTAGAGAGCGTATGAACATTGCTAGAGATGGTACGAACATTGTTCGAGAGGGTACGAACATTGTTATAGATGGTACGAACTTTTTTAGCGAGGGTACGAACATTGTTAGAGAGGGTACGAACTTTGGTAGAGAGGGTACGAACATTGTTAGAGATGGTACGAACTTTGTTAGAGAGGGTATGAACATTGTTAGAAATGGTACGAACTTTGTTAGAGAGGGTACGAACATTGTTCGAGAGGGTACGAACATTGTTCGAGAGGGTACGAACATTGTTATAGATGGTACGAACTTTGTTAGAGAGGGTACGAACTTTGGTAGAGAGGGTACGAACATTGTTCGATAGGGTACGAACATTGTTATAGATGGTACGAACTTTGTTAGAGAGGGTACGAACTTTGGTAGAGAGGGTACGAACATTGTTATAGATGGCATAAACTTTGTTAGAGAGGGTACGAACATTGTTAGAGATGGTACGAACTTTGTTAGAGAGGGTACGGACATTGTTAGAGATGGTACGAACATTGTTAGAGATGGTACGAACTTTTTTAGAGAGGGTACGAACTTTATTAGAGAGGGTACTAACATTGTTCGAGAGGGTACGAACATTGTTAGAGAGGGTACGAACATTGTTAGAGAGGGTACGAACTTTGGTAGAGAGGGTACGAACATTGTTAGAGATGGTACGAACTTTCTTAGAGAGGGTACGAACATTGTTAGAGATGGTACGAACATTGTTAAAGATGGTACGAACTTTGTTAGAGAGGGTACGAACTTTGTTCGAGAGGGTACGAACATTGTCCGAGAGGGTACGAACATTGTTAGAGAGGGTACGAACATTGTTAGAGAGGGTACGAACTTTATTAGAGAGGGTACTAACATTGTTCGAGAGGGTACGAACATTGTTAGAGAGGGTACAAACATTCCCATAGATGGTACGAACTTTTTTAGAGAGGGTACGAACATTGTTAGAGATGGTACGAACATTGTTATATATGGTACGAACTTTGTTAGAGAGGGTACGAACATTGTTAGAGATGGTACAAACATTGCTATAGATGGTACGAACGTTTTTAGAGAGGGTACGAACATTGTTAGAGAGGGTACGAACATTGTTATATATGGTACGAACTTTGTTAGAAAGGGTACGAACTTTGGTAGAGAGGGTACGAACATTGTTAGAGATGGTACGAACTTTGTTAGAGATGGTACGAACAATTTTAGAGAGGGTACGAACATTGTTATAGATGGTACGAACTTTGTTAGGGAGGGTACGAACTTTGGTAGAGAGGGTACGAACATTGTTATAGATGGTACGAACTTTGTTAGGGAGGGTACGAACTTTGGTAGAGAGGGTACGAACATTGTTATAGATGGTACGAACTTTGTTAGAGAGGGTACGAACATTGTTAGAGAGGGCACGAACTCTGTTAGGGAGGGTAAGAACTTTGGTAGAGAGCGTATGAACATTGCTAGAGATGGTACGAACATTGTTCGAGAGGGTACGAACATTGTTATAGATGGTACGAACTTTTTTAGCGAGGGTACGAACATTGTTAGAGAGGGTACGAACTTTGGTAGAGAGGGTACGAACATTGTTAGAGATGGTACGAACTTTGTTAGAGAGGGTATGAACATTGTTAGAAATGGTACGAACTTTGTTAGAGAGGGTACGAACATTGTTCGAGAGGGTACGAACATTGTTCGAGAGGGTACGAACATTGTTATAGATGGTACGAACTTTGTTAGAGAGGGTACGAACTTTGGTAGAGAGGGTACGAACATTGTTCGATAGGGTACGAACATTGTTATAGATGGTACGAACTTTGTTAGAGAGGGTACGAACTTTGGTAGAGAGGGTACGAACATTGTTATAGATGGCATAAACTTTGTTAGAGAGGGTACGAACATTGTTAGAGATGGTACGAACTTTGTTAGAGAGGGTACGGACATTGTTAGAGATGGTACGAACATTGTTAGAGATGGTACGAACTTTGTTAGAGAGGGTACGAACTTTATTAGAGAGGGTACTAACATTGTTCGAGAGGGTACGAACATTGTTAGAGAGGGTACGAACATTGTTAGAGAGGGTACGAACTTTGGTAGAGAGGGTACGAACATTGTTAGAGATGGTACGAACTTTCTTAGAGAGGGTACGAACATTGTTAGAGATGGTACGAACATTGTTAAAGATGGTACGAACTTTGTTAGAGAGGGTACGAACTTTGTTCGAGAGGGTACGAACATTGTCCGAGAGGGTACGAACATTGTTAGAGAGGGTACGAACATTGTTAGAGAGGGTACGAACTTTATTAGAGAGGGTACTAACATTGTTCGAGAGGGTACGAACATTGTTAGAGAGGGTACAAACATTCCCATAGATGGTACGAACTTTTTTAGAGAGGGTACGAACATTGTTAGAGATGGTACGAACATTGTTATATATGGTACGAACTTTGTTAGAGAGGGTACGAACATTGTTAGAGATGGTACAAACATTGCTATAGATGGTACGAACGTTTTTAGAGAGGGTACGAACATTGTTAGAGAGGGTACGAACATTGTTATATATGGTACGAACTTTGTTAGAAAGGGTACGAACTTTGGTAGAGAGGGTACGAACATTGTTAGAGATGGTACGAACTTTGTTAGAGATGGTACGAACAATTTTAGAGAGGGTACGAACATTGTTATAGATGGTACGAACTTTGTTAGGGTGGGTACGAACTTTGGTAGAGAGGGTACGAACATTGTTATAGATGGTACGAACTTTGTTAGGGAGGGTACGAACTTTGGTAGAGAGGGTACGAACATTGTTATAGATGGTACGAACTTTGTTAGAGAGGGTACGAACATTGTTAGAGAGGGCACGAACTCTGTTAGGGAGGGTAAGAACTTTGGTAGAGAGCGTATGAACATTGCTAGAGATGGTACGAACATTGTTCGAGAGGGTACGAACATTGTTATAGATGGTACGAACTTTTTTAGCGAGGGTACGAACATTGTTAGAGAGGGTACGAACTTTGGTAGAGAGGGTACGAACATTGTTAGAGATGGTACGAACTTTGTTAGAGAGGGTATGAACATTGTTAGAAATGGTACGAACTTTGTTAGAGAGGGTACGAACATTGTTCGAGAGGGTACGAACATTGTTCGAGAGGGTACGAACATTGTTATAGATGGTACGAACTTTGTTAGAGAGGGTACGAACTTTGGTAGAGAGGGTACGAACATTGTTATAGATGGTACGAACTTTGTTAGGGAGGGTACGAACTTTGGTAGAGAGGGTACGAACATTGTTATAGATGGTACGAACTTTGTTAGAGAGGGTACGAACATTGTTAGAGAGGGCACGAACTCTGTTAGGGAGGGTAAGAACTTTGGTAGAGAGCGTATGAACATTGCTAGAGATGGTACGAACATTGTTCGAGAGGGTACGAACATTGTTATAGATGGTACGAACTTTTTTAGCGAGGGTACGAACATTGTTAGAGAGGGTACGAACTTTGGTAGAGAGGGTACGAACATTGTTAGAGATGGTACGAACTTTGTTAGATAGGGTATGAACATTGTTAGAAATGGTACGAACTTTGTTAGAGAGGGTACGAACATTGTTCGAGAGGGTACGAACATTGTTCGAGAGGGTACGAACATTGTTATAGATGGTACGAACTTTGTTAGAGAGGGTACGAACTTTGGTAGAGAGGGTACGAACATTTTTATAGATGGTACGAACTTTGTTAGGGAGGGTACGAACTTTGGTAGAGCGGGTACGAACATTGTTATAGATGGTACGAACTTTGTTAGAGAGGGTACGAACATTGTTAGAGAGGGCACGAACTCTGTTAGGGAGGGTAAGAACTTTGGTAGAGAGCGTATGAACATTGCTAGAGATGGGACGAACATTGTTCGAGAGGGTACGAACATTGTTATAGATGGTACGAACTTTTTTAGCGAGGGTACGAACATTGTTAGAGAGGGTACGAACTTTGGTAGAGAGGGTACGAACATTGTTAGAGATGGTACGAACTTTGTTAGAGAGGGTATGAACATTGTTAGAAATGGTACGAACTTTGTTAGAGAGGGTACGAACATTGTTCGAGAGGGTACGAACATTGTTCGAGAGGGTACGAACATTGTTATAGATGGTACGAACTTTGTTAGAGAGGGTACGAACTTTGGTAGAGAGGGTACGAACATTGTTCGATAGGGTACGAACATTGTTATAGATGGTACGAACTTTGTTAGAGAGGGTACGAACTTTGGTAGAGAGGGTACGAACATTGTTATAGATGGTACAAACTTTGTTAGAGAGGGTACGAACATTGTTAGAGATGGTACGAACTTTGTTAGAGAGGGTACGGACATTGTTAGAGATGGTACGAACATTGTTAGAGATGGTACGAACTTTGTTAGAGAGGGTACGAACTTTATTAGAGAGGGTACTAACATTGTTCGAGAGGGTACGAACATTGTTAGAGAGGGTACGAACATTGTTAGAGAGGGTACGAACTTTGGTAGAGAGGGTACGAACATTGTTAGAGATGGTACGAACTTTCTTAGAGAGGGTACGAACATTGTTAGAGATGGTACGAACATTGTTAAAGATGGTACGAACTTTGTTAGAGAGGGTACGAACTTTGTTCGAGAGGGTACGAACATTGTCCGAGAGGGTACGAACATTGTTAGAGAGGGTACGAACATTGTTATAGATGGTACGAACTTTGTTAGAGAGGGTACGAACTTTGGTAGAGAGGGTACGAACATTATTATAGATGGTACGAACTTTGTTAGAGAGGGTACGAACATTGTTAGAGAGGGCACGAACTTTGTTAGGGAGGGTAAGAACTTTGGTAGAGAGCGTATGAACATTGTTAGAGATGGTACGAACATTGTTATATATGGTACGAACTTTGTTAGAGAGGGTACGAACATTGTTAGATATGGTACAAACATTGCTATAGATGGTACGAACGTTTTTAGAGAGGGTACGAACATTGTTAGAGAGGGTACGAACATTGTTATATATGGTACGAACTTTGTTAGAGAGGGTACGAACATTGTTAGAGATGGTACGAACTTTGTTAGAGAGGGTACGAACATTGTTAGAGATGGTACGAACATTGTTATAGATGGTACGAACTTTGTTAGAGAGGGTACGAACATTGTTATATATGGTACAAACATTGCTATAGATGGTACGAACGTTTTTAGAGATGGTACGAACATTGTTCGAGAGGGTACGAACATTGTTATAGATGGTACAAACTTTGTTAGAGAGGGTACGAACATTGTTAGAGGTGGTACGAACTTTGTTAGAGAGGGTACGAACATTGTTAGAGATGGTACGAACATTGTTATAGATGGTACGAACTTTGTTAGAGATGGTACGAACATTGTTAGAGATGGTACGAACTTTGTTAGAGAGGGTACGAAAATTGTTAGAGAGGGTACGAACATTGTTATAGATGGTACGAACTTTGTTAGGGAGGGTACGAACTTTGGTAGAGAGGGTACGAACATTGTTATAGATGGTACGAACTTTGTTAGGGAGGGTACGAACTTTGGTAGAGAGGGTACGAACATTGTTATAGATGGTACGAACTTTTTTAGAGAGGGTACGAACATTGTTAGAGAGGGCACGAACTTTGTTAGGGAGGGTAAGAACTTTGGTAGAGAGCGTATGAACATTGTTAGAGATGGTACGAACATTGTTCGAGAGGGTACGAACATTGTTATAGATGGTACGAACTTTTTTAGCGAGGGTACGAACATTGTTAGAGAGGGTACGAACTTTGGTAGAGAGGGTACGAACATTGTTAGAGATGGTACGAACTTTGTTAGAGAGGGTATGAACATTGTTAGAGATGGTACGAACTTTGTTAGAGAGGGTACGAACTTTGGTAGAGAGCGTATGAACATTGCTCGAGAGGGTACGAACATTGTTATAGATGGTACGAACTTTGTTAGAGAGGGTACGAACTTTGGTAGAGAGGGTACGAACATTGTTATAGATGGTACAAACTTTGTTAGAGAGGGTACGAACATTGTTAGAGATGGTACGAACTTTGTTAGAGAGGGTACGGACATTGTTAGAGATGGTACGAACATTGTTAGAGATGGTACGAACTTTGTTAGAGAGGGTACGAACTTTATTAGAGAGGGTACTAACATTGTTCGATAGGGTACGAACATTGTTAGAGAGGGTACAAACATTGCTATAGATGGTACGAACTTTTTTAGAGAGGGTACGAACATTGTTAGAGAGGGCACGAACATTGTTATATATGGTACGAACTTTGTTAGAGAGGGTACGAACATTGTTCGAGAGGGTACGAACATTGTTAGAGAGGGTACAAAGATTGCTATAGATGGTACGAACGTTTTTAGAGAGGGTACGAACATTGTTAGACAGGGTACGAACATTGTTATAGATGATACGAACTTTGTTAGGGAGGGTACAAACTTTGGTAGAGAGGGTACGAACATTGTTATAGATGGTACGAACTTTGTTAGAGAGGGTACGAACATTGTTAGAGAGGGTACGAACTTTGTTAGAGAGGGTAAGAACTTTGGTAGAGAGCGTATGAACATTGTTAGAGATGGTACGAAGATTGTTCGAGAGGGTACGAACATTGTTATAGATGGTACAAACTTTTTTAAAGAGGGTACGAACATTGTTAGAGAGGGTACGAACTTTGGTAGAGAGGGTACGAACATTGTTAGAGATGGTTCGAACTTTGTTAGAGAGGGTACGAACATTGTTAGAGATGGTACGAACATTGTTAAAGATGGTACGAACTTTGTTAGAGAGGGTACGAACGTTGTTCGAGAGGGTACGAACGTTGTTCGAGAGGGTACGAACATTGTTCGTTAGGGTACGAACATTGTTAGAGAGGGTACGAACATTGTTATAGATGGTACGAACTTTGTTAGAGAGAATACGAACTTTGGTAGAGAGGGTACGAACATTGTTATAGATGGTACGAACTTTGTTAGAGAGGGTACGAACATTGTTAGAGAGGGCACGAACTTTGTTAGGGAGGGTAAGAACTTTGGTAGAGAGCGTATGAACATTGTTAGAGATGGTACGAACATTGTTCGAGAGGGTACGAACATTGTTATAGATGGTACGAACTTTTTTAGCGAGGGCACGAACATTGTTAGAGAGGGTACGAACTTTGGTAGAGAGGGTACGAACATTGTTAGAGATGGTACGAACTTTGTTAGAGAGGGTATGAACATTGTTAGAGATGGTACGAACTTTGTTAGAGAGGGTACGAACATTGTTCGAGAGGGTACGAACATTGTTATTGATGGTACGAACTTTGTTAGAGAGGGTACGAACTTTGGTAGAGAGGGTACGAACATTGTTATAGATGGTACAAACTTTGTTAGAGAGGGTACGAACATTGTTAGAGATGGTACGAACTTTGTTAGAGAGGGTACGGACATTCTTAGAGATGGTACGAACATTGTTAGAGATGGTACGAACTTTGTTAGAGATGGTACGAACTTTATTAGAGAGGGTACTAACATTGTTCGAGAGGGTACGAACATTGTTAGAGAGGGTACAAACATTGTTATAGATGGTACGAACTTTTTTAGAGAGGGTATGAACATTGTTAGAGAGGGTACGAACATTGTTATATATGGTACGAACTTTGTTAGAGAGGGTACGAACATTGTTAGAGAGGGTACAAAGATTGCTATAGATGGTACGAACTTTTTTAGAGAGGGTACGAACTTTGTTATATATGGTACGAACTTTGTTAGAGAGGGTACGAACATTGTTCGAGAGGGTACGAACATTGTTAGAGAGGGTACAAAGATTGCTATAGATGGTACGAACTTTTTTAGAGAGGGTACGAACTTTGTTAGAGAGGGTACGAACATTGTTAGAGAGGGCACGAACTTTGTTAGGGAGGGTAAGAACTTTGGTAGAGAGCGTATGAACATTGTTAGAGATGGTACGAACATTGTTCGAGAGGGTACGAACATTGTTATAGATGGTACGAACTTTGTTAGAGAGGGTACGAACTTTGGTAGAGAGGGTACGAACATTGTTATAGATGGTACAAACTTTGTTATAGATGGTGTCTCAGCTGATGTACGTCCAGCTGGTGCTCCTTGATGGCAGGTGCAATCAACAAAATTTTTAACCTATAACACCATGAACTAGGGTAGCAAATACAAAGCTACTATAGCATAGTGGCTCTAGGATCGTTCCACTGGGAAGGGTACTCAAGATTGAAAATGATACCAATTCAAAGTGAATTGGTGCTGTTTCATTTTAAGATTAGCTTAAGAAATAAAACACAAACTTTGGTTTGAAAAAGGGTTTTGACTTAGATTAACAACACGACAAGTGATGAAAATAAGTTAAGAAGAAAAGCATTCCTTGGAGATTTAGGTATACAGGGGAGGTTTCTCATGCAAAAGCATAGCTCCGGTCACTTGGTTCAATTCCTCACATTAGAGACTTAACATTAAGTCAATTCTCTAACAGGTGCTGCATAAATACATCCCTCAATTGGATTTCAATTTTAATTCTCTCACTGATGCAACTTGCAATGGTTCAAGCCTCTCACTTAGCTGTTACCATTCAAGGTGATCTTTAACCTTGGATTACCCGTCAAAAGCTCGCAAGAGGTAACTAATGGATGTCTCCTAAGAGTCCAAAAGCTTACCAAGTGTTGGCTATTCTAGAAAATCCTACCTTCAAGTCACCTACCAGAGGCTCGCAAGGGGTAAACTAGTGAATCTCCACGGTTAGAGATCACTTGCCTTACCAAGTGTTGGCCCAGGTGACTCCAAGGTGTTTTAAGTTAACTAAAAACATTAGAAACCATTCACGGGACACACTTACTCTTCATTCATAGCTGAAACCACAAAGCTTCTGATTGATGCAATTGGAACCTTTCCCGGCAACCTTAATTCCAAGGAACTAAAAAGCTTAGCTACTCATTCTCTGGGGAAAGCTCCTCAGAGAGTGCATAACCAAGTTAAAATAAAATATAATACAATCAAATTGACCAGGTAAAGCAAAGCTCAAGCTCTGTATATTTCTTGTTTTGAAACTTTTACAAAAGGTTCGTCACCCAGCACCCTCAGAACAGGCTCCTCGGGCTCCCTTTTATACCAAAAATTCCAATTACAACTATCCCCTGGTAATTTGCTAAATTCCTAACTTAAAAGCTAAGGAAATCTTTCATTGGTGACTTACAAGGAGAATTTAGGCATTTAAGCAACAAAAATCTAATGAAAAATATCTCCAAGAGTCGGTTACAAATATCAGGAAGCACTAAGGACCACTTCGCAGGTGAAAGGTGAGGTCTGCGGAATTTCGCAGGTACACAAGAGGAGCTGCGAAATTCCTTCATAACAGCCAGCTGCTTCAACACCTTTGCAAAGTGAACTTCCAACTTGAGGTGTTTGGCTTCCATCGCGGCGCGAAGCTTCAGGGGAACTCCATAGCATTGTGCAAAAAGGCTGCGAAACCATTCCGCAACAAGAATGGTGATTTCGCAGCACTTTACTGAAGTCTTCCTTCCTTCAGCTTGGAGCAGTTATCTTCCAACGGCTGTAGCTTCCTCATTTCAGATCCAAATTGCACACGGTTTGGGGCATTGGATTGTTGACTTCCTAAGCTTTCAAATGACATATTGTATGCATAAATTGGACATCAGGAAGTGCTCCAAAACTAGCTGCAGTGACTGTCATCAAGAATGTTCCATGGCTGAATCCTCTTTGCTTCCCCTTTTGCATTTCCACTTTGCTTATGGCATAAGAGCTTCAAGGCTGTGATTCTTCATGCCTCTGAGCTTCCCAAAGCTTTCTAAGGATTCCATATCACTCTCCTCAATCTCATAATGCTTTGGTGGTCAAAATGCTATCAAAACACCAAAACTTAAGGCAATTTGATTATAATTGATTACAAGGAGTCTTAACATGCTAATTGGGTTAAAAGGCACTAACTACTACTCAAAAGTGTTTAAAAGGATTAATAACAAGCTATGAAATAGCACTTTTTGAGTAGTAATCAGGGGGTACGGACGTTCTTAGAGATAGTACAAACATTGTTAGGGATGGTACGAACTTTATTAGAGATGCTACAAACTTTGTTACAGATGGTACGAGCTTTGTTAGAGAGGGTACGAACATTGTTCGAGATGGTACGAACATTGTTAGAGAGGGTACGAACATTGTTAAAGATGGTACAAACTTTGTTAGAGAGGGTAGGAATATTGTTAGAGATGGTACGAACATTGTTAGAGATGGTACGAACTTTGTTAGAGAGGGTACGAACTTTGTTAGAGAGGGTACGAAATTTGGTAGAGAGGGTACGAACATTGTTAGAGAGGGACGAACTTTGTTAGAGAGGGTACGAACATTGTTAGAAAGGGTACGAACATTGTTAGAGATGGTACGCACTTTGTTAGAGATGGTACGAACTTTGTTAGAGGGGGTACGAACGTTGTTAGAGATAGTACGAACATTGTTAGGGATGGTACGAACTTTGTTAGAGATGGTACGAACTTTGTTAGAGAGGTTACGAACATTGTTCGAGAGGGTACGAACGTTGTTAGGGAGGGTACGAACATTGTTACAAATGGTACAACTTTGTTAGAGAGGGTACGAACTTTGTTAGAGAGGGTACGAACATTGTTAAAGATGGTACGAACTTTGTTAGAGAGGGTAGGAACATTGTTAGAGATGGTACGAACATTGTTAGAGATGGTACGAACTTTGTTAGAGAGGGTACGAACATTGTTCGAGAGGGTACGAACATTGTTATAGAGGGTACGAACTTTGTTAGAGAGGGTACGAACATTGTTCGAGAGGGTACGAACATTGTTATAGATGGTACGAACTTTGTTAGGGAGGGTACGAACTTTGGTAGAGAGGGTACGAACATTGTTCGAGAGGGTACGAACATTGTTAGAGAGCGTACAAACATTGCTATAAATGGTACGAACTTTTTTAGAGAGGGTACAAACATTGCTATAGATGGTACGAACTTTTTTAGAGAGGGTACGAACATTGTTAGAGAGGGTACGAACATTATTATATATGGTACGAACTTTGTTAGAGAGGGTACGAACATTGTTCGAGAGGGTACGAACATTGTTAGAGAGGGTACAAAGATTGCTATAGATGGTACGAACTTTTTTAGAGAGGGTACGAACATTGTTAGAGAGGGTACGAACATTGTTATATATGGTACGAACTTTGTTAGAGAGGGTACGAACTTTGGTAGAGAGGGTACGAACATTGTTATAGATGGTCCAAAATTTGTTAGAGAGGGTATGAACATTGTTAGAGATGGTACGAACTTTGGTAGAGAGGGTACGAACATTGTTAGAGAGGGACGAACTTTGGTAGAGAGGGTACGAACATTGTTAGAGAGGGACGAACTTTGTTAGAGAGGGTACGAACATTGTTAGACAGGGTACGAACATTGTTAGAGATGGTACAAACTTTGTTAGAGATGGTACGAACTTTGTTAGAGGGGGTACGGACGTTCTTAGAGATAGTACGAACATTGTTAGGGATGGTACGAACTTTATTAGAGATGCTACAAACTTTGTTACAGATGGTACGAGCTTTGTTAGAGAGGGTACGAACATTGTTCGAGATGGTACGAACATTGTTAGAGAGGGTACGAACATTGTTACAAATGGTACGAACTTTGTTAGAGTGGGTACGAACATTGTTAAAGATGGCACAAACTTTGTTAGAGAGGGTAGGAATATTGTTAGAGATGGTACGAACATTGTTAGAGATGGTACAAGCTTTGTTAGAGAGGGTACGAACATTGTTCGAGATGGTACGAACATTGTTAGAGATGGTACGAACATTGTTAGAGATGGTACGAACGTTGTTAGAGAGGGGACGAACATTGTTACAAATGGTACGAACTTTGTTAGAGAGGGTACGAACTTTGTTAGAGAGGGTACGAACATTGTTAAAGATGGTACGAACTTTGTTAGAGAGGGTAGGAACATTGTTAGAGATGGTACGAACATTGTTAGAGATGGTACGAACTTTGTTAGAGAGGGTACGAACTTTGTTAGAGAGGGTATGAACATTGTTCGAGATGGTACGAACATTGTTAGAGAGGGTACAAACATTGTTAGAGATGGTACGAACTTTGTTAGAGGGGGTACGAATGTTGTTAGAGATAGTACGAACATTGTTAGGGATGGTACGAACTTTGTTAGAGATGCTACAAACTTTGTTACAGATGGTACGAGCTTTGTTAGAGAGGGTACGAACATTGTTCGAGATGGTACGAACATTGTTAGAGATGGTACGAACATTGTTAGAGATGGTACGAACGTTGTTAGAGAGGGGACGAACATTGTTACAAATGGTACGAACTTTGTTAGAGAGGGTACGAACTTTGTTAGAGAGGGTACGAACATTGTTAAAGATGGTACGAACTTTGTTAGAGAGGGTAGGAACATTGTTAGGGATGGTACGAACATTGTTAGAGATGGTACGAACTTTGTTAGAGAGGGTACGAACTTTATTAGAGAGGGTACTAACATTGTTCGAGAGGGTACGAACATTGTTCGAGAGGGTACAAACATTGTTCAAGAGGGTACGAACATTGTTCGAGAGGGTACGAACATTGTTAGAGAGGGTACGAACATTGTTATAGATGGTACGAACTTTGTTAGAGAGGGTACGAACTTTGGAAGAGATGGTACGAACATTGTTATAGATGGTACAAACTTTGTTAGAGAGGGTACGAACTTTGTTAGAGATGGTACGGACTTTGTTAGAGAGGGTACGGACATTGTTAGAGATGGTACGAACATTGTTAGAGATGGTACGAACTTTGTTAGAGAGGGTACAAACTTTATTAGAGAGTGTACTAACATTGTTCGAGAGGGTACGAACATTGTTCGAGAGGGTACAAACATTGCTATAGATGGTACGAACTTTTTTAGAGAGGGTACGAACATTGTTAGAGAGGTTACGAACATTGTTATATATGGTACGAACTTTGTTAGAGAGGGTACGAACATTGTTCGAGAGGGTACGAACATTGTTAGAGAGGGTACAAAGATTGCTATCGATGGTACGAACTTTTTTAGAGAGGGTACGAACATTGTTATATATGGTACGAACTTTGCTAGAGAGGGTACGAACTTTGGTAGAGAGGGTACGAACATTGTTATAGATGGTACAAAATTTGTTAGAGATGGTACGAACATTGTTAGAGATGGTACGAACTTTGTTAGAGAGGGTACGAACATTGTTAGAGAGGGTACGAACATTGTTATAGATGGTACGAACTTTGTTAGAGAGGGTACGAACTTTGGTAGAGAAGGTACGAACATTGTTATAGATGGTACGAACATTGTTAGAGAGGGTACGAACTTTGTTAGAGAGGGTACGAACTTTGGTAGAGAGCGTATGAACATTGTTAGAGATGGTACGAACTTTGTGAGGGAGGATACGAACATTGTTAGCGATGGCACGAACTTCGCTAGAGATGGTACGAACATTGTTAGAGATCGTACAAACTTTGTTAGAGAGGGTACGAACATTGTTATAGAGGGTACGAACTTTGTTAGAGAGGGTACGAACTTTGGTAGAGAGCGTACGAACATTGTTAGAGAGGGACGAACTTTGTTAGAGAGGGTACGAACATTGTTAGAAAGGGTACGAACATTGTTAGAGATGGTACGCACTTTGTTAGAGATGGTACGAACTTTGTTAGAGGGGGTACGAACGTTGTTAGAGATAGTACGAACATTGTTAGGGATGGTACGAACTTTGTTAGAGATGCTACAAACTTTGTCACAGATGGTACGAGCTTTGTTAGAGAGGGTACGAACATTGTTCGAGATGGTACGAACATTGTTAGAGAGGGTACGAACATTGTTAGAGATGGTACGAACATTGTTAGAGATGGTACGAACATTGTTAGAGAGGGTACGAACATTGTTAAAGATGGTACGAACTTTGTTAGAGAGGGTAGGAACATTGTTAGAGATGGTACGAACATTGTTAGAGATGGTACGAACTTTGTTAGAGAGGGTACGAACTTTGTTAGAGAGGGTATGAACATTGTTCGAGATGGTACGAACATTGTTAGAGAGGGTACAAACATTGTTAGAGATGGTACGAACTTTGTTAGAGGGGGTACGAATGTTGTTAGAGATAGTACGAACATTGTTAGGGATGGTACGAACTTTGTTAGAGATGCTACAAAGTTTGTTACAGATGGTACGAGCTTTGTTAGAGAGGGTACGAACATTGTTCGAGATGGTACGAACATTGTTAGAGATGGTACGAACATTGTTAGAGATGGTACGAACGTTGTTAGAGAGGGGACGAACATTGTTACAAATGGTACGAACTTTGTTAGAGAGGGTACGAACTTTGTTAGAGAGGGTACGAACATTGTTAAAGATGGTACGAACTTTGTTAGAGAGGGTAGGAACATTGTTAGAGATGGTACGAACATTGTTAGAGATGGTACGAACTTTGTTAGAGAGGGTACGAACTTTATTAGAGAGGGTACTAACATTGTTCGAGAGGGTACGAACATTGTTCGAGAGGGTACAAACATTGTTCAAGAGGGTACGAACATTGTTCGAGAGGGTACGAACATTGTTAGAGAGGGTACGAACATTGTTATAGATGGTACGAACTTTGTTAGAGAGGGTACGAACTTTGGAAGAGATGGTACGAACATTGTTATAGATGGTACAAACTTTGTTAGAGAGGGTACGAACTTTGTTAGAGATGGTACGGACTTTGTTAGAGAGGGTACGGACATTGTTAGAGATGGTACGAACATTGTTAGAGATGGTACGAACTTTGTTAGAGAGGGTACGAACTTTATTAGAGAGTGTACTAACATTGTTCGAGAGGGTACGAACATTGTTCGAGAGGGTACAAACATTGCTATAGATGGTACGAACTTTTTTAGAGAGGGTACGAACATTGTTAGAGAGGTTACGAACATTGTTATATATGGTACGAACTTTGTTAGAGAGGGTACGAACATTGTTCGAGAGGGTACGAACATTGTTAGAGAGGGTACAAAGATTGCTATCGATGGTACGAACTTTTTTAGAGAGGGTACGAACATTGTTATATATGGTACGAACTTTGCTAGAGAGGGTACGAACTTTGGTAGAGAGGGTACGAACATTGTTATAGATGGTACAAAATTTGTTAGAGATGGTACGAACATTGTTAGAGATGGTACGAACTTTGTCAGAGAGGGTACGAACATTGTTAGAGTGGGTACGAACATTGTTATAGATGGTACGAACATTGTTATAGATGGTACGAACATTGTTAGAGAGGGTACGAACTTTGTTAGAGAGGGTACGAACTTTGGTAGAGAGCGTATGAACATTGTTAGAGATGGTACGAACTTTGTGAGGGAGGATACGAACATTGTTAGCGATGGCACGAACTTCGTTAGAGATGGTACGAACATTGTTAGAGATCGTACAAACTTTGTTAGAGAGGGTACGAACATTGTTATAGAGGGTACGAACTTTGTTAGAGAGGGTACGAACTTTGGTAGAGAGGGTACGAACATTGTTAGAGAGGGACGAACTTTGTTAAAGAGGGTACGAACATTGTTAGAAAGGGTACGAACATTGTTAGAGATGGTACGCACTTTGTTAGAGATGGTACGAACTTTGTTAGAGGGGGTACGAACGTTGTTAGAGATAGTACGAACATTGTTAGGGATGGTACGAACTTTGTTAGAGATGCTACAAACTTTGTCACAGATGGTACGAGCTTTGTTAGAGAGGGTACGAACATTGTTCGAGATGGTACGAACATTGTTAGAGAGGGTACGAACATTGTTAGAGATGGTACGAACATTGTTAGAGATGGTACGAACATTGTTAGAGAGGGTATGAACATTGTTCGAGACGGTACGAACGTTGTTAGAGAGGGTACGAACTTTGTTATAAATTATACGAACTTTGTTAGAGAGGATACGAACATTGTTAGCGATGGCACGAACGTTGTTAGAGATGGTACGAACATCGTTAGAGATCGTACAAACTTTGTTAGAGAGGGTACGAATATTGTTATAGAGGGTACGAACTTTGTTAGAGAGGGTACGAACTTTGGTAGAGAGGGTACGAACATTGTTAGAGAGGGACGAACTTTGTTAGAGAGGGACGAACTTTGTTAGAGAGGGTACGAACATTGTTAGAGATGGTACGCACTTTGTTAGAGATGGTACGAACTTTGTTAGAGGGGGTACGAACATTGTTAGGGATGGTATGAACTTTGTTAGAGATGCTACAAACTTTATTACAGATGGTACGAGCTTTGTTAGAGAGGGTACGAACATTGTTCGAGATGGTACGAACATTGTTAGAGAGGGTACGAACATTGTTAGAGATGGTACGAACATTGTTAGAGATGGTACGAACTTTGTTAGAGAGGGTACGAACATTGTTCGAGAGGGTACGAACGTTGTTAGAGAGGGTACGAACATTGTTACAAATGGTACGAACATTGTTAAAGAGGGTACGAACTTTGTTAGAGAGGGTACGAACATTGTTAAAGATGGTACGAACTTTGTTAGAGAGGGTAGGAACATTGTTAGAGATGGTACGAACATTGATAGAGATGGTATGAACTTTGTTAGAGAGGGTACGAATATTGTTCGAGATGGTACGAACTTTGTTAGAGATGGTACGAACATTGTTAGAGATGGTACGAACTTTGTTAGAGAGGGTACGAACATTGTTCGAGATGGTACGAACATTGTTAGAGAGGGTACGAACATTGTTTGAGATGGTACGAACATTGTTAGTGATGGTACGAACTTTGTTAGAGAGGGTACGAACATTGTTCGAGAGGGTACGAACGTTGTTCGAGAGGGTACGAACATTGTTACAAATGGTACGAACTTTGTTAGAGAGGGTACGAACTTTGTTAGAGAGGGTACGAACATTGCTAAAGATGGTACGAACTTTGTTAGAGATGGTAGGAACATTGTTAGAGATGGTACGAACTTTGTTAGAGAGGGTACGAATATTGTTCTAGATGGTACGAACTTTGTTAGAGATGGTACGAACATTGTTAGAGATGGTACGAACTTTGTTAGAGAGGGTACGAACATTGTTCGAGAGGGTACGAACATTGTTATAGAGGGTACGAACTTTGGTAGAGAGGGTACGAACATTTTTAGAGAGGGACGAACTTTGTTAGAGAGGGTACGAACATTGTTAGAGAGGGTACGAACATTGTTATAGATGGTACGAACTTTGTTAGGGAGGGTACGAACTTTGGTAGAGAGGGTACGAACATTGTTCGAGTGGGTACGAACATTGTTAGAGAGGGTACAAACATTGCTATAAATGGTACGAACTTTTTTAGAGAGGGTACGAACATTGTTAGAGAGGGTACGAACTTTGTTAGAGAGGGTACGAACATTGTTCGAGAGGGTACGAACATTGTTAGAGATGGTACGAAGTTTGTTAGAGAGGGTACGAACTTTATTAGAGAGGGTACTAACATTGTTCGAGAGGGTACGAACATTGTTAGAGAGGGTACAAAGATTGCTATAGATGGTACGAAATTTT
Organism: Vitis rotundifolia; assembly: GCA_030254885.1. Taxonomy (NCBI): domain Eukaryota; kingdom Viridiplantae; phylum Streptophyta; class Magnoliopsida; order Vitales; family Vitaceae; genus Vitis; species Vitis rotundifolia. The sequence goes on along the minus strand of JARBHA010000071.1, from coordinate 77,840 downwards.
TTAGAGAGGGTACGAACATTGTTATATATGGTACGAACTTTGTTAGAGAGGGTACGAACATTGTTCGAGAGGGTACGAACATTGTTAGAGAGGGTACGAACATTGTTAGAGATGGTACGAACATTGTTGGAGATGGTACGAACATTGTTAGAGAGGGTACGAACATTGTTCGAGAGGGTACGAACGTTGTTAGAGAGGGTACGAACTTTGTTATAAATTGTACGAACTTTGTTAGAGAGGGTACGAACTTTGTTAGAGAGGATACGAACATTGTTAGCGGTGGCACGAACGTTGTTAGAGATGGTACGAACATCGTTAGAGATCGTACAAACTTTGTTAGAGAGGGTACGAACTTTGTTAGAGAGGGTACGAACTTTGGTAGAGAGGGTATGAACATTGTTAGAGAGGGACGAACTTTGTTAGAGAGGGTACGAACATTGTTAGAGAGGGTACGAACATTGTTAGAGATGGTACGCACTTTGTTAGAGATGGTACGGACTTTGTTAGAGGGGGTACGAACGTTGTTAGAGATAGTCCGAACATTGTTAGGGATGGTACGAACTTTGTTAGAGATGCTACAAACTTTGTTACAGATGGTACGAGCTTTGTTAGAGAGGGTACGAACATTGTTCGAGATGGTACGAACATTGTTAGAGAGGGTACGAACATTGTTAGAGATGGTACGAACATTGTTAGAGATGGTACGAACTTTGTTAGAGAGGGTACGAACATTGTTCGAGAGGGTACGAACGTTGTTAGAGAGGGTACGAACATTGTTACAAATGGTACGAACTTTGTTAGAGAGGGTACGAACTTTGTTAGAGAGGGTACGAACATTGTTAAAGATGGTACGAACTTTGTTAGAGAGGGTAGGAACATTGTTAGAGATGGTACGAACATTGTTAGAGATGGTACGAACTTTGTTAGAGAGGGTACGTATATTGTTCGAGATGGTACGAACTTTGTCAGAGATGGTACGAACATTGTTAGAGATGGTACGAACTTTGTTAGAGAGGGTACGAACATTGTTCGAGATGGTACGAACATTGTTAGAGAGGGTACGAACATTGTTAGAGATGGTACGAACATTGTTAGTGATGGTACGAACTTTGTTAGAGAGGGTACGAACTTTGTTAGAGAGGGTACGAACATTGTTAAAGATGGTACGAACTTTGTTAGAGAGGGTAGGAACATTGTTAGAGATGGTACGAACATTGTTAGAGATGGTACGAACTTTGTTAGAGAGGGTACGAACATTGTTCGAGATGGTACGAACATTGTTAGAGAGGGTACGAACATTGTTAGAGATGGTACGAACATTGTTAGTGATGGTACGAACTTTGTTAGAGAGGGTACGAACATTGTTCGAGAGGGTACGAACGTTGTTAGAGAGGGTACGAACATTGTTACAAATGGTACGAACTTTGTTAGAGAGGGTACGAACTTTGTTAGAGAGGGTACGAACATTGTTAAAGATGGTACGAACTTTGTTAGAGATGGTAGGAACATTGTTAGAGATGGTACAAACTTTGTTAGAGATGGTACGAACTTTGTTAGAGAGGGTACGAATATTGTTCGAGATGGTACGAACTTTTTTAGAGATGGTACGAACATTGTTAGAGATGGTACGAACTTTGTTAGAGAGGGTACGAACATTGTTCGAGAGGGTACGAACTTTGTTAGAGAGGGTAAGAACTTTGGTAGAGAGCGTATGAACATTGTTAGAGAGGGTACGAACATTGTTAGAGAGGGTTCGAACTTTTGTAGAGAGGGTACGAACATTGTTAGAGAGGGACGAACTTTGTTAGAGAGGGTACGAACATTGTTTGAGAGGGTACGAACATTGTTATAGATGGTACGAGCTTTGTTAGGGAGGGTACGAACTTTGGTAGAGAGGGTACGAACATTGTTCGAGAGGGTACGAACATTGTTAGAGAGGGTACAAACATTGCTATAAATGGTACGAACTTTTTTAGAGAGGGTACGAACATTGTTATATATGGTACGAACTTTGTTAGAGAGGGTACGAACATTGTTCGAGAGGGTACGAACATTGTTAGAGATGGTACGAAGTTTGTTAGAGAGGGTACGAACTTTGGTAGAGAGGGTATGAACATTGTTAGAGAGGGACGAACTTTGTTAGAGAGGGTAAGAACATTGTTAGAGAGGGTACGAACATTGTTAGAGATGGTACGCACTTTGTTAGAGATGGTACGGACTTTGTTAGAGGGGGTACGAACGTTCTTAGAGATAGTACGAACATTGTTAGGGATGGTACGAACTTTGTTAGAGATGCTACAAACTTTGTTACAGATGGTACGAGCTTTGTTAGAGAGGGTACGAACATTGTTCGAGATGGTACGAACATTGTTAGAGAGGGTACGAAAATTGTTAGAGATGGTACGAACATTGTTAGAGAGGGTACGAACTTTGTTAGAGAGGGTACGAACATTGTTAAAGATGGTACGAACTTTGTTAGAGAGGGTAGGAACATTGTTAGAGATGGTACGAACATTGTTAGAGATGGTACGAACTTTGTTAGAGAGGGTACGAATATTGTTCGAGATGGTACGAACTTTGTTAGAGATGGTACGAACATTGTTAGAGATGGTACGAACTTTGTTAGAGAGGGTACGAACATTGTTCGAGAGGGTACGAACTTTGTTAGAGAGGGTACAAACATTGCTATAAATGGTACGAACTTTTTTAGAGAGGGTACGAACATTGTTATATATGGTACGAACTTTGTTAGAGAGGGTACGAACATTGTTCGAGAGGGTACGAACATTGTTAGAGATGGTACGAACATTGTTAGAGATGGTACGAAGTTTGTTAGAGAGGGTACGAACTTTATTAGAGAGGGTACTAACATTGTTCGAGAGGGTACGAACATTGTTAGAGAGGGTACAAAGATTGCTATAGATGGTACGAACTTTTTTAGAGAGGGTACGAACATTGTTAGAGAGGGTACGAACATTGTTATATATGGTACGAACTTTGTTAGAGAGGGTACGAACATTGTTAGAGAGGGTACAAAGATTGCTATAGATGGTACGAACTTTTTTAGAGAGGGTACGAACATTGTTAGAGAGGGTACCAACATTGTTATATATGGTACGAACTTTGTTAGAGAGGGTACGAACTTTGGTAGAGAGGGTACGAACATTGTTATATATGGTACGAACTTTGTTAGAGAGGGTACGAACATTGTTCGAGAGGGTACGAACATTGTTAGAGATGGTACGAACATTGTTAGAGATGATACGAAGTTTGTTAGAGAGGGTACGAACTTTATTAGAGAGGGTACTAACATTGTTCGAGAGGGTACGAACGTTGTTAGAGAGGGTACAAAGACTGCTATGGATGGTACGAACTTTTTTAGAGAGGGTACGGACATTGTTAGAGAGGGTACGAACATTGTTATATATGGTACGAACTTTGTTAGAGAGGGTACGAACATTGTTATAGATGGTACGAACTTTGTTAAAGAGGGTACGAACTTTGGTAGAGAGGGTACGAACATTGTTATAGATGGTACGAACATTGTTCGAGAGGGTACGAACGTTGTTAGAGAGGGTACGAACTTTGTTATAAATTGTACGAACATTGTTAGAGAGGGTACGAACTTTGTTAGAGAGGATACGAACATTGTTAGCGATGGCACGAACGTTGTTACAGATGGTACGAACATCGTTAGAGATCGTACAAACTTTGTTAGAGAGGGTACGAACTTTGTTAGAGAGGGTACGAACTTTGTTATAGAGGGTACGAACTTTGGTAGAGAGGGTATGAACATTGTTAGAGAGGGACGAACTTTGTTAGAGAGGGTAAGAACATTGTTAGAGAGGGTACGAACATTGTTAGAGATGGTACGCACTTTGTTAGAGATGGTACGGACTTTGTTAGAGGGGGTACGAACGTTCTTAGAGATAGTACGAACATTGTTAGGGATGGTACGAACTTTGTTAGAGATGCTACAAACTTTGTTACAGATGGTACGAGCTTTGTTAGAGAGGGTACGAACATTGTTCGAGATGGTACGAACATTGTTAGAGAGGGTACGAAAATTGTTAGAGATGGTACGAACATTGTTAGAGAGGGTACGAACTTTGTTAGAGAGGGTACGAACATTGTTAAAGATGGTACGAACTTTGTTAGAGAGGGTAGGAACATTGTTAGAGATGGTACGAACATTGTTAGAGATGGTACGAACTTTGTTAGAGAGGGTACGAATATTGTTCGAGATGGTACGAACTTTGTTAGAGATGGTACGAACATTGTTAGAGATGGTACGAACTTTGTTAGAGAGGGTACGAACATTGTTCGAGAGGGTACGAACTTTGTTAGAGAGGGTACAAACATTGCTATAAATGGTACGAACTTTTTTAGAGAGGGTACGAACATTGTTATATATGGTACGAACTTTGTTAGAGAGGGTACGAACATTGTTCGAGAGGGTACGAACATTGTTAGAGATGGTACGAACATTGTTAGAGATGGTACGAAGTTTGTTAGAGAGGGTACGAACTTTATTAGAGAGGGTACTAACATTGTTCGAGAGGGTACGAACATTGTTAGAGAGGGTACAAAGATTGCTATAGATGGTACGAACTTTTTTAGAGAGGGTACGAACATTGTTAGAGAGGGTACGAACATTGTTATATATGGTACGAACTTTGTTAGAGAGGGTACGAACATTGTTCGAGAGGGTACGAACATTGTTAGAGAGGGTACAAAGATTGCTATAGATGGTACGAACTTTTTTAGAGAGGGTACGAACATTGTTAGAGAGGGTACCAACATTGTTATATATGGTACGAACTTTGTTAGAGAGGGTACGAACTTTGGTAGAGAGGGTACGAACATTGTTATATATGGTACGAACTTTGTTAGAGAGGGTACGAACATTGTTCGAGAGGGTACGAACATTGTTAGAGATGGTACGAACATTGTTAGAGATGATACGAAGTTTGTTAGAGAGGGTACGAACTTTATTAGAGAGGGTACTAACATTGTTCGAGAGGGTACGAACGTTGTTAGAGAGGGTACAAAGACTGCTATGGATGGTACGAACTTTTTTAGAGAGGGTACGGACATTGTTAGAGAGGGTACGAACATTGTTATATATGGTACGAACTTTGTTAGAGAGGGTACGAACATTGTTATAGATGGTACGAACTTTGTTAAAGAGGGTACGAACTTTGTTAGAGATGGTACGCACTTTGTTAGAGATGGTACGGACTTTGTTAGAGGGGGTACGAACGTTCTTAGAGATAGTACGAACATTGTTAGGGATGGTACGAACTTTGTTAGAGATGCTACAAACTTTGTTACAGATGGTACGAGCTTTGTTAGAGAGGGTACGAACATTGTTCGAGATGGTACGAACATTGTTAGAGAGGGTACGAAAATTGTTAGAGATGGTACGAACATTGTTAGAGAGGGTACGAACTTTGTTAGAGAGGGTACGAACATTGTTAAAGATGGTACGAACTTTGTTAGAGAGGGTAGGAACATTGTTAGAGATGGTACGAACATTGTTAGAGATGGTACGAACTTTGTTAGAGAGGGTACGAATATTGTTCGAGATGGTACGAACTTTGTTAGAGATGGTACGAACATTGTTAGAGATGGTACGAACTTTGTTAGAGAGGGTACGAACATTGTTCGAGAGGGTACGAACTTTGTTAGAGAGGGTACAAACATTGCTATAAATGGTACGAACTTTTTTAGAGAGGGTACGAACATTGTTATATATGGTACGAACTTTGTTAGAGAGGGTACGAACATTGTTCGAGAGGGTACGAACATTGTTAGAGATGGTACGAACATTGTTAGAGATGGTACGAAGTTTGTTAGAGAGGGTACGAACTTTATTAGAGAGGGTACTAACATTGTTCGAGAGGGTACGAACATTGTTAGAGAGGGTACAAAGATTGCTATAGATGGTACGAACTTTTTTAGAGAGGGTACGAACATTGTTAGAGAGGGTACGAACATTGTTATATATGGTACGAACTTTGTTAGAGAGGGTACGAACATTGTTCGAGAGGGTACGAACATTGTTAGAGAGGGTACAAAGATTGCTATAGATGGTACGAACTTTTTTAGAGAGGGTACGAACATTGTTAGAGAGGGTACCAACATTGTTATATATGGTACGAACTTTGTTAGAGAGGGTACGAACTTTGGTAGAGAGGGTACAAACATTGTTATAGATGGTACAAAATTTGTTAGAGATGGTATGAACATTGTTAGAGATGGTACGAACTTTGTTAGAGAGGGTACGAACATTGTTAGAGAGGGTACGAACATTGTTATAGATGGTACGAACTCTGTTAGAGAGGGTACGAACTTTGGTAGAGAGGGTACGAACATTGTTATAGATGGTACGAACTTTGTTAGAGAGGGTACGAACTTTGTTAGAGAGGGTACGAACTTTGTTAGAGAGGGTACCAACATTGTTATATATGGTACGAACTTTGTTAGAGAGGGTACGAACTTTGGTAGAGAGCGTATGAACATTGTTAGAGATGGTACGAACTTTGTTAGAGAGGATACGAACATTGTTAGCGATGGCACGAACTTTGTTAGAGATGGTACGAACATTGTTAGAGATCGTACAAACTTTGTTAGAGAGGGTACGAACATTGTTATAGAGGGTACGAACTTTGTTAGAGAGGGTACGAACTTTGGTAGAGAGGGTACGAACATTGTTATAGATGGTACAAACTTTGTTAGAGAGGGTACGAACTTTGTTAGAGATGGTACGAACTTTGTTAAAGAGGGAACGAACTATGTTGGAGATGGTACGAACTTTGTTAGAGATGGTACGAACTTATTTAAAGATGGTATGGACTTTGTTATAGATGGTACGAACTTTGTTAGAAATGGTACGAATTTTGTTAGAGGGGTTACGAACTTTGTTAGAGATGGTACAAACTTTGTGAGAGGGACTACGAACTTTGTTAGAAGGGGTATGAACTTTGTTAGAGAGGGTATGAACTTTGTTAGAGATGGTACGAACTTTTTTAGAGAGGGTACGAACTTTGTTAAAGAGGGAACGAACTATGTTGGAGATGGTACGAAGTTTGTTAGAGATGGTACGAACTTTGTTAGAGAGGGAACGAACTTTGTTAGAGAAGGTACGAACTTTGTTAGAGATGGTGCGAACGTTGTTAGAAATGGTACGAACTTTGTTAGAGGGGTTACGAACTTTGTTAGAGATGGTACGAACTTTGTTAGAGATGGTACGAACTATGTTAGAGGGGGTACGAACTTTGTTAGAGATGGTACGAACTTTGTTAAAGAGGGAACGAACTATGTTTGAGATGGTACGAACTTTGTTAGAGATGGTACGAACGTATTTAAAGTTGGTATGGACTTTGTTAGAGATGGTACGAACTCTGTTAGAAATGGTACGAACTTTGTTAGAGGGGTTACGAACTTTGTTAGAGATGGTACAAACTTTGTTAGAGGGACTACGAACTTTGTTAGAGATGGTCCGAACTTTGTTAGAAGGGGTATGAACTTTATTGGAGATGGTACGAACTTTGTTAGAGAGGGTACTAACTTTGTTAGAGAGGGAACGAACTATGTTGGAGATTATACGAACTTTGTTAGAGATGGTACGAACTTTGTTAGAGGGGTACGAACTTTGTTAGAGATGGTACGAATGTTGTTAGAGACGGTACAGACTTTGTTAAAGAGGGAACGAACTATGTTGGAGATGGTACGAACTTTGTTAGAGATGGTACGAACTTTGTTAGAGAGGGAACGAACTTTGTTAGAGAAGGTACGAACTTTGTTAGAGATGGTGCGAACGTTGTTAGAAATGGTACGAACTTTGTTAGAGGGGTTACGAACTTTGTTAGAGATGGTACGAACGTTGTTAGAGATTGTACGAACTATGTTAGGGGGTGTACGAACTTTGTTAGAGATGGTACGAACTCTGTTAAATAGGGAACGAACTATGTTGGAGATGGTACGAACTTTGTTAGAGATGGTATGAACTTATTTAAAGATGGTATGGACTTTGTTAGAGATGGTACAAACTTTGTTAGAGGGACTACGAACTTTGTTAGAGATGGTACGAACTTTGTTAGAGAGGGAACGAACAATGTTGGAGATGGTACGAACTTTGTTAGAGAGGGAACGAACTATGTTGGAGATGGTACGAACTTTGTTAGAGGGGATACGAACTTTGTTAGAGATGGTACGAACTTTGTGAGAGAGGGTACTAACTTTGTTAGAGAGGGAACGAACGATGTTGGGGATGGTACGAACTTTGTTAGAGATGGTACGAACTTTGTTAGAGGGGGTACGAACTTTGTTAGAGATGGTATGAACGTTGTTAGAGATGGTACGAACTTTGTTAAAGAGGGAACGAACTATGTTGGAGATGGTACGAACTTTGTTAGAGATGCTACGAACTTATTTAAAGATGGTATGGACTTTGTTAGAGATGGTACGAACTCTGGTTGATTCACGTCCAGCTGGTGCTCCTTGATTGAGGGAGTAATCAACAAAATTTATAACCTATATCACCATGCATTGGGATAGCCTCAACTAGTATAGCATCGTGGCTCTAGGATCGTTCACTGGGAAGGGTTTTCAACTCACAATTGATACTAATTCATAGCTGATTTGGTACTTTTTCATTTCAAAGTTAGCTTAAGAAGAAAATGCAAACTTTAGTTGTAAAAGGTTTAGTTTCAAGCTAACTAAAAAGAAAGTAATGGAAATTACTTACGAAGAAAAACATTCCTTGGAGTTTTAGGTTCACAGGGGAGGTTTCTCATGCAAAAACAGGGCTCCGGTCACTTGGTTCAATTCCTCGCATTAGAGAATTAACATGTAGTCAATTCTCTAACCGGTGTTATACAGATGCTTCCCTTTAATGGATTTCATCAATAAATCCTTGTCACTGATGCAACTTGGAATGGCTCGTGCTTCTCACCAAGCGTTTGCCATTCAAGGTGATCATTAACCTTGGACTTCCCGTCCCAAGCTCGCAAGAGATAACTAATGGATGTCTCCTTGGAGTCAAAAAGCTTACCAAGTGTTGGCAATTCAAGAAAATCCCACCTTCAAGTCACCTCCCAGAAGCTCGCAAGAGGTAAACTAGTGCATCTCTATGGACGGAGATCACTTGCCTTACCAAGTGTTGGCTCAGGTGACTTGCAAGGTGTTTTAAGTTAATCTAAAAACATAGAAATCATTAACGGGTCACACTTACTCTTCATTAATGGCTAAAACCACAAAACTACCCATTCTTGCAGTTGGAACCTTTCCCGGTAACCTTAACTCCAAGGAACTAAAAGCTTAGCCACCCATTCTCTGAGGAAACCTCCTCAGAGCTTGTTTGGCTAACAAGAAAAATAGAAACAAAGTGGGAAGGTAAGGTGAAGAAATACTCTGAACTTTTCTATATATAAAATGGTCTCCTGGAACAAAATTCCCGAGCATCCTCATAAGTGTTTACAAAAGAGTTTATATAGGAAGGCAATTTACCCTTCCTTCCATACTTCCTAGCTAAGGAATTACATAAGTGGCTGAATACAAGGAGAAAATGGAGATTTTTACACAAAATATCAGAAGAAAAAGAGTCGGTGAACAAATATCCCATTTTCGCACGTTGCATGGTGACTTGCGAAATTTCTCAAGTTGATTTCGCATGTTGAAATCCACTTTTGCACGTTGAGCTTCAAGTTCACAAGTTGCAAAATCACTTTCGCATGTTGGCCTTCACCGAGAATGCACAGCTGCCATCCATTTCCACTTCGCACGGCAAGCTTCAATTTCGCACGTTGGAGTTCCAATTTCGCAAGGTGCGAAATTGTCCCTCAGCTGGATGCAGTTGTCTTCCGAAAGCCATATCTTCCTCATTTCAGCTCCAAATCGCACACGGTTTGAAGCGTTGAATTCTTGACTTCCAGAGCTTTCCAAAGGTATAAAGCATGCACAAAATGGACTTCGGGAAGTGCTCCAAAAGTGGGAAGGAAGACTGAAGCTGGCATGCTCTATTTTCTTTACTCTGTTTTCCTCTCTCCTTTGTTCTTTCCTTGCATACTTTACCCGACTATGGCAAAGGACTATGAGGCTCCAAAGCTTGGTTCTTCATGAATTTGTGCTTCCAAAAGCCTTGTCATGAACTATATACAACTCTCCCTCATTCTTAAATTGCCTTGGTGAGCAAAAAGCTATCAAAAACACCAAAACTTAACACAATTTGATTAGAAACAATTGCAAAGGCCCTTAACATGTCAATTGAGTTAAAACGTGATAATTACTACTCAAGAGAGTTCAAAAGAGTTAATTACAAGCTATGAAATAGCACTTTTTGAGTAGTAATCAGGTATGAACTTTGTTAGAGATGGTACGAACTTTGTTAGAGAGGGTACGAACTTTGTTACAGAGGGAACGAACTATGTTGGAGATGGTACGAACTTTGTTAGAGATGGTACGAACTTATTTAAGGATGGTATGGACTTTGTTAGAGATGGTACGAACTTTGTTAGAAATGGTACGAACTTTGTTAGAGGGGTTACGAACTTTCTTAGAGATGGTACAAACTTTGTTAGATCGACTACGAACTTTGTTAGAGATGGTACGAACTTTGTTAGAGATGGCGCGAACGTTGTTAGAAATGGTACGAACTTTGTTAGAGGGGTTACGAACTTTGTTAGAGATGGTACGAACTTTGTTAGAGATGGTACGAACTATGTTAGAGGGGGTACGAACTTTGTTAGAGATGGTACGAACTTTGTTAAAGAGGGAACGAACTATGTTGGAGATGGTACGAACTTTGTTAGAGATGGTACGAACTTATTTAAGGATGGTATGGACTTTGTTAGAGATGGTACGAACTTTGTTAGAAATGGTACGAACTTTGTTAGAGGGGTCACGAACTTTCTTAGAGATGGTACAAACTTTGTTAGACCGACTATGAACTTTGTTAGAGATGGTACGAACTTTGTTAGAGATGGTGCGAACGTTGTTAGAAATGGTACGAACTTTGTTAGAGGGGTTACGAACTTTGTTAGAGATGGTACGAACTATGTTAGAGGGGGTACGAACTTTGTTGGAGATGGTACGAACTTTGTTAAAGAGGGAACGAACTATGTTGGAGATGGTACGAACTTTGTTAGAGATGGTACGAACTTATTTAAAGTTGGTATGGACTTTGTTAGAGAGGGAACGAAGTTTGTTAGAGATGGTACGAACTTTATTAGGGATGGTGCGAACTTTGTTAGAGAGGGAACGAACTATGTTGGAGATGGTACGAACTTTGTTAGAGATGGTACGAACGTTGTTAGAGATCGTACGAACTATGTTGGATATGGTACGAACTTATTTAAAGATGCTATGGACTATGTTAGAGATGGTACGAACTTTTTTAGAAATGGTACGAACTTTGTTAGAGATGGTACAAACTTTGTTAGAGGGACTACGAACTTTGTTAGAGATGGTACGAACTTTGTTAGAGGGGGTATGAACTTTGTTGGAGATGGTACGAACTTTGTTAGAGATGGTATGAACTTTGTTAGAGAGGGTACTAACTTTGTTAGAGAGGGAAAGAACTGTGTTGGAGATGGTACGAACTTTGTTAAAGATGGTACGAACTTTGTTAGAGGGGGTACGAACTTTGTTAGAGATGGTACGAACTTTGTTAGAGGGGTTACGAACTTTGTTAGAGATGGTACCAACTTTGTTAGAGAGGGGACGAACTATGTTGGAGATGGTACAAACTTTGTTAGAGATGGTACGAACTTTGTTAGAGGGGGTACGAACTTTGTTAGAGATGGTACGAACTTTTTTAGAAATAGTACGAACTTTGTTAGAGATGGTACAAACTTTGTTAGAGGGACTACGAACTTTGTTAGAGATGATACGAACTTTGTTAAAGGGGGTATGAACTTTGTTGGAGATGGTACGAACTTTGTTAGAGCTGGTACGAACTTTGTTAGAGAGGGAACGAACTATGTTGGAGATGGTACGAACTTTGTTAGAGAGGGAACGAACTATGTTGGAGATGGTACAAACTTTGTTAGAGAGGTTACGAACTTTGTTAGAGATGATACGAACTGTGTTAGATGAGGTACGAACTTTGTTAGAGATGGTACGAACGTTGTTAGAGATGGTACGAACTTTGTTAAAGAGGGAACGAACTATGTAGGAGATGGTACGAACTTATTTAAGGATTGTATGGACTTTGTTAGAGATGGTACGAACTTTGTTAGAAATGGTACGAACTTTGTTAGATGGGTTACGAACTTTCTTAGAGATGGTACAAACTTTGTTAGACGGACTAGGAACTTTGTTAGAGATGCTGCGATAGTTGTTAAATTGGTACGAACTTTGTTAGAGGGGTTACGAACTTTGTTAGAGATGGTACGAACTTTGTTAGAGATGGTACGAACTATGTTAGAGGGGGTACGAACTTTGTTAAAGATGGTACGAACTTTGTTAAAGAGGGAACGAACTATGTTGGAGATGGTACGAACTTTGTCAGAGATGGTACGAACTTATTTAAAGGTTGTATGGACTTTGTTAGAGAGGGAACGAAGTTTGTTAGAGATGGTACGAACTTTATTAGAGATGGTGCGAAGTTTGTTAGAGAGGGAACGAACTATGTTGGAGATGGTACGAACTTTGTTAGAGATGATACGAACGTTGTTAGAGATGGTACGAACTTTGTTAAAGAGGGAACGAACTATGTTGGATATGGTACGAACTTTGTTTGAGAAGGTACGAGCTTATTTAAAGATGGTATGGACTTTGTTAGAGATGGTACGAACTTTGTTACAAATCGAACGAACTTTGTTAGAGGGGTTACGAACTTTGTTAGAGATGGTATAAACTTTGTTAGAGGGACTACGAACTTTGTTAGAGATGGTACGAACTTTGTTAGAGAGGGTACTAACTTTGTTAAAGAGGGAACGAACTATGTTGGAGATGGTATGAACTTTGTTAGAGATGGTACGAACTTTGTTAGAGGGGGTACGAACTTTGTTAGAGGGGTTACGAACTTTGTTAGAGATGGTACAAACTTTGTTAGAGAGGGGACGAACTATGTTGGTGATGGTACGAACTTTGTTAGAGATGGTACGAACTTTGTTAGAGGGGGTACGAACTTTGTTAGAGATGGTACGAACTTTGTTAGAAATGGTACAAACTTTGTTAGAGGGGCTACGAACTTTGTTAGAGATGGTACAAACTTTGTTAGAGGGACTACGAACTTTGTTTGAGATGGTACGAACTTTGTTAGAGGGGGTATGAACTTTGTTAGAGGGGGTATGAATTTTGTAAGAGATGGTACGAACTTTGTTAGAGATGGTATGAACTTTGTTGGAGAGGGAACGAACTATGTTGCAGATGGTACGAACTTTGTTAGAGATGGTACGAACTTTGTTAGAGGGGGTAGGAACTTTGTTAGAGATGGTACGAACTTTGTTAGTGGGGCTACGAACTTTGTTAGAGATGGTACAAACTTTGTTAGAGGGACTACGAACTTTGTTAGAGGGGGTCTGAACTTTGTCAGAGATGGTACGAACTTTGTTAGAGGGGGTACGAACTTTGTTAGAGATGGTACGAACTTTGTTAAAGAGGGAACGAACTATATTGGAGATGATACGAACTTTGTTAGACATGGTACGAACTTATTTAAAGATGGTATGGACTTTGTTAGAGATGGTATGAACTTTTTTAAAAATGGTATGAACTTTGTTAGAGGGGTTACGAACTTTGTTAGAGATGGTACAAACTTTTTTAGACGGACTACGAACTTTGTTTGAGATGGTACGAACTTTGTTAGAGTGGGTATGAACTTTGTTAGAGGGGGTATGAACTTTGTTACAGGGGGTATGAATTTTGTTAGAGATGGTACGAACTTTGTTAGAGATGGTATGAACTTTGTTGGAGAGGGAACGAACTATGTTGGTGATGGTACGAACTTTGTTAGAGATGGTACGAACTTTGTTAGAGGGGGTACGAACTTTGTTAGAGATGGTACGAACTTTGTTAGAAATGGTACAAACTTTGTTAGAGGGGCTACGAACTTTGTTAGAGATGGTACAAACTTTGTTAGAGGGACTACGAACTTTGTTTGAGATGGTACGAACTTTGTTAGAGGGGGTATGAACTTTGTTAGAGGGGGTATGAATTTTGTAAGAGATGGTACGAACTTTGTTAGAGATGGTATGAACTTTGTTGGAGAGGGAACGAACTATGTTGCAGATGGTACGAACTTTGTTAGAGATGGTACGAACTTTGTTAGAGGGGGTAGGAACTTTGTTAGAGATGGTACGAACTTTGTTAGTGGGGCTACGAACTTTGTTAGAGATGGTACAAACTTTGTTAGAGGGACTACGAACTTTGTTAGAGGGGGTCTGAACTTTGTCAGAGATGGTACGAACTTTGTTAGAGGGGGTACGAACTTTGTTAGAGATGGTACGAACTTTGTTAAAGAGGGAACGAACTATATTGGAGATGATACGAACTTTGTTAGACATGGTACGAACTTATTTAAAGATGGTATGGACTTTGTTAGAGATGGTATGAACTTTTTTAAAAATGGTATGAACTTTGTTAGAGGGGTTACGAACTTTGTTAGAGATGGTACAAACTTTTTTAGACGGACTACGAACTTTGTTTGAGATGGTACGAACTTTGTTAGAGTGGGTATGAACTTTGTTAGAGGGGGTATGAACTTTGTTACAGGGGGTATGAATTTTGTTAGAGATGGTACGAACTTTGTTAGAGATGGTATGAACTTTGTTGGAGAGGGAACGAACTATGTTGGTGATGGTACGAACTTTGTTAGAGATGGTACGAACTTTGTTAGAGGGGGTACGAACTTTGTTAGAGATGGTACGAACTTTGTTAGAAATGGTACAAACTTTGTTAGAGGGGCTACGAACTTTGTTAGAGATGGTACAAACTTTGTTAGAGGGACTACGAACTTTGTTTGAGATGGTACGAACTTTGTTAGAGGGGGTATGAACTTTGTTAGAGGGGGTATGAATTTTGTAAGAGATGGTACGAACTTTGTTAGAGATGGTATGAACTTTGTTGGAGAGGGAACGAACTATGTTGCAGATGGTACGAACTTTGTTAGAGATGGTACGAACTTTGTTAGAGGGGGTAGGAACTTTGTTAGAGATGGTACGAACTTTGTTAGTGGGGCTACGAACTTTGTTAGAGATGGTACAAACTTTGTTAGAGGGACTACGAACTTTGTTAGAGGGGGTCTGAACTTTGTTAGAGATGGTACGAACTTTGTTAGAGGGGGTACGAACTTTGTTAGAGATGGTACGAACTTTGTTAAAGAGGGAACGAACTATATTGGAGATGATACGAACTTTGTTAGACATGGTACGAACTTATTTAAAGATGGTATGGACTTTGTTAGAGATGGTACGAACTTTTTTAAAAATGGTACGAACTTTGTTAGAGGGGTTACGAACTTTGTTAGAGATGGTACAAACTTTGTTAGACGGACTACGAACTTTGTTTGAGATGGTACGAACTTTGTTAGAGGGGGTATGAACTTTGTTAGAGGGGGTATGAACTTTGTTACAGGGGTATGAATTTTGTTAGAGATGGTACGAACTTTGTTAGAGATGGTATGAACTTTGTTGGAGAGGGAACGAACTATGTTGCAGATGGTACGAACTTTGTTAGAGATGGTACGAACTTTGTTAGAGGGGGTAGGAACTTTGTTAGAGATGGTACGAACTTTGTTAGTGGGGCTACGAACTTTGTTAGAGATGGTACAAACTTTGTTAGAGGGACTACGAACTTTGTTAGAGGGGGTCTGAACTTTGTTAGAGATGGTACGAACTGTGTTAGAGGGGGTACGAACTTTGTTAGAGATGGTACGAACTTTGTTAAAGAGGGAACGAACTATATTGGAGATGATACGAACTTTGTTAGACATGGTACGAACTTATTTAAAGATGGTATGGACTTTGTTAGAGATGGTACAAACTTTGTTAGACGGACTACGAACTTTGTTTGAGATGGTACGAACTTTGTTAGAGGGGGTATGAACTTTGTTAGAGGGGGTATGAACTTTGTTACAGGGGGTATGAATTTTGTTAGAGATGGTACGAACTTTGTTAGAGATGGTATGAACTTTGTTGGAGAGGGAACGAACTATGTTGCAGATGGTACGAACTTTGTTAGAGATGGTACGAACTTTGTTAGAGGGGGTAGGAACTTTGTTAGAGATGGTACGAACTTTGTTAGTGGGGCTACGAACTTTGTTAGAGATGGTACAAACTTTGTTAGAGGGACTACGAACTTTGTTAGAGGGGGTCTGAACTTTGTTAGAGATGGTATGAACTTTGTTAGAGGGGGTACGAACTTTGTTAGAGATGGTACGAACTTTGTTAAAGAGGGAATGAACTATATTGGAGATGATACGAACTTTGTTAGACATGGTACGAACTTATTTAAAGATGGTATGGACTTTGTTAGAGATGGTACGAACTTTTTTAAAAATGGTACGAACTTTGTTAGAGGGGTTACGAACTTTGTTAGAGATGGTATGAACTTTGTTAGAGATGGTATGGACTTTGTTAGAGATGGTACGAACTTTGTTAGAGAGGGAACGAACTATGTTGGAGATGGTACGAACTTTGTTATAGAGGGAACGAACTTTGTTAGAGATGGTACGAACTTTGTTAGAGATGGTACGAACGTTGTTAGAAATGGTACGAACTTTGTTAGAGAGGTTACGAACTTTGTTAGAGATGATACGAACTATGTTAGATGAGGTACGAACTTTGTTAGAGATGGTACGAACGTTGTTAGAGATGGTACGAACTTTGTTAAAGAGGGAACGAACTATGTAGGAGATGGTACGAACTTTGTTAGAGAAGGTACGAACTTATTTAAGGATTGTATGGACTTTGTTAGAGATGGTACGAACTTTGTTAGAAATGGTACGAACTTTGTTAGATGGGTTACGAACTTTCTTAGAGATGGTACAAACTTTGTTAGACGGACTACGAACTTTGTTAGAGATGGTAGGAACTTTGTTAGAGATGCTGCGAAAGTTGTTAAATTCGTACGAACTTTGTTAGAGGGGTTACGAACTTTGTTAGAGATGGTACGAACTTTGTTAGAGATGGTACGAACTATGTGAGAGGGGGTACGAACTTTGTTAAAGATGGTACGAACTTTGTTAGAGATGGTACGAACTATGTGAGAGGGGGTACGAACTTTGTTAAAGATGGTACGAACTTTGTTAAAGAGGGAACGAACTATGTTGGAGATGGTACGAACTTTGTCAGAGATGGTACGAACTTTGTTAGATGGGTTACGAACTTTCTTAGAGATGGTACAAACTTTGTTAGACGGACTACAAACTTTGTTAGAGGGACTACGAACTTTGTTTGAGATGGTACGAACTTTGTTAGAGGGGGTATGAACTTTGTTAGAGGGGGTATGAATTTTGTTAGAGATGGTACGAACTTTGTTAGAGATGGTATGAACTTTGTTGGAGAGGGAACGAACTATGTTGCAGATGGTACGAACTTTGTTAGAGATGGTACGAACTTTGTTAGAGGGGGTAGGAACTTTGTTAGAGATGGTACGAACTTTGTTAGGGGGGCTACGAACTTTGTTAGAGATGGTACAAACTTTGTTAGAGGGACTACGAACTTTGTTAGAGGGGGTCTGAACTTTGTTAGAGATGGTACGAACTTTGTTAGAGGGGGTACGAACTTTGTTAGAGATGGTACGAACTTTGTTAAAGAGGGAACGAACTATATTGGAGATGATACGAACTTTGTTAGACATGGTACGAACTTATTTAAAGATGGTATGGACTTTGTTAGAGATGGTACGAACTTTTTTAAAAATGGTACGAACTTTGTTAGAGGGGTTACGAACTTTGTTAGAGATGGTACAAACTTTGTTAGACGGACTACGAACTTTGTTTGAGATGGTACGAACTTTGTTAGAGGGGGTATGAACTTTGTTAGAGGGGGTATGAACTTTGTTACAGGGGTATGAATTTTGTTAGAGATGGTACGAACTTTGTTAGAGATGGTATGAACTTTGTTGGAGAGGGAACGAACTATGTTGCAGATGGTACGAACTTTGTTAGAGATGGTACGAACTTTGTTAGAGGGGGTAGGAACTTTGTTAGAGATGGTACGAACTTTGTTAGTGGGGCTACGAACTTTGTTAGAGATGGTACAAACTTTGTTAGAGGGACTACGAACTTTGTTAGAGGGGGTCTGAACTTTGTTAGAGATGGTACGAACTGTGTTAGAGGGGGTACGAACTTTGTTAGAGATGGTACGAACTTTGTTAAAGAGGGAACGAACTATATTGGAGATGATACGAACTTTGTTAGACATGGTACGAACTTATTTAAAGATGGTATGGACTTTGTTAGAGATGGTACAAACTTTGTTAGACGGACTACGAACTTTGTTTGAGATGGTACGAACTTTGTTAGAGGGGGTATGAACTTTGTTAGAGGGGGTATGAACTTTGTTACAGGGGGTATGAATTTTGTTAGAGATGGTACGAACTTTGTTAGAGATGGTATGAACTTTGTTGGAGAGGGAACGAACTATGTTGCAGATGGTACGAACTTTGTTAGAGATGGTACGAACTTTGTTAGAGGGGGTAGGAACTTTGTTAGAGATGGTACGAACTTTGTTAGTGGGGCTACGAACTTTGTTAGAGATGGTACAAACTTTGTTAGAGGGACTACGAACTTTGTTAGAGGGGGTCTGAACTTTGTTAGAGATGGTATGAACTTTGTTAGAGGGGGTACGAACTTTGTTAGAGATGGTACGAACTTTGTTAAAGAGGGAATGAACTATATTGGAGATGATACGAACTTTGTTAGACATGGTACGAACTTATTTAAAGATGGTATGGACTTTGTTAGAGATGGTACGAACTTTTTTAAAAATGGTACGAACTTTGTTAGAGGGGTTACGAACTTTGTTAGAGATGGTATGAACTTTGTTAGAGATGGTATGGACTTTGTTAGAGATGGTACGAACTTTGTTAGAGAGGGAACGAACTATGTTGGAGATGGTACGAACTTTGTTATAGAGGGAACGAACTTTGTTAGAGATGGTACGAACTTTGTTAGAGATGGTACGAACGTTGTTAGAAATGGTACGAACTTTGTTAGAGAGGTTACGAACTTTGTTAGAGATGATACGAACTATGTTAGATGAGGTACGAACTTTGTTAGAGATGGTACGAACGTTGTTAGAGATGGTACGAACTTTGTTAAAGAGGGAACGAACTATGTAGGAGATGGTACGAACTTTGTTAGAGAAGGTACGAACTTATTTAAGGATTGTATGGACTTTGTTAGAGATGGTACGAACTTTGTTAGAAATGGTACGAACTTTGTTAGATGGGTTACGAACTTTCTTAGAGATGGTACAAACTTTGTTAGACGGACTACGAACTTTGTTAGAGATGGTAGGAACTTTGTTAGAGATGCTGCGAAAGTTGTTAAATTCGTACGAACTTTGTTAGAGGGGTTACGAACTTTGTTAGAGATGGTACGAACTTTGTTAGAGATGGTACGAACTATGTGAGAGGGGGTACGAACTTTGTTAAAGATGGTACGAACTTTGTTAGAGATGGTACGAACTATGTGAGAGGGGGTACGAACTTTGTTAAAGATGGTACGAACTTTGTTAAAGAGGGAACGAACTATGTTGGAGATGGTACGAACTTTGTCAGAGATGGTACGAACTTTGTTAGATGGGTTACGAACTTTCTTAGAGATGGTACAAACTTTGTTAGACGGACTACAAACTTTGTTAGAGGGACTACGAACTTTGTTTGAGATGGTACGAACTTTGTTAGAGGGGGTATGAACTTTGTTAGAGGGGGTATGAATTTTGTTAGAGATGGTACGAACTTTGTTAGAGATGGTATGAACTTTGTTGGAGAGGGAACGAACTATGTTGCAGATGGTACGAACTTTGTTAGAGATGGTACGAACTTTGTTAGAGGGGGTAGGAACTTTGTTAGAGATGGTACGAACTTTGTTAGGGGGGCTACGAACTTTGTTAGAGATGGTACAAACTTTGTTAGAGGGACTACGAACTTTGTTAGAGGGGGTCTGAACTTTGTTAGAGATGGTACGAACTTTGTTAGAGGGGGTACGAACTTTGTTAGAGATGGTACAAACTTTGTTAAAGAGGGAACGAACTATATTGGAGATGATACGAACTTTGTTAGACATGGTACGAACTTATTTAAAGATGGTATGGACTTTGTTAGAGATGGTACGAACTTTTTTAAAAATGGTACGAACTTTGTTAGAGGGGTTACGAACTTTGTTAGAGATGGTACAAACTTTGTTAGAGGGACTACGAACTTTGTTTGAGATGGTACGAACTTTGTTAGAGGGGGTATGAACTTTGTTAGAGGGGGTATGAACTTTGTTAGAGGGGGTATGAACTTTGTTAGGGATGGTTCGAAATTTGTTGGAGATGGTCTGAACTTTGTTGGAGAGGGGACGAACTATGTTGGAGATGGTACGAACTTTGTTACAGATGGTACGAACTTTGTTAGAGGGACTACGAACTTTGTTTGAGATGGTACGAACTTTGTTAGAGGGGGTATGAACTTTGTTAAAGAAGGTATGAATTTTATTAGAGATGGTACGAACTTTGTTAGAGATGGTATAAACTTTGTTGGAGAGGGAACGAACTATTTTTGAGATGGTACGAACTTTGTTAGAGATGGTAGGAACTTTGTTATAGGGGTACGAACTTTGTTAGAGATGGTACGAACTTTGTTAGTGGGGCTACGAACTTTATTAGAGATGGTACAAACTTTGTTAGAGGGACTACGAACTTTGTTAGAGATTGTACGAACTTATTTAAAGTTGGTATGGACTTTGTTAGAGAGGGAACGAAGTTTGTTAGAGATGGTACGAACTTTATTAGAGATGGTGCGAAGTTTGTTAGAGAGGGAACGAACTATGTTGGAGATGGTACGAACTTTGTTAGAGATGATACGAATGTTGTTAGAGATGGTACGAACTTTGTTAAAGAGGGAACGAACTATGTTGGATATGGTACGAACTTTGTTTGAGAAGGTACGAGCTTATTTAAAGATGGTATGGACTTTGTTAGAGATGGTACGAACTTTGTTAGAAATCGAACGAACTTTGTTAGAGGGGTTACGAACTTTGTTAGAGATGGTATAAACTTTGTTAGAGGGACTACGAACTTTGTTCGAGATGGTACGAACTTTGTTAGAGAGGGTACTAACTTTGTTAAAGAGGGAACGAACTATGTCTGAGATGGTATGAACTTTGTTAGAGATGGTACGAACTTTGTTAGAGGGGGTACGAACTTTGTTAGAGGGGTTACAAACTTTTTTAGATATGGTACAAACTTTGTTAGAGAGGGGACGAACTATGTTGGAGATGGTACGAACTTTGTTAGAGATGGTACGAACTTTGTTAGAGGGGGTGTGAACTTTGTTAGAGATGGTACGAACTTTGTTAGAAACGGTACAAACTTTGTTAGAGGGGCTACGAACTTTGTTAGAGGTGGTACAAACTTTGTTAGAGGGACTACGAACTTTGTTTGAGATGGTACGAACTTTGTGAGAGGGGGTATGAACTTTGTTACAAGGGGTATGAATTTTGTTAGAGATGGTACGAACTTTGTTAGAGATGGTATGAACTTTGTTGGAGAGGGAACGAACTATGTTGCAGATGGTACGAACTTTGTTAGAGATGGTACGAACTTTGTTAGAGGGGGTAGGAACTTTGTTAGAGATGGTACGAACTTTGTTAGTGGGCTACGAACTTTGTTAGAGCTGGTACAAACTTTGTTAGAGGGACTACGAACTTTGTTAAAGGGGGTCTGAACTTTGTTAGAGATGGTACGAACTTTGTTAGAGGGGGTACGAACTTTGTTAGAGATGGTACGAACTTTGTTAAAGAGGGAACGAACTATATTGGAGATGATACGAACTTTGTTAGACATGGTACGAACTTATTTAAAGATGGTATGGACTTTGTTAGAGATGGTACGAACTTTTTTAAAAATGGTACGAACTTTGTTAGAGGGGTTACGAACTTTGTTAGAGATGGTACAAACTTTGTTAGAGGGACTACGAACTTTGTTCCAGATGATACGAACTTTGTCAGAGAGGGTACTAACTTTGTTAAAGAGAGAACGAACTATGTTGGAGATGGTATGAACTTTGTGAGAGATGGTACGAACTTTGTTAGAGGGGGTACGGACTTTGTTAGAGATGGTACGAACTTTGTTAGAGGGGTTACGAACTTTGTTAGAGATGGTACAAACTTTGTTAGAGAGGGGACGAACTATGTTGGAGATGGTACGAACTTTGTTAGAGATGGTACGAACTTTGTTAGAGGGGGTACGAACTTTGCGAGAGATGGTACAAACTTTGTTAGAGGGACTACGAACTTTGTTTGAGATGGTACGAACTTTGTTAGAGGGGGTATGAACTTTGTTAAAGGAGGTATGAATTTTGTTAGAGATGGTACGAACTTTGTTAGCGATGGTATGAACTTTGTTGGAGAGGGAACGAACTATGTTGGAGATGGTATGAACTTTGTTAGAGATGGTACGAACTTTGTTATAGGGGGTACGAACTTTGTTAGAGATGGTACGAACTTTGTTAGTGGGGCTACGAACTTTGTTAGAGATGGTACAAACTTTGTTAGAGGGACTACGAACTTTGTTAGAGATGGTACGAACTTTGTTAGAGGGGGTCTAAACTTTGTTAGGGATGGTACGAACTTTGTTAGAGATGGTACGAACTTTGTTAGAGGGGGTACGAACTTTGTTAGAGATGGTACGAACTTTGTTAAAGAGGGAACGAACTATATTGGAGATGGTACGAACTTTGTTAGACATGGTACGAACTTATTTAAAGATAGTATGGACTTTGTTAGAGATGGTACGAACTTTTTTAGAAATGGTACGAACTTTGTTAGAGGGACTACGAACTTAATTAGAGGGGGTATGAACTTTGTTGGAGGTGGTACGAACTTTGTTAGAGATGGTAGGAACTTTGTTAGAGAGAGTACTAACTTTGTTAGAGAGGGAACGAACTATGTTGGAGATGGTACTAACTTTGTTAGAGATGGTACGAACTTTGTTAGAGGGGGTACGAACTTTGTTAGAGATGGTTAGAACTTTGTTAAAGAGGGAACGAACTATATTGGAGATGGTACGAACTTTGTTAGACATGGTACGAACATTGTTAGAGATGGTACGAACATTGTTAGAGATGGTACGTACTTTGTTAGAGGGGGTACGAACTTTGTTTTAGATGGTACGAACTTTGTTATAGGGGGAACGAACTTTGTTAGAGATCGTACGAACTTTGTTAGAGATAATACGAACATTGTTAGAAATGGTACAAACTTTGTTAGAGGGACTACGAACTTTGTTAGACATGGTACGAACTTTGTTAGAGACGGTATGGACTTTGTTAGAGATGGTACGAACGTTATTACAGATGGTACAACTTTGTTAGAGAGGGTACGAACTTTGTTTGAGAGGGAACGAACTATGTTGGAGATGGAACGAACTTTGTTAGAGTGGGTACGAACTTTGTTAGAGATGGTACGAACTTTGTTAGAGATGGTACGAACTTTGTTAGAGGGGGTACGAACTTTGTTTTAGATGGTACGAACTTTGTTATAGAGGGAATGAACTTTGTTAGAGATCGTACGAACTTTGTTAGAGATAATACGAACATTGTTAGAAATGGTACAAACTTTGTTAGAGGGACTACGAACTTTGTTAGAGATGGTACGAACATTGTAAGAGGGGCTACGAACTTTGTTAAAGATCGTACGAACTTTGTTAGAGGGGGTACGAACATTGTTAGAGATGGTACGAACTTTGTTAGAGGGGGTAGGAACTTTATTAGAGAGGTACGAACTTTGTTAGAGATGGTACGAACTTTGTTAGAGAGGGTACGAACTTTGTTAGAGAGGGAACGAACTATGTTGGAGATGGTACGAACTTTGTTAGAGATGGTACGAACTTTGTTAGAGATGGTATGAACTTTGTTGGAGAGGGAACGAACTATGTTGGAGATGGTATGAACTTTGTTAGAGATGGTACGAACTTTGTTATAGGGGGTACGAACTTTGTTAGAGATGGTACGAACTTTGTTAGTGGGGCTACGAACTTTGTTAGAGATGGTACAAACTTTGTTAGAGGGACTACGAACTTTGTTAGAGATGGTACGAACTTTGTTAGAGGGGGTCTGAACTTTGTTAGGGATGGTACGAACTTTGTTAGAGATGGTACGAACTTTGTTAGAGGGGGTACGAACTTTGTTAGAGATGGTACGAACTTTGTTAGAGGGGTTACGAACTTTGTTAGAGATGGTACAAACTTTGTTAGAGGGACTACGAACTTTGTTAAAGATGGTACGAACTTTGGGACCACTTGAGTAGGACTCACCCAAGGGCTGTCAGATATGGGATAGATAATACCCGCTTGAAGTAACTTCAGCACCTCAGCTCGTACCACTTCTTGTAAATGAGGATTCAGTCTCCTTTGAGGTTGACGAATTGGCTTAGCTTCCTTCTCCATATATATGTGATGTATACAAACCAAAGGACTGATTCCTTTCAAGTCAGATATTTGCCATCCGATTGCTTTCTTACACCTCTTAAGAACTTCAAGTAAAGAAGTCTCCTGATGAGTGGTAAGAGATGAAGATATAACAACAGGGCATTGGTCATTTTCTTCCAGGTACGTATATTTCAACTCCATGGGCAGAGGTTTCAAATTGAGCTTTGGGATCTCTTCCTTAACAGCTTCTTGTGCCTCCTCTGGATTGAATAAAGGTAGAATCTCTTCTTTCCTCCTCCAACCTTGTTGAGTAGCAAGCACATCAGTGGGTTCAGACAACCCTTCTACAAGATCCTCAAGACTTTCATTCAACTTGTCTTGCATATTCTGATTACAGTGCTCCTCCACTAGAGTGTCAATAATGCATACCTCTTCTGGACCTTCCTCTTCTTCCGGAGCAGTGAGCTTCTTAGACATATAAAAGATATTAAGCTCAAGTGTCATGTTGCCAAAAGTGAGTTGCATAAGTCCATTCCTACAATTGATGATTGCATTTGAAGTAGCAAGAAATGGCCTTCCAAGGATGATAGGAACATAATTGGCTTCCTTAACAAAAGGATCAGTATCAAGAACAACAAAATCTACTGGATAGTAGAAATTATCAACCTGAACTAAAACATCTTCAATTACCCCCCTTGGAATTTTCACTGATCTATCAGCTAAGGATAGAGTGATTGAGGTTGGCTTCAATTCACCAAGTCCCAATTGCTTGTAGACAGAGTATGGTTGCAAATTCACACTTGCTCCCAAATCTAATAAAGCTTTTTCCACTACCTTTCCTCCAATCATGACTGAAATGGTAGGACTTCCCGGATCTTTGTACTTCAAAGGAGTCTTGCATTGGATGATGGCACTTACTTGCTCAGTCAAGAAGGCTTTCTTGTTCACATTCAACCCTCTTTTGATAGTACACAGGTCCTTTAGGAATTTTGCATACGTTGGAACTTGCTTAATCATATCCAACAATGGAATATTAACCTTCACTTGCCTCAATACCTCAAGGATTTCTGATGCATTTTTGATCCCCTTTTTCCCATGCAAAGCTTGAGGAAAAGGTGGAGATGTGTGCTTCTTCATCAGTTCTTCCTTAGTAAGCTCTTTCTCCGGATTTGCATTGACTGTGGAATCATGATCTTCCTTCCCTTCATTGCTATCTTTCTTCTTTCCTTTCACTTCCTCCCTCTTCTTTGTCTCTTCTTCTTCTTTCTCTTCAGCATGTGGCTTGGGTGTTGGCGGCTCAATCTTTTTACCACTCCTTAGAGTGATCAAGGCTTTAACATCTCTCACCTGTGAAGTTTCTCCTTCAAGAGCTTCCACTTCATGAATACCCTTGGGGTTTTGGTGAGGTTGAGAAGGAAATCTACCCTTCTCTTACACTGTGTTCAAATTAGTGAGCCTTGAAATTGAGTATTGGAGATTGTCAATTTTCTGAGATAATTCATTTTGCATCCCATCCATCCTTTTATTCAAAGTGCTCTCAACACTGTCAATTCTTTGACTTAGTTGAGCAT
Organism: Vitis rotundifolia; assembly: GCA_030254885.1. NCBI lineage: Eukaryota > Viridiplantae > Streptophyta > Magnoliopsida > Vitales > Vitaceae > Vitis > Vitis rotundifolia. The sequence continues at coordinate 51,682 of JARBHA010000071.1, read as the reverse complement.
TGATGGATTTTTGGTCTCCAACAAAATCTCCCACAACCTTGCTTAGATTCACGATTGCTTGCTCAAGATTAGAAGCTTGTTGAGATGGTTGAGATGGTTGAGCCGGCTGTTGATACTGAGGTGCTCTTGGCTTCCATGAAAAATTTGGATGATTCCTCCAACTTGAATTGTAAGTATTGCCATACGAAGCATTGCTATTGGGCTTGAATTGTCCAATAGCATTTGCTTGATCTCCAAACATTTCTCTTGCAACTGGAATTGTAGGGCACTCCTCCACCAAATGCTCATACGACTGACAGATAGAGCATGGCTTCACTTGCACTGGTGGTTCAGCAACAGCTTGCACTTCATGCATCTTTTTCAATTCTAACTCCTCCAACCTTCTCGTCATGGCTGCAAATTTTGCTTGCATATCAACATCTTCATTCAAGGTGTACATCCCAGCCTTAGCACTCGAGACAATTGGTTGAGACTTCATTTTCCCCACTTCTCCTCTATTCGGTTCATCCCATCCCCTTGAGACTTCAGCTACATAACTCAAGAAATCCATAGCTTCCTCAGGATTCTTACTCATGAAATCTCCTCCACACATTGTTTCGAGGAGCTGCTTCATTGAGGAAGACATCCCATCATAAAAATAACTCACCAACAGCCATGTATCAAAGCCGTGGTGAGGACAAGCATTTATGGCCTCCATGTATCTTTCCCAACACTCATAGAATTTCTCATTCTCTTTAGCTGAGAAGTTTAAAATTTGCCTCTTCAAGCTGTTTGTTCTGTGGGTGGGAAAAAACTTCTTGAGGAACTCAGCTTGTAAATCAGTCCAAGAACGGATACTCCTTGGCCTTAAAGAATTAAGCCAAATCTTGGCCTTATCCTTTAAAGTAAAAGGAAATAACTTAAGCCTCATCAAATCGATTGAAGCTCCTCCCTCTCGGAATGTATTACAAACTTCTTCAAATTCCTTGATATGTGCTTAGGGATTCTCACTTTCCATTCCATGGAAAGTTGGTAGAAGTGGAACAATATGAGGTCTGATAACTAGCTGCTCAGTAGGGGGCACTATACACAATGGTGCACTCATACGAGGTGGATGCATGCGGTCCCTCATTGATCTGAATTCATTTGGATTGTCTTGATGGACATGGTGACTATGCTGATCCTCAGGTGTAGCTTCCATGATATTCAAGCTCAATTCCAACTCCTTGTTATGAGGTGTTTCAAGTTTCACAAGCCTTCCTCCACTATCTCGTACCCAATGTGGCATACACAACTAGTATCGTCTGTGACTAAGAAAAAATGAAAAACAGGGGAAAAGAAGAACAGAGCAAAATAGCTACCAAAAACTTAGATTAACTGAAACTAATTTAAAAGCTATGTTAGACTATGAATAAGTAAAAGAAACAACTAAAAGAGTTAGTAAAGTGAAAGAAAATTCACCGAACTTGTGATGAAGACCACAAGTATGCTGAAATATTATCACTATGAAGTTGGCACCTTCCCCGGCAACGGCGCCATTTGACTCTTGCCCAATTGGTGTCTCAGCTGATTCACGTCAGCTGGTGCTCCTTGATTGAGGGAATAATCAACAAAATTTATAACCTATATCACCATGCATTGGGTTAGCTTTTAGCTAATGTAGCATAGTGGCTCTAGGATCGTTCACTGGGAAGGGTTTTCAACTCACAACTGATACCACTTCTTAGCTAATTTGGTGCTTTTTCATTTCAAGGTTAGCTAAAGAAGAAAACGCAAACTTTGGTTGTAAAATGTTTAGTTTCAAGTTAACTAAAAGAAAAGTGATGAAAATTACTTAAGGAGAACAACATTCCTTGGAGGTTCAGGTGGCACAGGGGAGGTTCCTCATGCAAAAACAGGGCTCCGGTCACTTGGTTCACCTCCTCGCATTAGAGAATTAACATATGGTTAATCCTCTAACCGGTTTTGTATAAATGCTACCCTTTAATGGATTTCAGCACTAAATCCTTCTCACTGATGCAACTTGGAATGGCTCGTGCTTCTCACTGGCAGTTGCCATTCAAGGTGATCATTAACCTTGGACTTCCCGTCCCAAGCTCGCAAGAGATAACTAATGGATGTCTCCTTTGGAGTCCAAAAGCTTACCAAGTGTTGGAAATTCAAGAAAATCCCACCTTCAAGTCACCTCCCAGAAGCTCGCAAGAGGTAAACTAGTGCATCTCCACGGACGGAGATCACTTGCCTTACCAAGTGTTGGCTCAGGTGACTTGCAAGGTGTTTGAAGTTAACTAAAAACATAGAAATCATTAATGGGTCACACTTATTCTTCACTAATGGCTGAAACCACAAAACTACCCATTCTTGCAATTTGAACCATCCCCGGCCACCTTAGCTCCAAGGAATTAAAAGCTTAGCCACCCATCCTCTGAGGAAACTTCCTCAGAGCTTGTTTGGCTATAAAGAAAATACAAACAAAGTGGGAAGGTAAGGTAGAAAAACTATGAACTTTACTTCCTTCAAAATTATACAAAAGTTGTCTCCCGTTCGATTGTTCTTCAAAGGGAAAATTACAATATATACATGGGGTTATTCACCCTTTTGATCTTGCTTAAAGACTAAGGAATCATGTGATAGGAGGGTTACAAGGAGAGTTTGGGAATTTAGACATCAAATATCTAAAGCAAAAATATCTTAGGATGTCGGTTGCAGCTATCGGGTGGCTTCAGGAGGCATTTCGCAGCCGGCACTGTAGCGCTGCGAAATTTCGCAGCCAAAGGATCAAATTTCGCAGCCCTGCGAAATTCTCCTTCAGCTTGGAGCGATCGGATTCCAATGGCTGTAACTTCTTCATTTGAACTCGGAATCATGCACCGTTTAAAGCATTGGATTTTTGACTTCCTGATCTTTGAAATGGTATATAGCATGCATGAATTGGACTTCGGGAAGTGCTCCAAAAGTGGCCAAGAAGACTGCAACTGCTCTCCCCTGTTTTGCTTCATGGCAGATTCCTCTTTGCTTCCCTCCTTGCATTCCAGATTTTCTTATGGCAAAGGACTTTAAAGCTTCAAAGCTTTGGTTCTTCTTGTTTCTAAGCTTTCCAAAAGCTTTGCCATGGATTCCAAAGAACTCTCCTCAATCTCGGATTGCTTTGGTGAGCAAAAAGCTATCAAAAACACCAAAACTTTCACATTTTGATTAGAATTGATTGCAAAGGTCCTTAACATGTCAATTGGGTTAAAAGGTGATAACTACTACTCAAAAGTGTTTAAAAGAGTTAATTACAAGGTTACAAAATAGCATTTTTGAGCAGTAATCAGTTAGAGATGGTACGAACTTTGTTAGAGGGGGTACGAACTTTGTTAGAGATGGTACGAACTTTGTTAAAGAGGGAACGAACTATATTGGAGATGGTACGAACTTTGTTAGACATGGTACAAACTTATTTAAAGATAGTATGGACTTTGTTAGAGATGGTACGAACTTTTTTAGAAGTGGTACGAACTTTGTTAGAGGGACTACGAACTTAATTAGAGGGGGTATGAACTTTGTTGGAGATGGTACGAACTTTGTTAGAGATGATACGAACTTTGTTAGAGAGGGTACTAACTTTGTTAGAGAGGGAACGAACTATGTTGGAGATGGTACGAACTTTGTTAGAGATGGTACGAACTTTGTTAGAGGGGGTATGAACTTTGTTGGAGATGGTACGAACTTTGTTAGAGATGGTACGAACTTTGTTAGAGAGGGTACTAACTTTGTTAGAGAGGGAACGAACTATGTTAGAGATGGTACTAACTTTGTTAGAGATGGTACGAACTTTGTTAGAGGGGGTATGAACTTTGTTCGAGATGGTACGAACTTTGTTAGAAATGGTACGAACTTTGTTAGAGGGGTTACGAACTTTGTTAGAGATGGTACGAACTTTGTTAGAGGGGGTATGAACTTTTTTAGCGGGGGTATGAACTTTGTCAGAGATGGTACGAAATTTGTTAGAGATGGTACGAACTTTGTTAGAGAGGGAGCGAACTATGTTGGAGATGGTACGAACTTTGTTTGAGATGGTACGAACTTTGTTAAAGGGACTACGAACTCTGTTAGAGATGGTACGAACTTAATTAGAGGGGGTATGAACTTTGTTGGAGATGGTACGAACTTTGTTAGAGATGGTACGAACTTTGTTAGAGAGGGTACTAACTTTGTTAGAGAGGGAACGAACTATGTTGGAGATGGTACTAACTTTGTTAGAGATGGTACGAACTTTGTTAGAGGGGGTACGAACTTTGTTCGAGATGGTACGAACTTTGTTAGAAATGGTACGAACTTTGTTAGAGGGGTTACGAACTTTGTTAGAGATGGTACGAACTTTGTTAGAGGGGGTATGAACTTTTTTAGCGGGGGTATGAACTTTGTCAGAGATGGTACGAAATTTGTTAGAGATGGTACGAACTTTGTTAGAGAGGGAGCGAACTATGTTGGAGATGGTACGAACTTTGTTTGAGATGGTACGAACTTTGTTATAGAGGGAACGAACTTTGTTAGAGATGGTATGAACTTTGTTAGAGATGGTACGAACGTTGTTAGAAATGGTACAAACTTTGTTAGAGGGACTACGAACTTTGTTAGAGATGGTACGAACATTGTTAGAGGGGCTACGAACTTTGTTAAAGATCGTACGAACTTCGTTAGATGGGGTACGAACATTGTTAGAGATGGTACGAACTTTGTTAGAGGGGGTACGAACTTTGTTAGAGATGGTACGAACTTTGTTAGAGATGGTACGAACTTTGTTAGAGAGGGTACGAACTTTGTTAGAGAGGGAACGAACTATGTTGGAGATGGTACGAACTTTGTTAGAGATGGTACGAACTTTGTTATAGAGGGAACGAACTTTGTTAGAGATGGTACGAACTTTGTGAGAGATGGTAAGAACGTTGTTAGAATGGTACGAACTTTGTTAGAGGGGTTATGAACTTTGTTAGAGATGGTACGAACTTTGTTAGAGGGGGTACGAACTTTGTTAGAGATGGTACGAACTTTGTTAGAGATGGTACGAATTTTGTTAGAGGGGGTATCATTTTTTTTAGAGGGGGTATGAACTTTTTTAGAGATGGTACGAAATTTGTTAGAGATGGTAGGAACTTTGTTAGAGATGGTACGAACTTCGTTAGAGAGGGAACGAACTATGTTTGAGATGGTACGAACTTTGTTAGAGATGGTATGAACTTTGTTATAGAGGGAACGAACTTTGTTAGAGATGGTACGAACTTTATTAGAGATGGTACGAACGTTGTTAGAAATGGTACGAACTTTGTTAGAGGGGTTACGAACTTTGTTAGAGATGATACGAAATATGTTACATGGGGCACGAACTTTGTTAGAGATGGTACGAACGTTGTTAGAGATGGTACGAACTTTGTTAAAGAGGGAACGAACTATGTAGGAGATGGTACGAACTTTGTTAGAGATGGTACGAACTTATTTAAGGATTGTATGGACTTTGTTAGAGATGGTACGAACTTTGTTAGAAATGGTACGAACTTTGTTAGAGGGGTTACGAACTTTCTTAGAGATGGTACAAACTTTGTTAGATTGACTACGAACTTTGTTAGAGATGGTAGGAACTTTGTTAGAGATGGTGCGAAAGTTGTTAGAAATGGTACGAACTTTGTTAGAGGGGGTACGAACTTTGTTAGAGAGGGTACTAACTTTGTTAGAGAGGGAACAAACTCTATTGGAGATGGTACGAACTTTGTTAGAGATGGTACGAACTTTGTTAGAGGGGTTATGAACTTTGTTAGAGATGGTACGAACTTTGTTAAAGAGGGAACGAACTATATTGGAGATGGTACGAACTTTGTTAGACATGGTACGAACTTATTTAAAGATGGTATGGACTTTGTTAGAGATGGTAGGAACTTTTTTAGAAATGGTACGAACTTTGTGAGAGGGGTTATGAACTTTGTTAGAGATGGTACAAACTTTGTTAGAGAGGGGACGAACTATGTTGGAGATGGTACGAACTTTGTTAGAGATGGTACGAACTTTGTTAGAGATGGTACGAACTTTGTTAGAAACGATACAAACTTTGTTAGAGGGGCTACGAACTTTGTTAGAGATGGTACAAACTTTGTTAGAGGGACTATGAACTTTGTTTGAGATGGTACGAACTTTGTTAGAGGGGGTATGAACTTTGTTAGAGGGGGTATGAATTTTGTTAGAGATGGTACGAACTTTGTTAGAGATGGTATGAACTTTGTTGGAGAGGGAACGAACTATGTTGGAGATGGTATGAACTTTGTTAGAGATGGTACGAACTTTGTTATAGAGGGAACGAACTTTGTTAGAGATGGTACGAACTTTGTGAGAGATGGTAAGAACGTTGTTAGAATGGTACGAACTTTGTTAGAGGGGTTATGAACTTTGTTAGAGATCGTACGAACTTTGTTAGAGGGGGTACGAACTTTGTTAGAGATGGTACGAACTTTGTTAGAGATGGTACGAATTTTGTTAGAGGGGGTATGATTTTTTTTAGAGGGGGTATGAACTTTGTAAGAGATGGTACGAAATTTGTTAGAGATGGTAGGAACTTTGTTAGAGATGGTACGAACTTCGTTAGAGAGGGAACGAACTATGTTGGAGATGGTACGAACTTTGTTAGAGATGGTATGAACTTTGTTCTAGAGGGAACGAACTTTGTTAGAGATGGTACGAACTTTGTTAGAAACGGTACAAACTTTGTTAGAGGGGCTACGAACTTTGTTAGAGATGGTACAAACTTTGTTAGAGGGACTACGAACTTTGTTTGAGATGGTACGAACTTTGTTAGAGGGGGTATGAACTTTGTTAGAGGGGGTATGAATTTTGTTAGAGATGGTACGAACTTTGTTAGAGATGGTATGAACTTTGTTGGAGAGGGAACGAACTATGTTGGAGATGGTACGAACTTTGTTAGAGATGGTACGAACTTTGTTATAGAGGGAACGAACTTTATTAGAGATGGTACGAACTTTGTTAGAGGGGGTACGAACTTTGTTAGAGATGGTACGAACTTTGTTAGAGATGGTACGAACTTTGTTAGAGAGGGTACGAACTTTGTTAGAGAGGGAACGAACTATGTTGGAGATGGTACGAACTTTGTTAGAGATGGTACGAACTTTGTTATAGAGGGAACGAACTTTGTTAGAGATGGTACGAACTTTGTGAGAGATGGTAAGAACGTTGTTAGAATGGTACGAACTTTGTTAGAGGGGTTATGAACTTTGTTAGAGATCGTACGAACTTTGTTAGAGGGGGTACGAACTTTGTTAGAGATGGTACGAACTTTGTTAGAGATGGTACGAATTTTGTTAGAGGGGGTATGATTTTTTTTAGAGGGGGTATGAACTTTGTTAGAGATGGTACGAAATTTGTTAGAGATGGTAGGAACTTTGTTAGAGATGGTACGAACTTCGTTAGAGAGGGAACGAACTATGTTGGAGATGGTACGAACTTTGTTAGAGATGGTATGAACTTTGTTATAGAGGGAACGAACTGTCTTAGAGATGGTACGAACTTTATTAGAGATGGTACGAACGTTGTTAGAAATGGTACGAACTTTGTTAGAGGGGTTACGAACTTTGTTAGAGATGATACGAAATATGTTAGATGGGGCACGAACTTTGTTAGAGATGGTACGAACGTTGTTAGAGATGGTACGAACTTTGTTAAAGAGGGAACGAACTATGTAGGAGATGGTACGAACTTTGTTAGAGATGGTACGAACTTATTTAAGGATTGTATGGACTTTGTTAGAGATGGTACGAACTTTGTTAGAAATGGTACGAACTTTGTTAGAGGGGTTACGAACTTTCTTAGAGATGGTACAAACTTTGTTAGATTCACTACGAACTTTGTTAGAGATGGTAGGAACTTTGTTAGAGATGGTGCGAAAGTTGTTAGAAATGGTACGAACTTTGTTAGAGGGGGTACGAACTTTGTTAGAGAGGGTACTAACTTTGTTAGAGAGGGAACGAACTCTATTGGAGATGGTACGAACTTTGTTAGAGATGGTACGAACTTTGTTAGAGGGGTGATGAACTTTGTTAGAGATGGTACGAACTTTGTTAAAGAGGGAACGAACTATATTGGAGATGGTACGAACTTTGTTAGACATGGTACGAACTTATTTAAAGATGGTATGGACTTTGTTAGAGATGGTAGGAACTTTTTTAGAAATGGTACGAACTTTGTGAGAGGGGTTAGGAACTTTGTTAGAGATGGTACAAACTTTGTTAGAGAGGGGACGAACTATGTTGGAGATGGTACGAACTTTGTTAGAGATGGTACGAACTTTGTTAGAGATGGTACGAACTTTGTTAGAAACGGTACAAACTTTGTTAGAGGGGCTACGAACTTTGTTAGAGATGGTACAAACTTTGTTAGAGGGACTACGAACTTTGTTTGAGATGGTACGAACTTTGTTAGAGGGGGTATGAACTTTGTTAGAGGGGGTATGAATTTTGTTAGAGATGGTACAAACTTTGTTAGAGATGGTATGAACTTTGTTGGAGAGGGAACGAACTATGTTGGAGATGGTACGAACTTTGTTAGAGATGGTACGAACTTTGTTAGAGAGGGAACGAACTTTGTTAGAGATGGTACGAACTTTGTGAGAGATGGTAAGAACGTTGTTAGAATGGTACGAACTTTGTTAGAGGGGTTATGAACTTTGTTAGAGATGGTACGAACTTTGTTAGAGGGGGTACGAACTTTGTTAGAGATGGTACGAACTTTGTTAGAGATGGTACGAATTTTGTTAGAGGGGGTATGATTTTTTTTAGAGGGGGTATGAACTTTGTTAGAGATGGTACGAAATTTGTCAGAGATGGTAGGAACTTTGTTAGAGATGGTACGAACTTCGTTAGAGAGGGAACGAACTATGTTGGAGATGGTACGAACTTTGTTAGAGATGGTATGAACTTTGTTATAGAGGGAACGAACTTTGTTAGAGATGGTACGAACTTTGTTAGAGATGGTACGAACGTTGTTAGAAATGGTACGAACTTTGTTAGAGGGGTTACGAACTTTGTTAGAGATGATACGAAATATGTTAGATGGGGCACGAACTTTGTTAAAGATGGTACGAACGTTGTTAGAGATGGTACGAACTTTGTTACAGAGGGAACGAACTATGTAGGAGATGGTACGAACTTTGTTAGAGATGGTACGAACTTATTTAAGGATTGTATGGACTTTGTTAGAGATGGTACGAACTTTGTTAGAAATGGTACGAACTTTGTTAGAGGGGTTACGAACTTTCTTAGAGATGGTACAAACGTTGTTAGATTGTCTACGAACTTTGTTAGAGATGGTAGGAACTTTGTTAGAGATGGTGCGAAAGTTGTTAGAAATGGTACGAACTTTGTTAGAGGGGGTACGAACTTTGTTAGAGAGGGTACTAACTTTGTTAGAGAGGGAACGAACTCAGTTGGAGATGGTACGAACTTTGTTAGAGGGGTTATGAACTTTGTTAGAGATGGTACGAACTTTGTTAAAGAGGGAACGAACTATATTGGAGATGGTACGAACTTTGTTAGACATGGTACGAACTTATTTAAAGATGGTATGGACTTTGTTAGAGATGGTAGGAACTTTTTTAGAAATGGTACGAACTTTGTGAGAGGGGTTACGAACTTTGTTAGAGATGGTACAAACTTTGTTAGAGAGGGGACGAACTATGTTGGAGATGGTACGAACTTTGTTAGAGATGGTACGAACTTTGTTAGAGATGGTACGAACTTTGTTAGAAACGGTACAAACTTTGTTAGAGGGGCTACGAACTTTGTTAGAGATGGTACAAACTTTGTTAGAGGGACTACGAACTTTGTTTGAGATGGTACGAACTTTGTTAGAGGGGGTATGAACTTTGTTAGAGGGGGTATGAATTTTGTTAGAGATGGTACGAACTTTGTTAGAGATGGTATGAACTTTGTTGGAGAGGGAACGAACTATGTTGGAGATGGTACGAACTTTGTTAGAGATGGTACGAACTTTGTTAGAGGGGGTACGAACTTTGTTAGAAATGGTACGAACTTTGTTAGAGATGGTACGAAATTTGTTAGTGGGGCTATGAACTTTGTGAGAGATGGTACAAACTTTGTTAGAGGGACTACGAACTTTGTTAGAGGGGGTCTGAACTTTGTTAGAGATGGTATGAACTTTGTTAGAGGGGGTATGAACTTTTTTAGCGGGGGTATGAACTTTGTCAGAGATGGTACGAAATTTGTTAGAGATGGTACGAACTTTGTTAGAGATGGTACGAACTTTGTTAGAGAGGGAGCGAACTATGTTGGAGGTGGTACGAACTTTGTTTGAGATGGTACGAACTTTGTTATAGAGGGAACGAACTTTGTTAGAGATGGTACGAACTTTGTTAGAGATGGTACGAACGTTGTTAGAAATGATACGAACATAGTTAGAGGGGCTACGAACTTTGTTAAAGATCGTACGAACTTCGTTAGAGGGGGTACGAACATTGTTAGAGATGGTACGAAGTTTGTTAGAGGGGGTACGAATTTTGTTAGAGATGGTACGAACTTTGTTAGAGAGGGTACGAACTTTGTTAGAGAGGGAACGAACTATGTTGGAGATGGTACGAACTTTGTTAGAGATGGTACGAACTTGTTATAGAGGGAACGAACTTTGTTAGAGTTGGTACGAACTTTGTGAGAGATGGTACGAACGTTGTTAGAATGGTACGAACTTTGTTAGAGGGGTTATGAACTTTGTTAGAGATGGTACGAACTTTGTTAGAGGGGGTACGAACTTTGTTAGAGATGGTACGAACTTTGTTAGAGATGGTACGAATTTTGTTAGAGGGGGTATGATTTTTTTTAGAGGGGGTATGAACTTTGTTAGAGATGGTGCGAAATTTGTTAGAGATGGTAGGAACTTTGTTAGAGATGGTACGAACTTCGTTAGAGAGGGAACGAACTATGTCGGAGATGGTACGAACTTTGTTAGAGATGGTACGAACTTTGTTATAGAGGGAACGAACTTTGTTAGAGATGGTACGAACTTTGTTAGAGATGGTACGAACGTTGTTAGAAATGGTACGAACTTTGTTAGAGGGGTTACAAACTTTGTTAGAGATGATACGAAATATGTTAGATGGGGCACGAACTTTGTTAGAGATGGTACGAACGTTGTTAAAGATGGTACGAACTTTGTTAAAGAGGGAACGAACTATGTAGGAGATGGTACGAACTTTGTTAGAGATGGTACGAACTTATTTAAGGATTGTATGGACTTTGTTAGAGATGGTACGAACTTTGTTAGAAATGGTACCAACTTTGTTAGAGGGGTTACGAACTTTCTTAGAGATGGTACAAACTTTGTTAGATTGACTACGAACTTTGTTAGAGATGGTAGGAACTTTGTTAGAGATGGTGCGAAAGTTGTTAGAAATGGTACGAACTTTGTTAGAGGGGGTACGAACTTTGTTAGAGAGGGTACTAACTTTGTTAGAGAGGGAATGAACTCTGTTGGAGATGGTACGAACTTTGTTAGAGATGGTACGAACTTTGTTAGAGGGTTTATGAACTTTGTTAGAGATGGTACGAACTTTGTTAGAGATGGTACCAACTTTGTGAGAAACGGTACAAACTTTGTTAGAGGGGCTACGAACTTTGTTAGAGATGGTACAAACTTTGTTAGAGGGACTACGAACTTTGTTTAAGATGGTACGAACTTTGTTAGAGGGGGTATGAACTTTGTTAGAGGGGGTATGAATTTTGTTAGAGATGGTACGAACTTTGTTAGAGATGGTATGAACTTTGTTGGAGAGGGAACGAACTATGTTGGAGGTGGTACGAACTTTGTTAGAGATGGTACGAACTTTGTTAGAGGGGGTACGAACTTTGTTAGAGAGGGTACGAACTTTGTTAGAGATGGTACGAAATTTGTTAGTGGGGCTACGAACTTTGTGAGAGATGGTACAAACTTTGTTAGAGGGACTACGAACTTTGTTAGAGGGGGTCTGAACTTTGTTAGAGATGGTACGAACTTTGTTAGAGGGGGTACGAACTTTGTTAGAGATGGTTAGATTTTTCTTAAAGAGGGAACGAACTATATTAGAGATGGTACGAACTTTGTTAGACATGGAACGAACTTATTTAAAGATGGTATGGACTTTGTTAGAGATGGTACGAACTTTTTTAAAAATGGTACGAACTTTGTTAGAGGGGTTACGAACTTTGTTAGAGATGGTACAAACTTTGTTAGAGGGACTACGAACTTTGTTCTAGATGGTACGAACTTTGTTAGAGAGGATACTAACTTTGTTAAAGAGGGAACGAACTATGTTGGAGATGGTATGAACTTTGTTAGAGATGGTACGAACTTTGTTAGAGGGGGTACGAACTTTGTTTGAGATGGTACGAACTTTGTTAGAGGGGTTACGAACTTTGTTTGAGATGGTATGAACTTTGTTAGAGATGGTACGAACTTTGTTGGAGATGGTACTAACTCTGTTAGAGATGGTACAAACTTTGTTAGAGGGGGTACGAACTTTGTTCGAGATGGTACGAACTTTGTTAGAAATGGTACGAACTTTGTTCGAGGGGTTACGAACTTTGTTAGAGATGGTACAAACTTTGTTAGAGATGGTACGAACTTTGTGAGAGATGGTACTAACTTTGTTAGAGATGGTACGAACTTTGTTAGAGGGGGTACGAACTTTGTTCGAGATGGTACGAACTTTGTTAGAAATGGTACGAACTTTGTTAGAGGGGTTACGAACTTTGTTAGAGATGGTACAAACTTTGTTAGAGATAGTACGAACTTTGTTAGAGATGGTACGAACTTTGTTAGAGAGGGAACGAACTATGTTGGAGATGGTACGAACTTTGTTTGAGATGGCACGAACTTTGTTATAGAGGGAACGAACTTTGTTAGAGATGGTACGAACTTTGTTAGAGATGGTACGAACGTTTTAGAAATCGTACAAGCATTGTTAGAGGGACTACGAACTTTGTTAGAGATGGTACGAACATTGTTAGAGGGGCTACGAACTTTGCTAAAGATCGTACGAACTTTGTTAGAGGGGGTACGAACTTTGTTAGAGATGGGACGAACTTTGTTAGAGAGGGTACGAACTTTGTTAGAGAGGGAACGAACTATGTTGGAGATGGTACGAACTTTGTTATAGAGGGAACGAACTTTGTTAGAGATGGTACGAACCTTGTGAGAGATGGTACGAACGTTGTTAGAATGGTACGAACTTTGTTAGAGGGTTTACGAACTTTGTTAGAGATGGTACGAACTTTGTTAGAGATGCTACGAACTTTGTTAGAGATGGTACAAACTTTGTTAGAGGGACTACGAACTTTGTTAGAGATGGTACGAACGTTGTTAGAAATGATACGAACTTTGTTAGAGATGATACGAACTATGTAAGATGGGGCACGAACTTTGTTAGAGATGGTACGAACGTTGTTAGAGATGGTACGAACTTTGTTAAAGAGGGAACGAACTACGTAGGAGATGGTACGAACTTTGTTAGAGATGGTACGAACTTATTTAAGGATTGTATGGACTTTGTTAGAGATGGTACGAACTTTGTTAGAGAGGATACTAACTTTGTTAAAGAGGGAACGAACTATGTTGGAGATGGTATGAACTTTGTTAGAGATGGTACGAACTTTGTTAGAGGGGGTACGAACTTTGTTAGAGGGGGTACGAACTTTGTTTGAGATGGTACGGACTTTGTTAGAGGGGTTACGAACTTTGTTTGAGATGGTATGAACTTTGTTAGAGAGGGTACGAACTTTGTTAGAGATGGTACGAAATTTGTTAGTGGGGCTACGAACTTTGTGAGAGATGGCACAAACTTTGTTAGAGGGACTACGAACTTTGTTAGAGGGGGTCTGAACTTTGTTAGAGATGGTACGAACTTTGTTAGAGGGGGTACGAACTTTGTTAGAGATGGTTAGATTTTTCTTAAAGAGGGAACGAACTATATTAGAGATGGTACGAACTTTGTTAGACATGGAACGAACTTATTTAAAGATGGTATGGACTTTGTTAGAGATGGTACGAACTTTTTTAAAAATGGTACGAACTTTGTTAGAGGGGTTACGAACTTTGTTAGAGATGGTACAAACTTTGTTAGAGGGACTACGAACTTTGTTCTAGATGGTACGAACTTTGTTAGAGAGGATACTAACTTTGTTAAAGAGGGAACGAACTATGTTGGAGATGGTATGAACTTTGTTAGAGATGGTACGAACTTTGTTAGAGGGGGTACGAACTTTGTTAGAGGGGGTACGAACTTTGTTTGAGATGGTACGAACTTTGTTAGAGGGGTTACGAACTTTGTTTGAGATGGTATGAACTTTGTTAGAGATGGTACGAACTTTGTTGGAGATGGTACTAACTCTATTAGAGATGGTACAAACTTTGTTAGAGGGGGTACGAACTTTGTTCGAGATGGTACGAACTTTGTTAGAAATGGTACGAACTTTGTTCGAGGGGTTACGAACTTTGTTAGAGATGGTACAAACTTTGTTAGAGATGGTACGAACTTTGTTAGAGATGGTACGAACTTTGCTAAAGATCGTACGAACTTTGTTAGAGGGGGTACGAACTTTGTTAGAGATGGTACGAACTTTGTTAGAGAGGGTACGAACTTTGTTAGAGAGGGAACGAACTATGTTGGAGATGGTACGAACTTTGTTATAGAGGGAACGAACTTTGTTAGAGATGGTACGAACCTTGTGAGAGATGGTACGAACGTTGTTAGAATGGTACGAACTTTGTTAGAGGGTTTACGAACTTTGTTAGAGATGGTACGAACTTTGTTAGAGATGCTACGAACTTTGTTAGAGATGGTACAAACTTTGTTAGAGGGACTACGAACTTTGTTAGAGATGGTACGAACGTTGTTAGAAATGGTACGAACTTTGTTAGAGATGGTACGAACGTTGTTAGAGATGGTACGAACTTTGTTAAAGAGGGAACGAACTACGTAGGAGATGGTACGAACTTTGTTAGAGATGGTACGAACTTATTTAAGGATTGTATGGACTTTGTTAGAGATGGTACGAACTTTGTTAGAGAGGATACTAACTTTGTTAAAGAGGGAACGAACTATGTTGGAGATGGTATGAACTTTGTTAAAGATGGTACGCACTTTGTTAGAGGGGGTACGAACTTTGTGAGAGGGGGTACGAACTTTGTTTGAGATGGTACGAACTTTGTTAGAGGGGTTACGAACTTTGTTTGAGATGGTATGAACTTTGTTAGAGATGGTACGAACTTTGTTGGAGATGGTACTAACTCTGTTAGAGATGGTACAAACTTTGTTAGAGGGGGTACGAACTTTGTTCGAGATGGTACGAACTTTGTTAGAAATGGTACGAACTTTGTTCGAGGGGTTACGAACTTTGTTAGAGATGGTACAAACTTTGTTAGAGATGGTACGAACTTTGTTAGAGATGGTACTAACTTTGTTAGAGATGGTACGAACTTTCTTAGAGGGGGTATTAACTTTGTTCGAGATGGTACGAACTTTGTTAGAAATGGTACGAACTTTGTTAGAGGGGTTACGAACTTTGTTAGAGATGGTACAAACTTTGTTAGAGATAGTACGAACTTTGTTAGAGATGGTACGAACTTTGTTAGAGAGGGAACGAACTATGTTGGAGATGGTACGAACTTTGTTTGAGATGGCACGAACTTTCTTATAGAGGGAACGAACTTTGTTAGAGATGGTACGAACTTTGTTAGAGATGGTACGAACGTTGTTAGAAATCGTACCAGCATTGTTAGAGGGACTACGAACTTTGTTAGAGATGGTACGAACATTGTTAGAGGGGCTACGAACTTTGCTAAAGATCGTACGAACTTTGTTAGAGGGGGTACGAACTTTGTTAGAGATGGTACGAACTTTGTTAGAGAGGGTACGAACTTTGTTAGAGAGGGAACGAACTATGTTGGAGATGGTACGAACTTCCTTATAGAGGGAACGAACTTTGTTAGAGATGGTACGAACCTTGTGAGAGATGGTACGAACGTTGTTAGAATGGTACGAACTTTGTTAGAGGGTTTACGAACTTTGTTAGAGATGCTACGAACTTTGTTAGAGATGGTACAAACTTTGTTAGAGGGACTACGAACTTTGTTAGAGATGGTACGAACTTTGTTAGAGATGGTACGAACGTTGTTAGAAATGGTACGAACTTTGTTAGAGATGATACGAACTATGTAAGATGGGGCACGAACTTTGTTAGAGATGGTACGAACGTTGTTAGAGATGGCCACGAACTTTGTTAAAGAGGGAACGAACTACGTAGGAGATGGTACGAACTTTGTTAGAGATGGTACGAACTTATTTAAGGATTGTATGGACTTTGTTAGAGATGGTACGAAGTTTGTTAGAAATGGTACGAACTTTGTGAGAGGGGTTACGAACTTTTTTAGAGATGGTACAAACTTTGTTAGATTGACTACGAACTTTGTTAGAGATGGTAGGAACTTTGTTAGAGATGGTGCGAAAGTTGTTAGAAATGGTACGAACTTTGTTAGAGAGGGTACTAACTTTGTTAGAGAGGGAACGAACTATGTTGGAGATGGTATGAACTTTGTTAGAGATGGTACGAACTTTGTTAGAGGGGTTACGAACTTTGTTAGAGAGTGTTCGAACTTTGTTAAAGAGGGAACGAACTATATTGGAGATGGTACGAACTTTGTTAGGCGTGGTACGAACTTATTTAAAGAGGGTTCAAACTTTGTGACAAGGGGTATGAACTATGTGAGAAGGGGTACGAACTTTGTTAGAGATGGTACAAACTTTGTTAGAGAGGGGACGAACTTTGTTAGAGAGGGAACGAACTATGTTGGAGATGGCACGAACTTTGTTTGAGATGGCACGAACTTTGTTATAGAGGGAACGAACTTTGTTAGAGATGGTATGAACTTTGTTAGAGATGGTACGAACGTTGTTAGAAATGGTACAAGCTTTGTTAGAGGGACTACGAACTTTGTTAGAGATGGTACGAACATTGTTAGAGGGGCTACGAACTTTGCTAAAGATCGTACGAACTTTGGTAGAGGGGGTACGAACTTTGTTAGAGATGGTACGAACTTTGTTAGAGAGGGTACGAACTTTGTTAGAGAGGGAACGAACTATGTTGGAGATGGTACGAACTTTGTTATAGAGGGAACGAACTTTGTTAGAGATGGTACGAACCTTGTGAGAGATGGTACGAACGTTGTTAGAATGGTACGAACTTTGTTAGAGGGTTTACGAACTTTGTTAGAGATGGTACGAACTTTGTTAGAGATGGTACGAACTTTGTTAGAGATGGTACAAACTTTGTTAGAGGGACTACGAACTTTGTTAGAGATGGTACGAACTTTGTTAGAGATGGTACGAACGTTGTTAGAAATGGTACGAACTTTGTTAGAGGGGTTACGAACTTTGTTAGAGATGATACGAACTATGTTAGATGGGGCACGAACTTTGTTAGAGATGGTACGAACGTTGTTAGAGATGGTACGAACTTTGTTAAAGAGGGAACGAACTATGTAGGAGATGGTACGAACTTTGTTAGAGATGGTACGAACTTATTTAAGGATTGTATGGACTTTGTTAGAGATGGTACGAACTTTGTTAGAAATGGTACGAACTTTGTTAGAGGGGTTACGAACTTTCTTAGAGATGGTACAAACTTTGTTAGATTGACTACGAACTTTGTTAGAGATGGTAGGAACTTTGTTAGAGATGGTGCGAAAGTTGTTAGAAATGGTACGAACTTTGTTAGAGGGGGTACGAACTTTGTTAGAGAGGGTACTAACTTTGTTAGAGAGGGAACGAACTCTGTTGGAGATGGTATGAACTTTGTTAGAGATGGTACGAACTTTGTGAGAGGGGTTACGAACTTTGTTAGAGAGTGTTCGAACTTTGTTAAAGAGGGAACGAACTATATTGGAGATGGTACGAACTTTGTTAGACGTGGTACGAACTTATTTAAAGATGGTATGGACTTTGTTAGAGATGGTAGGAACTTTTTTAGAAATGGTACGAACTTTGTTAGAGGGGTTACGAACTTTGTTAGAGATGGTACAAACTTTGTTAGAGATGGTATGAAATTTGTTAGAGATGGTACGAACTTTGTTAGTGGGGCTACGAACTTTGTGAGAGATGGTACAAACTTTGTTAGAGGGACTACGAACTTTGTTAGAGGGGGTCTGAACTTTGTTAGAGATGGTACGAACTTTGTTAGAGGGGGTACGAACTTTGTTAGAGATGGTTAGATTTTTGTTAAAGAGGGAACGAACTATATTGGAGATGGTACGAACTTTGTTAGACATGGTACGAACTTATTTAAAGATGGTATGGACTTTGTTAGAGATGGTACGAACTTTTTTAAAAATGGTACGAACTTTGTTAGAGGGGTTACGAACTTTGTTATAGAGGGAACGAACTTTGTTAGAGATGGTACGAACTTTGTTAGAGAGGGAACGAACTATGTCGGAGATGGTACGAACTTTGTTATAGAGGGAACGAACTTTGTTAGAGATGGTACGAACCTTGTGAGAGATGGTACGAACGTTGTTAGAATGGTACGAACTTTGTTAGAGGGTTTACGAACTTTGTTAGAGATGGTACGAACTTTGTTAGAGATGCTACGAACTTTGTTAGAGATGGTACAAACTTTGTTAGAGGGACTACGAACTTTGTTAGAGATGGTACGAACTTTGTTAGAGATGGTACGAACGTTGTTAGAAATGGTACGAACTTTGTTAGAGGGGTTACGAACTTTGTTAGAGATGATACGAACTATGTTAGATGGGGCACGAACTTTGTTAGAGATGGTACGAACGTTGTTAGAGATGGTACGAACTTTGTTAAAGAGGGAACGAACTATGTAGGAGATGGTACGAACTTTGTTAGAGATGGTACGAACTTATTTAAGGATTGTATGGACTTTGTTAGAGATGGTACGAACTTTGTTAGAAATGGTACGAACTTTGTTAGAGGGGTTACGAACTTTCTTAGAGATGGTACAAACTTTGTTAGATTGACTACGAACTTTGTTAGAGATGGTAGGAACTTTGTTAGAGATGGTGTGAAAGTTGTTAGAAATGGTACGAACTTTGTTAGAGGGGGTACGAACTTTGTTAGAGATGGTACGAACTTTGTTAGAGATGGTACGAACTTTGTTAGAGATGGTACGAACTATGTTAGAGGGGGTACGAACTTTGTTAGAGATGGTACAAACGTTGTTAGAGATGGTACGAACTTTGTTAAAGAGGGAATGAACTATGTTGGAGATGGTACGAACTTTGTTAGAGATGGTACGAACTTATTTAAGGATGGTATGGACTTTGTTAGAAATGGTACGAACTTTGTTAGAAATGGTACGAACTTTGTTAGAGGGGTTACGAACTTTCTTAGAGATGGTACGAACTTTGTTAGAGGGGGTATGAACTTTGTTAGAGATGGTACAAATTTTGTTAGAGAGGGTACTAATTTGTTAGAGAGGGAACGAACTATGTTGGAGATGGTACGAACTTTGTTAGAGATCGTACGAACGTGGTTAGAGGGGGTATGAACTTTGTTAGAGGGGGTACGAAATTTGTTAGAGATGGTACGAACGTTGTTAGAGATAGTACGAACTTTGTTAAAGAGGGAACGAACTATGTTGGAGATGGTACGAACTTTGTTAGAGATGGCACGAACTTTGTTAGAGATGGTACGGACTTTGTTAGAGATGGTACGAACTTCGTTAGAAAGGGTACTAACTTTCTTAGAGAGGGAACGAACTATGTTGGAGATGGTACGAACTTTATTAGAGATGGTACGAACTTTGTTAGAGGGGGTACGAACTTTGTTAGAGATGGTATGAACTTTGTGAGAGGGGTTACGAACTTTGTTAGAGATGGTACAAACCTTGTTAGAGATGGTACGAACTTTATTAGAGGGGGTATGAACTTTGTTAGAGGGTGTATGTACTTTGTTAGAGATGGTACGAACTTTGTTACAGAGGGAACAAACTTTGTTAGAAAAGGTACGAACTTTGTTAGAGATGGTGCGAACGTTGTTAGAAATGGTATGAACTTTGTTAGAGTGGTTACGAACTTTGTTAGAGATGGTACGAACTTTGTTAGAGATGGTACCAACTTTGTTAGAGGGGGTACGAACTTTGTTAGAGATGGTACGAACATTGTTAGAGATGGTAGGAACTTTGTCAAAGAGGGAACGAACTATGTTTGAGATGGTACGAACTTTGCTAGAGATGGTACGAACTTATTTAAGGATGGTATGGACTTTGTTAGAGATGGTACGAACTTTGTTAGAAATTGTACGAACTTTGTTAGAGGGGTTACGAACTTTCTTAGAGATGGTACGAATTTTGTTAGAGGGGTTACGAACTTTCTTAGAGATGGTACGAACTTTGTTAGAGGGGGTATGAACTTTGTTAGAGATGGTACGAATTTTGTTAGAGAGGGTACTAATTTGTTAGAGAGGGAACGAACTATGTTGGAGATAGTACAAACTTTGTTAGAGATCGTACGAACGTTGTTAGAGGGGGTATGAACTTTGTTAGAGATGGTACCAACTTTGTTAGAGCGGGTACGAACTTTGTTAGAGATGGTACGAACGTTGTTAGAGATAGTACAAACTTTGCTAAAGAGGGAACGAATTATGTTGGAGATGGTACAAACTTTGTTAGAGATGGTACGAACTTTGTTAGAGATGGTACGGGCTTTGTTAGAGATGGTACGAACTTTGTTAGAGATGGTACGAACTTTGTTAGAGATGGTACGGACTTTGTTAGAGATGGTACGAACTTCGTTAGAGAGGGTACTAACTTTCTTAGAGAGGGAACGAACTATGTTGGAGATGGTACGAACTTTATTAGAGATGGTACGAACTTTGTTAGAGGGGGTACGAACTTTGTTAGAGATGGTATGAACTTTGTGAGAGGGGTTACGAACTTTGTTAGAGATGGTACAAACCTTGTTAGAGATGGTACGAACTTTATTAGAGGGGGTATGAACTTTGTTAGAGGGGGTATGAACTTTGTTAGAGATGGTACGAACTTTGTTAGAGAGGGAACAAACTTTGTTAGAGAAGGTACGAACTTTGTTAGAGATGGTGCGAACGTTGTTAGAAATGGTACGAACTTTGTTAGAGGGGTTACAAACTTTGTTAGAGATGGTACGAACTTTGTTAGAGGGGGTATGAACTTTGTTAGAGATGGTACGAACGTTGTTAGAGAGGGTACTAATTTTGTTAGATTGGGAACGAACTATGTTAGAGATGGTACGAACTTTGTTATAGGGGGTACGAACTTTGTTAGAGATTGTACGAACTTTGTTAGAGATGGTACGAACTTTGATAAAGAGGGAACGAACTACGTTGGAGATGGTACGAACTTTGTTAGAGATGGTACGAACTTATTTAAAAATGGTATGGACTTTGTTAGAGATGGTACGAACTTTGTTAGAGGGGGTATGAACTTTGTTAGAGATGGTACGAACTTTGTTAGAGAGGGTAATAACTTTGTTAGAATGGGAACGAACTATGTTGGAGATGGTACGAACTTTGTTAGAGATGGTACGAACTTTGTTAGAGGGGGTACGAACTTTGTTAGAGATTGTACGAACTCTTTTAGAGATGGTACGAACTTTGATAAAGAGGTAACGAATTATGTTGGAGATGGTACGAACTTTGTTAAAGATGGTACGAACTTATTTAAAGATGGTACGAACTTTGCTAGAATTGGTACGAACTTTGTTAGAGGGGTTACGAACTTTCTTAGAGATGGTACAAACTTTGTTAGACGGACTACGAACTTTGTTAGAGGGGGTATGAACTTTGTTAGAGATGGTACGAACTTTGTGAGAGATGGTATGAACTTTGTTAGAGAGGGTACTAACTTTGTTAGAGAGGGAACGAACGATGTTGGAGATGGTACGAACTTTGTTAGAGATGGTACGAACTTTGTTAGAGGGGGTACGAACTTTGTGAGAGATGGTACGAACGTTGTTAGAGATAGTACGAACTTTGCTAAAGAGGGAACGAACTATGTTGGAGATGGTACGAACTTTGTTAGAGATGGTACGAACTTATTTTAAGATGGTATGGACTTTGTTAGAGATGGTACGAACTTTGTTAGAAATGGTACGAACTTTGTTAGAGGGGTTACGAACTTTCTTAGAGATGGTACGAACTTTGTTAGAGGGGGTATGAACTTTGTTGGAGATGGTACGAACTTTGTTAGAGATCTTACGAACGTTGTTAGAGGGGGTATGAACTTTGTTAGAGATGGTGCGAACTTTGTTAGATGGGGTACGAAATTTGATAGAGATGGTACGAACGTTGTTAGAGATAGTACGAACTTTGTTAAAAAGGGAACGAACTATGTTAGAGATGGTACGAACTTTGTTAGAGATGGTACGAACTTTGTTAGAGATGGTACGGACTTTGTTAGAGATGGTACGAACTTCGTTAGAGAGGGTACTAACTTTCTTAGAGAGGGAACGAACTATGTTAGAGATGGTACGAACTTTATTAGAGATGGTACGAACTTTGTTAGAGGGGGTACGAACTTTGTTAGAGATGGTATGAACTTTGTGAGAGGGGTTACGAATTTTGTTAGAGATGGTACAAACTTTGTTAGAGACGGTACGAACTTTGTTAGAGAAGGTACGAACTTATTTAAGGATGGTATGGACTTTGTTAGAGATGGTACGAACTTTGTTTGAAATGGTACGAACTTTGTTAGAGGGGTTACGAACTTTCTTAGAGATGGTACAAACTTTGTTAGACCGACTACGAACTTTGTTAGAGATGGTACGAACTTTGTTAGAGATGGTGCGAACGTTGTTAGAAATGGTACGAACTTTGTAAGAGGGGTTACGAACTTTGTTAGATATGGTACAAACTTTGTTAGAGATGGTACGAACTATGTTAGAGGGGGTACGAACCTTGTTAGAGATGGTACGAACTTTGTTAAAGAGGGAACGCACTATGTTGGAGATGGTACGAACTTTTTTAGAGATGGTACGAACTTATTTAAAGATGGTATGGACTTTGTTAGAGATGGTACGAACTTTGTTAGAAATGGTACGAACTATGTTAGAGGGGTTACGAACTTTCTTAGAGATGGTACGAACTTTGTTAGAGGGGGTATGAACTTTGTTAGAGATGGTACGAACTTTGTTAGAGAGGGTACTAATTTGTTATAAAGGGAACGAACCATGTTGGAGATGGTACGAACCTTGTTAGAGATCGTACGAACGTTGTTAGAGGGGGTATGAACTTTGTTAGGGATGGTACGAACTTTGTTAGAGAGGGTACTAACTTTGTTTGAGAGGGAACGAACTATGTTGGAGATGGTACGAACTTTCTTAGAGAGGGAACGAACTACGTTGGAGATGGTACGAACTTTGTTAGAGACGGTACGAACTTATTTAAGGATGGTATGGACTCTGTTAGAGATGGTACGAACTTTGTTAGAAATGGTACGAACTTTGTTAGAGGGGTTACGAACTTTCTTAGAGATGGTACAAACTTTGTTAGACCGACTACGAACTTTGTTAGAGATGGTACGAACTTTGTTAGAGATGGTGCGAACGTTGTTAGAAATGGTACGAACTTTGTTAGAGGGGTTACGAACTTTGTTAGAGATGGTACAAACTTTGTTAGACCGACTACGAACTTTGTTAGAGATGGTACGAACTTTGTTAGAGATGGTGTGAACTTTGTTAAAGAGGGAACGAACTATGTTGGAGATGGTACGAACTTTATTAGAGATGGTACGAACTTATTTAAAGTTGGTATGGACTTTGTTAGAGAGGGAACGAAGTTTGTTAGAGATGGTACGAACTTTATTAGAGATGGTGGGAACTTTGTTAGAGAGGGAACTAACTATGTTGGAGATGGTACGAACTTTGTTAGAGATGCTACGAACGTTGTTAGAGATCGTACGAACTTTGTTAAAGAGGGAACGAACTATGTTTGATATGGTACGAACTTATTTAAGGATGGTATGGACTTTGTTAGAGATGGTACGAACTTTTTTAGAAATGGTACGAACTTTGTTAGAGATCGTACAAACTTTGTTAGAGGGACTACGAACTTTGTTAGAGATGGTACGAACTTTTTTAGAGGGGGTATGAACTTTGTTGGAGATGGTACGAACTTTGTTAGAGATGGTACGAACTTTTTTAGAGAGGGTACTAACTTTGTTAGAGAGGGAACGAACTATGTTGGAGATGGTACAAACTTTGTTAGAGATGGTACGAACTTTGTTAGAGGGGGTAAGAACTTTGTTAGAGATGGTACGAACTTTGTTAGAGGGGTTACGAACTTTGTTAGAGATGGTACAAACTTTGTTAGAGAGGGGACGAACTATGTTAGAGATGGTACGAACTTTGTTAGAGATGGTACGAACTTTGTTCGAGAGGGTACTAACTTTGTTAGAGAGGGAACGAACTATGTTGGAGATGGTACAAACTTTGTTAGAGATGGTACGAACTTTGTTAGAGGGGGTAAGAACTTTGTTAGAGATGGTACGAACTTTGTTAGAGGGGTTACGAACTTTGTTAGAGATGGTACAAACTTTGTTAGAGAGGGGACGAACTATGTTAGAGATGGTACGAACTTTGTTAGAGATGGTATGAACTTTGTTAGAGATGGTACGAACTTTGTTAGAAAGGGAACGAACTATGTTGGAGATGGTACGAACTTTGTTAGAGATGGTACGAAGTTTGTTAGAGGGGGTACGAACTTTGTTAGAGATTGTACGAACTTTGTTAGAAATGGTACGAACATTGTTAAAGAGGGAACGAACTATGTTGGAGATGGTACGAACTTTGTTAGAGATAGTACGAAGTTTGTTAGAGGGGGTACGAACTTTGTTAGAGATTGTACGAACTTTGTTAGAAATGGTACGAACTTTGTTAAAGAGGGAACGAACTATGTTGGAGATGGTACGAACTTTTTTAAAGATGGTATGGACTTTGTTAGAGATGGTACGAACTTTGTTAGAGGGGTTACGAACTTTCTTAGAGATGGTACGAACTTTGTTAGAGGGGGTATGAACTTTGTTAGAGATGGTACGAACTTTGTTAGAGAGGGTACTAATTTGTTAGAGAGGGAACGAACTATGTTGGAGATGGTACGAACTTTGTTATATAGGGAACGAGCTTTGTTAGAAATGGTACGAACGTTGTTAGAAATAGTACGAACTTTGTTAGAAATGGTACGAACTTTGTTAGAGAGGGTACGAACTTTGTTAGAGAGGGAACGAACTATGTTGGAGATGGTACAAACTTTGTTATAGAGGGAACGAACATTATTAGAGATGGTATGAACGTTGTTAGAAATGGTACGAACTTTGTTAGAGGGGTTACGAACTTTGTTAGAGATGGTACGAACTATGTTAGAGGGGGTACGAACTTTGTTAGAGATGGTACGAATGTTGTTAGAGATGGTACGAACTTTGTTAAAGAGGGAACGAACTATGTTGGAGATGGTACGAACTTTGTTAGAGATGGTACGAACTTATTTAAGGATGGTATGGACTTTGTTAGAGATGGTACGAACTTAGTTAGAAATGGTACGAACTTTTTTAGAGGGGTTACGAACTTTCTTAGGGATGGTACAAACTTTGTTAGAGGGACTACGAACTTTGTTAGAGATGGTACGAACTTTGTTAGAGGGGGTATGAAATTTGTTACAGATGATACGAACTTTGTTAGAGGGGGTACAAACTTTGTTAGAGAGGGAACGAACTATGTTGGAGATGGTATGAACTTTGTTAGAGGGGTACGAACTTTGTTAGAGATGGTACAAACTTTGGTAGAGGGACTACGAACTATGTTTGAGATGGTACGAACTTTGTTAGAGGGGGTATGAACTTTGTTAAAGGAGGTATGAATTTTGTTAGAGATGGTACGAACTTTGTTAGAGAGGGAACAAACTTTGTTAGAGAGGGAACAAACTTTGTTAGAGGGGTTACGAACTTTGTTGGAGATGGTATGAACTTTGTTAGAGGGTGTACGAACTTTGTTAGAGATGGTACAAACTTTGTTAGAGGGACTACGAACTTTGTTAGAGATGGTACGAACTTTGTTAGAGGGGTTACGAACTTTGTTAGAGATGGTACGAAATTTGTTAGTGGGGCTACGAACTTTGTGAGAGATGGTACAAACTTTGTTAGAGAGGGAACGAACTATGTATGAGATGGTACGAACTTTGTTATAGAGGGAACGAGCTTTGTTAGAGATGGTACGAACGTTGTTAGAAATGGTACAAACTTTGTTAGAGATGGTACGAACTTTGTTAGAGAGGGTACGAACTTTGTTAGAGAGGGAACGAACTATGTTGGAGATGGTACGAACTTTGTTATAGAGGGAACGAACTTTGTTAGAGATGGTACGAACGTTGTTAGAAATGCTACGAACTTTGTTAGAGGGGTTACGAACTTTGTTAGAGATGGTACGAACTTTGTTAGAGATGGTACGAACTATGTTAGAGGGGGTACGAACTTTGTTAGAGATGGTACGAACTTTGTTAAAGGGGGTACGAACTTTTTTAGAGATGGTACAAACTTTGTTAGAGGGACTACGAACTTTGTTTGAGATGGTACGAACTTTGTTAGAGATGGTACGAACTTTGTTAGAGGGGGCACGAACTTTGTTAGAGATGGTACAAACTTTGTTAGAGGGACTACGAACTTTGTTTGAGATGGTACGAACTTTGTTAGAGGGGGTATGAACTTTGTTAAAGGAGGTATGAATTTTTTTAGAGATGGTACGAACTTTGTTAGAGAGGGAACAAACTTTGTTAGAGAAGGTACGAACTCTGTTAGAGATGGTGCGAACGTTGTTAGAGATGGTACGAACTTTGTTAGAGAGGGAACAAACTTTGTTAGAGGTGGTACGAACTTTGTTAAAGATGGTACGAACTATGTTAGAGGGGGTACGAACTTTGTTGGAGATGGTACGAACGTTGTTAGAGATGGTACGAACTTTGTTAAAGAGGGAGCGAACTATGTTGGAGATGGTACGAACTTTGTTAAAGAGGGAACGAACTATGTTGGAGATGGTACGAACTTTGTTAGAGATGGTACGAACTTATTTAAGGATGGTATGGATTTTTTTAGAGATGGTACAAACTTTGTTAGAGGGGTTACGAACTTTCTTAGGGATGGTACAAACTTTGTTAGAGGGACTACGAACTTTGTTAGAGATGGTACGAACTTTGTTAGAGGGGGTATGAACTTTGTTACAGATAATACGAACTTTGTTAGAGGGGTTACGAACTTTGTTAGAGATGGTACGAAATTTGTTAGTGGGGCTACGAACTTTGTGAGAGATGGTACAAACTTTGTTAGAGGGACTACGAACTTTTTTAGAGATGGTACGAACTTATTTAAAGATGGTATGGACTTTGTTAGAGATGGTACGAACTTTGTTAGAGGGGTTACGAACTTTCTTAGAGATGGTACGAACTTTGTTAGAAGGGGTATGAACTTTGTTAGAGATGGTACGAACTTTGTTAGAGAGGTTACTAATTTGTTAGAGAGGGAACGAACTATGTATGAGATGGTACGAACTTTGTTATAGAGGGAACGAGCTTTGTTAGAGATGGTACGAACGTTGTTAGAAATGGTACAAACTTTGTTAGAGATGGTACGAACTTTGTTAGAGAGGGTACGAACTTTGTTAGAGAGGGAACGAACTATGTTGGAGATGGTACGAACTTTGTTATAGAGGGAACGAACTTTGTTAGAGATGGTACGAACGTTGTTAGAAATGCTACGAACTTTGTTAGAGGGGTTACGAACTTTGTTAGAGATGGTACGAACTTTGTTAGAGATGGTACGAACTATGTTAGAGGGGGTACGAACTTTGTTAGAGATGGTACGAACTTTGTTAAAGGGGGTACGAACTTTTTTAGAGATGGTACAAACTTTGTTAGAGGGACTACGAACTTTGTTTGAGATGGTACGAACTTTGTTAGAGATGGTACGAACTTTGTTAGAGGGGGCACGAACTTTGTTAGAGATGGTACAAACTTTGTTAGAGGGACTACGAACTTTGTTTGAGATGGTACGAACTTTGTTAGAGGGGGTATGAACTTTGTTAAAGGAGGTATGAATTTTTTTAGAGATGGTACGAACTTTGTTAGAGAGGGAACAAACTTTGTTAGAGAAGGTACGAACTCTGTTAGAGATGGTGCGAACGTTGTTAGAGATGGTACGAACTTTGTTAGAGAGGGAACAAACTTTGTTAGAGGTGGTACGAACTTTGTTAAAGATGGTACGAACTATGTTAGAGGGGGTACGAACTTTGTTGGAGATGGTACGAACGTTGTTAGAGATGGTACGAACTTTGTTAAAGAGGGAGCGAACTATGTTGGAGATGGTACGAACTTTGTTAAAGAGGGAACGAACTATGTTGGAGATGGTACGAACTTTGTTAGAGATGGTACGAACTTATTTAAGGATGGTATGGATTTTTTTAGAGATGGTACAAACTTTGTTAGAGGGGTTACGAACTTTCTTAGGGATGGTACAAACTTTGTTAGAGGGACTACGAACTTTGTTAGAGATGGTACGAACTTTGTTAGAGGGGGTATGAACTTTGTTACAGATAATACGAACTTTGTTAGAGGGGTTACGAACTTTGTTAGAGATGGTACGAAATTTGTTAGTGGGGCTACGAACTTTGTGAGAGATGGTACAAACTTTGTTAGAGGGACTACGAACTTTTTTAGAGATGGTACGAACTTATTTAAAGATGGTATGGACTTTGTTAGAGATGGTACGAACTTTGTTAGAGGGGTTACGAACTTTCTTAGAGATGGTACGAACTTTGTTAGAAGGGGTATGAACTTTGTTAGAGATGGTACGAACTTTGTTAGAGAGGTTACTAATTTGTTAGAGAGGGAACGAACTATGTATGAGATGGTACGAACTTTGTTATAGAGGGAACGAGCTTTGTTAGAGATGGTACGAACGTTGTTAGAAATGGTACAAACTTTGTTAGAGATGGTACGAACTTTGTTAGAGAGGGTACGAACTTTGTTAGAGAGGGAACGAACTATGTTGGAGATGGTACGAACTTTGTTATAGAGGGAACGAACTTTGTTAGAGATGGTACGAACGTTGTTAGAAATGCTACGAACTTTGTTAGAGGGGTTACGAACTTTGTTAGAGATGGTACGAACTTTGTTAGAGATGGTACGAACTATGTTAGAGGGGGTACGAACTTTGTTAGAGATGGTACGAACTTTGTTAGAGATGGTACGAACTTTGTTAAAGGGGGTACGAACTTTTTTAGAGATGGTACAAACTTTGTTAGAGGGACTACGAACTTTGTTTGAGATGGTACGAACTTTGTTAGAGATGGTACGAACTTTGTTAGAGGGGGCACGAACTTTGTTAGAGATGGTACAAACTTTGTTAGAGGGACTACGAACTTTGTTTGAGATGGTACGAACTTTGTTAGAGGGGGTATGAACTTTGTTAAAGGAGGTATGAATTTTTTTAGAGATGGTACGAACTTTGTTAGAGAGGGAACAAACTTTGTTAGAGAAGGTACGAACTCTGTTAGAGATGGTGCGAACGTTGTAAGAGATGGTACGAACTTTGTTAGAGAGGGAACAAACTTTGTTAGAGGTGGTACGAACTTTGTTAGAGATGGTACGAACTATGTTAGAGGGGATACGAACTTTGTTAGAGATGGTACGAACGTTGTTAGAGATGGTACGAACTTTGTTAAAGAGGGAGCGAACTATGTTGGAGATGGTACGAACTTTGTTAAAGAGGGAACGAACTATGTTGGAGATGGTACGAACTTTGTTAGAGATGGTACGAACTTATTTAAGGATGGTATGGACTTTGTTAGAGATGGTACAAACTTTGTTAGAGGGGTTACGAACTTTCTTAGGGATGGTACAAACTTTGTTAGAGGGACTACGAACTTTGTTAGAGATGGTACGAACTTTGTTAGAGGGGGTATGAACTTTGTTACAGATAATACGAACTTTGTTAGAGGGGGTACAAACTTTGTTATAGAGGGAACGAACTATGTTGGAGATGGTACGAACTTTGTTAGAGGGGGTACGAACTTTGTTAGAGATGGTACAAACTTTGTTAGAGGGACTACGAACTTTGTTTGAGATGGTACGAACTTTGTTAGAGGGGGTACGAACTTTGTTAGAGATTGTACGAACTTTGTTAGAAATGGTACGAACTTTGTTAAAGAGGGAACGAACTATGTCGGAGATTGTACGAACTTTTTTAGAGATGGTACGAACTTATTTAAAGATGGTATGGACTTTGTTAGAGATGGTACGAACTTTGTTAGAGGGGTTACGAACTTTCTTAGAGATGGCACGAACTTTGTTAGAGATGGTACAAACTTTGTTAGAGGGACTACGAACTTTGTTTGAGATGGTACGAACTTTGTTAGAGGGGGTATGAACTTTGTTAAAGGAGGTATGAATTTTTTTAGAGATGGTACGAACTTTGTTAGAGAGGGAACAAACTTTGTTAGAGAAGGTACGAACTCTGTTAGAGATGGTGCGAACGTTGTTAGAGATGGTACGAACTTTGTTAGAGAGGGAACAGACTTTGTTAGAGGTGGTACGAACTTTGTTAGAGATGGTACGAACTATGTTAGAGGGGGTACGAAATTTGTTAGAGATGGTACGAACGTTGTTAGAGATGGTACGAACTTTGTTAAAGAGGGAGCGAACTATGTTGGAGATGGTACGAACTTTGTTAAAGAGGGAACGAACTATGTTGGAGATGGTACGAACTTTGTTAGAGATGGTACGAACTTATTTAAGGATGGTATGGACTTTGTTAGAGATGGTACAAACTTTGTTAGAGGGGTTACGAACTTTCTTAGGGATGGTACAAACTTTGTTAGAGGGACTACGAACTTTGTTAGAGATGGTACGAACTTTGTTAGAGGGGGTATGAACTTTGTTACAGATAATACGAACTTTGTTAGAGGGGGTACAAACTTTGTTAGAGAGGGAACGAACTATGTTGGAGATGGTACGAACTTTGTTAGAGGGGGTACGAACTTTGTTAGAGATGGTACAAACTTTGTTAGAGGGACTACGAACTTTGTTTGAGATGGTACGAACTTTGTTAGAGGGGGTATGAACTTTGTTACAGATGATACGAACTTTGTTAGAGAGGGAACGAACTATGTTGGAGATGGTACGATCTTTGTTAGAGAGGGAACAAACCTTGTTAGAGGGACTACGAACTTTTTTAGAGATGGTACGAACTTATTTAAAGATGGTATGGACTTTGTTAGAGATGGTACGAACTTTGTTAGAGGGGTTACGAACTTTCTTAGAGATGGTACGAACTTTGTTAGAAGGGGTATGAACTTTGTTAGAGATGGTACGAACTTTGTTAGAGAGGTTACTAATTTGTTAGAGAGGGAACGAACTATGTCTGAGATGGTACGAACTTTGTTATAGAGGGAACGACTTTGTTAGAGATGGTACGAACGTTGTTAGAAATGGTACAAACTTTGTTAGAGATGGTACGAACTTTGTTAGAGAGGGTACGAACTTTGTTAGAGAGGGAACGAACTATGTTGGAGATGGTACGAACTTTGTTATAGAGGGAACGAACTTTGTTAGAGATGGTACGAACGTTGTTAGAAATGCTACGAACTTTGTTAGAGGGGTTACGAACTTTGTTAGAGATGGTACGAACTTTGTTAGAGATGGTACGAACTATGTTAGAGGGGGTACGAACTTTGTTAGAGATGGTACGAACTTTGTTAGAGATGGTACGAACTTTGTTAAAGGGGGTACGAACTTTTTTAGAGATGGTACAAACTTTGTTAGAGGGACTACGAACTTTGTTTGAGATGGTACGAACTTTGTTAGAGATGGTACGAACTTTGTTAGAGGGGGCACGAACTTTGTTAGAGATGGTACAAACTTTGTTAGAGGGACTACGAACTTTGTTTGAGATGGTACGAACTTTGTTAGAGGGGGTATGAACTTTGTTAAAGGAGGTATGAATTTTTTTAGAGATGGTACGAACTTTGTTAGAGAGGGAACAAACTTTGTTAGAGAAGGTACGAACTCTGTTAGAGATGGTGCGAACGTTGTTAGAGATGGTACGAACTTTGTTAGAGAGGGAACAGACTTTGTTAGAGGTGGTACGAACTTTGTTAGAGGGGGTACAAACTTTGTTATAGAGGGAACGAACTATGTTGGAGATGGTACGAACTTTGTTAGAGGGGGTACGAACTTTGTTAGAGATGGTACAAACTTTGTTAGAGGGACTACGAACTTTGTTTGAGATGGTACGAACTTTGTTAGAGGGGGTACGAACTTTGTTAGAGATTGTACGAACTTTGTTAGAAATGGTACGAACTTTGTTAAAGAGGGAACGAACTATGTCGGAGATTGTACGAACTTTTTTAGAGATGGTACGAACTTATTTAAAGATGGTATGGACTTTGTTAGAGATGGTACGAACTTTGTTAGAGGGGTTACGAACTTTCTTAGAGATGGCACGAACTTTGTTAGAGATGGTACAAACTTTGTTAGAGGGACTACGAACTTTGTTTGAGATGGTACGAACTTTGTTAGAGGGGGTATGAACTTTGTTAAAGGAGGTATGAATTTTTTTAGAGATGGTACGAACTTTGTTAGAGAGGGAACAAACTTTGTTAGAGAAGGTACGAACTCTGTTAGAGATGGTGCGAACGTTGTTAGAGATGGTACGAACTTTGTTAGAGAGGGAACAGACTTTGTTAGAGGTGGTACGAACTTTGTTAGAGATGGTACGAACTATGTTAGAGGGGGTACGAAATTTGTTAGAGATGGTACGAACGTTGTTAGAGATGGTACGAACTTTGTTAAAGAGGGAGCGAACTATGTTGGAGATGGTACGAACTTTGTTAAAGAGGGAACGAACTATGTTGGAGATGGTACGAACTTTGTTAGAGATGGTACGAACTTATTTAAGGATGGTATGGACTTTGTTAGAGATGGTACAAACTTTGTTAGAGGGGTTACGAACTTTCTTAGGGATGGTACAAACTTTGTTAGAGGGACTACGAACTTTGTTAGAGATGGTACGAACTTTGTTAGAGGGGGTATGAACTTTGTTACAGATAATACGAACTTTGTTAGAGGGGGTACAAACTTTGTTAGAGAGGGAACGAACTATGTTGGAGATGGTACGAACTTTGTTAGAGGGGGTACGAACTTTGTTAGAGATGGTACAAACTTTGTTAGAGGGACTACGAACTTTGTTTGAGATGGTACGAACTTTGTTAGAGGGGGTATGAACTTTGTTACAGATGATACGAACTTTGTTAGAGAGGGAACGAACTATGTTGGAGATGGTACGATCTTTGTTAGAGAGGGAACAAACCTTGTTAGAGGGACTACGAACTTTTTTAGAGATGGTACGAACTTATTTAAAGATGGTATGGACTTTGTTAGAGATGGTACGAACTTTGTTAGAGGGGTTACGAACTTTCTTAGAGATGGTACGAACTTTGTTAGAAGGGGTATGAACTTTGTTAGAGATGGTACGAACTTTGTTAGAGAGGTTACTAATTTGTTAGAGAGGGAACGAACTATGTCTGAGATGGTACGAACTTTGTTATAGAGGGAACGACTTTGTTAGAGATGGTACGAACGTTGTTAGAAATGGTACAAACTTTGTTAGAGATGGTACGAACTTTGTTAGAGAGGGTACGAACTTTGTTAGAGAGGGAACGAACTATGTTGGAGATGGTACGAACTTTGTTATAGAGGGAACGAACTTTGTTAGAGATGGTACGAACGTTGTTAGAAATGCTACGAACTTTGTTAGAGGGGTTACGAACTTTGTTAGAGATGGTACGAACTTTGTTAGAGATGGTACGAACTATGTTAGAGGGGGTACGAACTTTGTTAGAGATGGTACGAACTTTGTTAGAGATGGTACGAACTTTGTTAAAGGGGGTACGAACTTTTTTAGAGATGGTACAAACTTTGTTAGAGGGACTACGAACTTTGTTTGAGATGGTACGAACTTTGTTAGAGATGGTACGAACTTTGTTAGAGGGGGCACGAACTTTGTTAGAGATGGTACAAACTTTGTTAGAGGGACTACGAACTTTGTTTGAGATGGTACGAACTTTGTTAGAGGGGGTATGAACTTTGTTAAAGGAGGTATGAATTTTTTTAGAGATGGTACGAACTTTGTTAGAGAGGGAACAAACTTTGTTAGAGAAGGTACGAACTCTGTTAGAGATGGTGCGAACGTTGTTAGAGATGGTACGAACTTTGTTAGAGAGGGAACAGACTTTGTTAGAGGTGGTACGAACTTTGTTAGAGGGGGTACAAACTTTGTTATAGAGGGAACGAACTATGTTGGAGATGGTACGAACTTTGTTAGAGGGGGTACGAACTTTGTTAGAGATGGTACAAACTTTGTTAGAGGGACTACGAACTTTGTTTGAGATGGTACGAACTTTGTTAGAGGGGGTACGAACTTTGTTAGAGATTGTACGAACTTTGTTAGAAATGGTACGAACTTTGTTAAAGAGGGAACGAACTATGTCGGAGATTGTACGAACTTTTTTAGAGATGGTACGAACTTATTTAAAGATGGTATGGACTTTGTTAGAGATGGTACGAACTTTGTTAGAGGGGTTACGAACTTTCTTAGAGATGGCACGAACTTTGTTAGAGATGGTACAAACTTTGTTAGAGGGACTACGAACTTTGTTTGAGATGGTACGAACTTTGTTAGAGGGGGTATGAACTTTGTTAAAGGAGGTATGAATTTTTTTAGAGATGGTACGAACTTTGTTAGAGAGGGAACAAACTTTGTTAGAGAAGGTACGAACTCTGTTAGAGATGGTGCGAACGTTGTTAGAGATGGTACGAACTTTGTTAGAGAGGGAACAGACTTTGTTAGAGGTGGTACGAACTTTGTTAGAGATGGTACGAACTATGTTAGAGGGGGTACGAAATTTGTTAGAGATGGTACGAACGTTGTTAGAGATGGTACGAACTTTGTTAAAGAGGGAGCGAACTATGTTGGAGATGGTACGAACTTTGTTAAAGAGGGAACGAACTATGTTGGAGATGGTACGAACTTTGTTAGAGATGGTACGAACTTATTTAAGGATGGTATGGACTTTGTTAGAGATGGTACAAACTTTGTTAGAGGGGTTACGAACTTTCTTAGGGATGGTACAAACTTTGTTAGAGGGACTACGAACTTTGTTAGAGATGGTACGAACTTTGTTAGAGGGGGTATGAACTTTGTTACAGATAATACGAACTTTGTTAGAGGGGGTACAAACTTTGTTAGAGAGGGAACGAACTATGTTGGAGATGGTACGAACTTTGTTAGAGGGGGTACGAACTTTGTTAGAGATGGTACAAACTTTGTTAGAGGGACTACGAACTTTGTTTGAGATGGTACGAACTTTGTTAGAGGGGGTATGAACTTTGTTACAGATGATACGAACTTTGTTAGAGAGGGAACGAACTATGTTGGAGATGGTACGATCTTTGTTAGAGAGGGAACAAACCTTGTTAGAGGGACTACGAACTTTTTTAGAGATGGTACGAACTTATTTAAAGATGGTATGGACTTTGTTAGAGATGGTACGAACTTTGTTAGAGGGGTTACGAACTTTCTTAGAGATGGTACGAACTTTGTTAGAAGGGGTATGAACTTTGTTAGAGATGGTACGAACTTTGTTAGAGAGGTTACTAATTTGTTAGAGAGGGAACGAACTATGTCTGAGATGGTACGAACTTTGTTATAGAGGGAACGACTTTGTTAGAGATGGTACGAACGTTGTTAGAAATGGTACAAACTTTGTTAGAGATGGTACGAACTTTGTTAGAGAGGGTACGAACTTTGTTAGAGAGGGAACGAACTATGTTGGAGATGGTACGAACTTTGTTATAGAGGGAACGAACTTTGTTAGAGATGGTACGAACGTTGTTAGAAATGCTACGAACTTTGTTAGAGGGGTTACGAACTTTGTTAGAGATGGTACGAACTTTGTTAGAGATGGTACGAACTATGTTAGAGGGGGTACGAACTTTGTTAGAGATGGTACGAACTTTGTTAGAGATGGTACGAACTTTGTTAAAGGGGGTACGAACTTTTTTAGAGATGGTACGAACTTTTTTAAAGAGGGAACGAACTATGTTGGAGATGGTACGAACTTTGTTAGAGATGGTACGAACTTATTTAAGGATGGTATGGACTTTGTTAGAGATGGTACAAACTTTGTTAGAGGGGTTACGAACTTTCTTAGGGATGGTACGAACTTTGTTAGAGGGGGTACGAACTTTGTTAGAGATGGTACAAACTTTGTTAGAGGGACTACGAACTTTGTTTGAGATGGTACGAACTTTGTTAGAGGGGGTATGAACTTTGTTAAAGGGGTATGAATTTTGTGAGAGATGGTACGAACTTTGTTAGAGATGGTACGAACTTTGTTAGAGAAGGTACGAACTTTGTTAGAGGGGTTACGAACTTTGTTCGACATGGTACGAACTTTGTTAGAGATGGTACGAACTTTGTTAAAGGGGGTACGAACTTTTTTAGAGATGGTACAAACTTTGTTAGAGGGACTACGAACTTTGTTTGAG
Source organism: Vitis rotundifolia (assembly GCA_030254885.1). Taxonomy (NCBI): domain Eukaryota; kingdom Viridiplantae; phylum Streptophyta; class Magnoliopsida; order Vitales; family Vitaceae; genus Vitis; species Vitis rotundifolia. The sequence continues at coordinate 15,036 of JARBHA010000071.1, read as the reverse complement.
ATGGTACGAACTTTGTTAGAGATGGTACGAACTTTGTTAGAGGGGGTACGAACTTTGTTAGAGATGGTACAAACTTTGTTAGAGGGACTACGAACTTTGTTTGAGATGGTACGAACTTTGTTAAAGGGGGATGAACTTTGTTAAAAAAGGTATGAATTTTTTTAGAGATGGTACGAACTTTGTTAGAGAGGGAACAAACTTTGTTAGAGAAGGTACGAACTCTGTTAGAGATGGTGCGAACGTTGTTAGAGATGGTACGAACTTTGTTAGAGAGGGAACAAACTTTGTTAGAGGTGGTACGAACTTTGTTAGAGATGGTACGAACTATGTTAGAGGGGGTACGAACTTTGTTAGAGATGGTACGAACGTTGTTAGAGATGGTACGAACTTTGTTAAAGAGGGAGCGAACTATGTTGGAGATGGTACGAACTTTGTTAGAGATGGTATGAACTTATTTAAGGATGGTATGGACTTTGTTAGAGATGGTACGAACTTAGTTAGAAATGGTACGAACTTTGTTAAAGAGGGAGCGAACTATGTTGGAGATGGTACGAACTTTGTTAAAGAGGGAACGAACTATGTTGGAGATGGTACGAACTTTGTTAGAGATGGTACGAACTTATTTAAGGATGGTATGGACTTTGTTAGAGATGGTACAAACTTTGTTAGAGGGGTTACGAACTTTCTTAGGGATGGTACAAACTTTGTTAGAGGGACTACGAACTTTGTTAGAGATGGTACGAACTTTGTTAGAGGGGGTATGAACTTTGTTACAGATAATACGAACTTTGTTAGAGGGGGTACAAACTTTGTTAGAGAGGGAACGAACTATGTTGGAGATGGTACGAACTTTGTTAGAGGGGGTACGAACTTTGTTAGAGATTGTACAAACTTTGTTAGAGGGACTACGAACTTTGTTTGAGATGGTACGAACTTTGTTAGAGGGGGTATGAACTTTGTTAAAGGAGGTATGAATTTTGTGAGAGATGGTACGAACTTTGTTAGAGATGGTACGAACTTTGTTAGAGAAGGTACGAACTTTGTTAAAGGGGTTACGAACTTTGTTAGACATGGTACGAACTTTGTTAGAGATGGTACGAACTTTGTTAAAGGGGGTACGAACTTTTTTAGAGATGGTACAAACTTTGTTAGAGGGACTACGAACTTTGTTTGAGATGGTACGAACTTTGTTAGAGATGGTACGAACTTTGTTAGAGGGGGTACGAACTTTGTTAGAGATGGTACAAACTTTGTTAGAGGGACTACGAACTTTGTTTGAGGTGGTACGAACTTTGTTAGAGGGGGATGAACTTTGTTAAAGGAGGTATGAATTTTTTTAGAGATGGTACGAACTTTGTTAGAGAGGGAACAAACTTTGTTAGAGAAGGTACGAACTCTGTTAGAGATGGTGCGAACGTTGTTAGAGATGGTACGAACTTTGTTAGAGAGGGAACAAACTTTGTTAGAGGTGGTACGAACTTTGTTAGAGATGGTACGAACTATGTTAGAGGGGGTACGAACTTTGTTAGAGATGGTACGAACGTTGTTAGAGATGGTACGAACTTTGTTAAAGAGGGAGCGAACTATGTTGGAGATGGTACGAACTTTGTTAGAGATGGTACGAACTTATTTAAGGATGGTATGGACTTTGTTAGAGATGGTACGAACTTAGTTAGAAATGGTACGAACTTTGTTAGAGGGGTTACGAACTTTCTAAGGGATGGTACAAACTTTGTTAGAGGGACTACGAACTTTGTTAGAGATGGTACGAACTTTGTTAGAGGGGGTATGAACTTTGTTACAGATGATACGAACTTTTTTAGAGAGGGAACGAACTATGTTGGAGATGGTACGAACTTTGTTAGAGGGGGTACGAACTTTGTTAGAGATTGTACAAACTTTGTTAGAGGGACTACGAACTTTGTTTGAGATGGTACGAACTTTGTTAGAGGGGGTATGAACTTTGTTAAAGGAGGTATGAATTTTGTGAGAGATGGTACGAACTTTGTTAGAGATGGTACGAACTTTGTTAGAGAAGGTACGAACTTTGTTAAAGGGGTTACGAACTTTGTTAGACATGGTACGAACTTTGTTAGAGATGGTACGAACTTTGTTAAAGGGGGTACGAACTTTTTTAGAGATGGTACAAACTTTGTTAGAGGGACTACGAACTTTGTTTGAGATGGTACGAACTTTGTTAGAGATGGTACGAACTTTGTTAGAGGGGGTACGAACTTTGTTAGAGATGGTACAAACTTTGTTAGAGGGACTACGAACTTTGTTTGAGGTGGTACGAACTTTGTTAGAGGGGGATGAACTTTGTTAAAGGAGGTATGAATTTTTTTAGAGATGGTACGAACTTTGTTAGAGAGGGAACAAACTTTGTTAGAGAAGGTACGAACTCTGTTAGAGATGGTGCGAACGTTGTTAGAGATGGTACGAACTTTGTTAGAGAGGGAACAAACTTTGTTAGAGGTGGTACGAACTTTGTTAGAGATGGTACGAACTATGTTAGAGGGGGTACGAACTTTGTTAGAGATGGTACGAACGTTGTTAGAGATGGTACGAACTTTGTTAAAGAGGGAGCGAACTATGTTGGAGATGGTACGAACTTTGTTAGAGATGGTACGAACTTATTTAAGGATGGTATGGACTTTGTTAGAGATGGTACGAACTTAGTTAGAAATGGTACGAACTTTGTTAGAGGGGTTACGAACTTTCTAAGGGATGGTACAAACTTTGTTAGAGGGACTACGAACTTTGTTAGAGATGGTACGAACTTTGTTAGAGGGGGTATGAACTTTGTTACAGATGATACGAACTTTTTTAGAGAGGGAACGAACTATGTTGGAGATGGTACGAACTTTGTTAGAGAGGGAACAAACTTTGTTAGAGAAGGTACGAACTCTGTTAGAGATGGTGCGAACGTTGTTAGAGATGGTACGAACTTTGTTAAAGAGGGAACAAACTTTGTTAGAGAAGGTACGAACTTTGTTAGAGATGGTGCGAACGTTGTTAGAATTGGTACAAACTTTGTTAGAGGGGTTACGAACTTTGTTAGAGATAGTACGAACTTTGTTAGAGGGGGTATGAACTTTGTTAGAGATGGTACGAACTTTGTGAGAAAGGGTACTAACTTTGTTAGAAAGGGAACGAACTATGTTGGAGATGGTACTAACTTTGTTAGAGATGGTACGAAGTTTGTTAGAGGGGGTACGAACTTTGTTAGAGATTGTACGAACTTTGTTAGAAATGGTATGAACACTGTTAAAGAGCGAACGAACTATGTTGGAGATGGTACGAACTTTGTTAGAGATGGTACGAAGTTTGTTAGAGGGGGTACGAACTTTGTTAGAGATTGTACGAACTTTGTTAGAAATGGTATGAACTTTTTTAAAGAGGGAACGAACTATGTTGGAGATGGTACGAACTTTTTTAAAGATGGTATGGACTTTGTTAGAGATGGTACGAACTTTGTTAGAGGGGGTACGAACTTTGTTAGAGATTGTACGAACTTTGTTAGAAATGGTACGAACTTTGTTAAAGAGGGAACAAACTATGTTGGAGATGGTACGAACTTTGTTAGAGATGGTACGAACTTATTTAAGGATGGTATGGACTTTGTTAGAGATGGTACGAACTTTGTTAGAGGGGTTACGAACTTTCTTAGGGATGGTACAAACTTTGTTAGAGGGACTACGAACTTTGTTAGAGATGGTACGAACTTTGTTAGAGGGGGTATGAACTTTGTTACAGATAATACGAACTTTGTTAGAGGGGTTACAAACTTTGTTAGAGAGGGAACGAACTATGTTGGAGATGGTACGAACTTTGTTAGAGGGGGTACGAACTTTGTTAGAGGGGTACGAACTTTGTTAGAGATGGTACAAACTTTGTTAGAGGGACTACGAACTTTGTTTGAGATGGTACGAACTTTGTTAGAGGGGGTACGAACTTTGTTAAAGGAGGTATGAATTTTGTTAGAGATGGTACGAACTTTGTTAGAGAGGGAACAAACTTTGTTAGAGACGGTACGAACTTTCTTAGAGGGGTTACGAACTTTGTTAGAGATGGTACGAACTTTGTTAGAGATGGTACGAACTTTGTTAGAGGGGGTACGAACTTTTTTAGAGATGGTACAAACTTTGTTAAAGGGACTACGAACTTTGTTTCAGATGGTACGAACTTTGTTAGAGATGGTACGAACTTTGTTAGAGGGGGTACGAACTTTGTTAGAGATGGTACAAACTTTGTTAGATGGACTACGAACTTTGTTTGAGATGGTACGAACTTTGTTAGAGGGGGTATGAACTTTGTTAAAGGAGGTATGAATTTTGTTAGAGGGGGTATGAACTTTGTTAAAGGAGGTATGAATTTTGTTAGAGATGGTACGAACTTTGTTAGAGAGGGAACAAACTTTGTTAGAGAAGGTACGAACTCTGTTAGAGATGGTGCGAACGTTGTTAGAGATGGTACGAACTTTGTTAGAGAGGGAACAAACTTTGTTAGAGATGGTACGAACTATGTTAGAGGGGGTACGAACTTTGTTAGAGATGGTACGAACGTTGTTAGAGATGGTACGAACTTTGTTAAAGGGGGAACGAACTATGTTGGAGATGGTACGAACTTTGTTAGAGATGGTACGAACTTATTTAAGGATGATATGGACTTTGTTAGAGTTGGTACGAACTTAGTTAGAAATGGTACGAACTTTTTTAGAGGGGTTACAAACTTTCTTAGGGATGGTACAAACTTTGTTAGAGGGACTACGAACTTTGTTAGAGATGGTACGAACTTTGTTAGAGGGGGTATGAACTTTGTTACAGATGATACGAACTTTGTTAGAGAGGGAACGAACTATGTTGGAGATGGTACGAACTTTGTTAGAGAGGGAACAAACTTTGTTAGAGAAGGTACGAACTCTGTTAGAGATGGTACGAACTTTGTTAAAGAGGGGATGAACTTTGTTAGAGAGGGGACGAACTTTGTTAAAGAGGGCACGAACTTTGTTAGAGAGGGTACGAACTCTGTGAGAGAGGGAACGAACTTTGTTAGAGAGGGCACGAACTCTATTAGAGATGGTACGAACTTTGTTAAAGAGGGTGCGAACTTTGTTAAAGAGGGGACAAACTTTGTTAGAGAGCAGACAAACTTTGTTAGAGAGGGAACGAACTTTGTGAGAGAGGGAACGAACTTTCTTAGAGAGGGCACGAACTCTGTTAGAGAGGGTACGAACTTTGCTAGAGAGGCCACGAACTTTGTTAGAGAGGGGACGAACTTTGTTAAAGAGGGCACGAACTTTGTTAGAGAGGGTATGAACTTTGACAGAGAGCGAACGAACTTTGTTAGAGAGGGTACGAACTTTGTTAGAGAGGGAACGAACTTTGTTAGAGAGGGCACGAACTTTGTTAGAGAGGACACGGACTTTGTTAGAGCGGGGACGAACTTTGTTAAAGAGGGCACGAACTTTGTTAGAGAGGGTATGAACTTTGAGAGATAGCGAACGAACTTTGTTAGAGAGGGTACGAACTTTGTGAGAGAGGGCACGAACTCTGTTAGAGAGGGCACGAGCTCTGGTAGAGATGGTACGAACTTTGTTAAAGAGGGTCCGAACTTTGTTAAAGAGGGGACAAACTTTGTTAGAGAGGAGACAAACTTTATTAGAGAGGGAACGAACTTGTGAGAGAGGGAACGAACTTTCTTAGAGAGGGCACGAACTCTGTTAGAGAGTGTACGAACTTTGCTAGAGAGGGCACGAACTTTGTTAGTGAGGGGACGAACTTTGTTAAAGAGGGCACGAACTTTGTTAGAGAGGGGATGAACTTTGTTAGAGCGGGGACGAACTTTGTTAGAGAGGGCACGAACTTTGTTAGAGAGGGCACGAACTTTGTTAGAGAGGGTACAAACTTTGTTAGAGAGCGAACGAACTTTGTTAGAGCGGGGACGAACTTTGTTATACAGGGCACGAACTTTGTTAGAGAGGCTACGAACTTTATTAGAGAGGGGACGAACTTTGTTATAGAGGGGACGAACTTTGTTAAAGAGGGTACGAACTTTGCTAGAGAGGGCACGAACTTTGTTAAAGAGGGGACGAAGTTTGTTGGAGAGGGTACGAACTTTGTGAGAGAGGGAACGAACTTTGTTAGAGAGGGTACGAACTTTGTTAGAGAGGGTACGAACTTTGTTAGAGAGGGCACGAACTTTGTGAGAGAGGACACGGACTTTGTTAGAGAGGGGACGAACTTTGTTAAAGAGGGCACGAACTTTGTTAGAGAGGGTATGAACTTTGACAGAGAGCGAACGAACTTTGTTAGAGAGGGTACGAAGTTTGTTAGAGAGGGAACGAACTTTGTTAGAGAGGGCACGAACTTTGTTAGAGAGGACGCGAACTTTGTTAGAGCGGGGACGAACTTTGTTAAAGAGGGCACGAACTTTGTTAGAGAGGGTATGAACTTTGAGAGATAGCGAACGAACTTTGTTAGAGAGGGTACGAACTTTGTGACAGAGGGAACGAACTTTGATCGAGAGGGGGCGAACTTTGTTAGAGAGGGTACGAACTCTGTTAGAGATGGTACGAACTTTGTTAAAGAGGGGATGAACTTTGTTAGAGAGGGGACGAACTTTGTTAAAGAGGGCGCGAACTTTGTTAGAAAGGGTACAAACTCTGTGAGAGAGGGAACGAACTTTGTTAGAGAGGGGACGAACTTTGTTAGAGACGGTACGAACTTTGTTAGGGATGGTATGAACTTTGTTAATGAGGGGATGAAGTTTGTTAGAAAGGGGACGAACTTTGTGAAAGAGGGCACGAACTTTGTTAGAGAGGGTACGAACTTTGTGAGAGAGGGCACGAACTCTGTTAGAGAGGGCACGAGCTCTGTTAGAGATGGTACGAACTTTGTTAAAGAGGGTCCGAACTTTGTTAAAGAGGGGACAAACTTTGTTAGAGAGGCGACAAACTTTATTAGAGAGGGAACGAACTTTGTGAGAGAGGGAACGAACTTTCTTAGAGAGGGCACGAACTCTGTTAGAGAGTGTACGAACTTTGCTAGAGAGGGCACGAACTTTGTTAGAGAGGGGACGAACTTTGTTAAAGAGGGCACGAACTTTGTTAAAGAGGGCACGAACTTTGTTAGAGCGGGGACGAACTTTGTTAGAGAGGGCACGAACTTTGTTAGAGAGGGTACAAACTTTGTTAGAGAGCGAACGAACTTTGTTAGAGCGGGGACGAACTTTGTTATACAGGGCACGAACTTTGTTAGAGAGGCTACGAACTTTATTAGAGAGGGGACGAACTTTGTTATAGAGGGGACGAACTTTGTTAAAGAGGGTACGAACTTTGCTAGAGAGGGCACGAACTTTGTTAGAGAGGGGACGAACTTTTTTGGAGAGGGTACGAACTTTGTGAGAGAGGGAACGAACTTTGTTAGAGAGGGTACGAACTTTGTTAGAGAGGGTACGAACTTTGTTAGAGAGGGCACGAACTTTGTGAGAGAGGACACGGACTTTGTTAGAGAGGGGACGAACTTTGTTAAAGAGGGCACGAACTTTGTTAGAGAGGGTATGAACTTTGAGAGAGAGCGAACGAACTTTGTTAGAGAGGGTACGAACTTTGTTAGAGAGGGTACGAACTTTGTGAAAGAGGGAACGAACTTTGTTAGAGAGGGGACGAACTTTGTTAGAGAGGGGACGAACTTTGTTAGAGAGGGCACGAACTTTGTTAGAGAGGGTATGAACTTTGTGAGAGAGGGGACGAAGATTATTAGAGAGGGGATGAACTTTGTCAAAGAGGGCACGAACTTTGTGAGAGAGGGTACGAACTCTGTGACACAGGGAACGAACTTTGTTAGAGAGGGACGAACTGTTTTTGAGAGGGGACGAACTTTGTTGAAGAGGGTTCGAACTCTGTTCGAGAGGGTACGAACTTTGTTAAAGAGGGCATGAACTTTGTGAGAAAGGGGACGAACTTTGTTAGAGCGGGGACAAACTTTGTTAGAGAGGGCACGAACTTTGTTAGAGAGGGCACACACTTTGTTAGAGAGCGAACGAACTTTGTTAGAGAGGGGACGAACTTTGTTATACAGGGCATGAACTTTGTTAGAGAGGCTACGAACTTTATTAGAGAGGGGACGAACTTTATTAGAGAGGGGACGAACTTTGTTAGAGAGGGTACGAACTTTGTGAGAGAGGGAACGAACTTTGTTAGAGAGGGTACGAACTTTGTTGGAGAGGGCACGAACTTTGTTAGAGAGGACACGAACTTTGTTAGAGAGGGGACGAACTTTGTTAAAGAGGGCACGAACTTTATAGAGAGGGTATGAACTTTGAGAGAGAGCGAACGAACTTTGTTAGAGAGGGTACGAACTTTGTTAGAGAGGGTACGAACTTTGTGAGAGAGGGAACGAACTTTGTTAGAGAGGGGACGAACTTGGTTAGACAGGGTACGAACTCTGTTCGAGATGGTACGAACATTGTTAAAGAGGGGATGAACTTTGTTAGAGAGGGGAGGAACTTTGTTAAAGAGGGCACGAACTTTGTTAGAGAGGGTACGAACTCTGTGAGAGAGGGAACGAACTTTGTTAGAGAGGGCACGAACTCTGTTAGAGATGGTACGAACTTTGTTAAAGAGGGTGCGAACTTTGTTAAAAAGGGGACAAACTTTGTTAGAGAGGAGACAAAGTTTATTAGAGAGGGAACGAACTTTGTAAGAGAGGGAATGAACTTCGTTAGAGAGGACACGAACTCTGTTAGAGAGGGTACGAACTTTGCTAAAGAGGGCACGAACTTTGTTAGAGAGGGGACGAACTTTGTTAAAGAGGGCACGAACTTTGTTAGAGAGGGTATGAACTTTGAGAGAGAGCGAACGAACTTTGTTAGAGAGGGTACGAACTTTGTTAGAGAGGATACGAACTTTGCTAAAGAGGGCACGAACTTTGCGAGAGAGGGTGCGAACTTTGTTTGAGAGGGTGCGAACTCTGTGAAAGAGGGAACGAACTTTGTTAGAGAGGGGACGAACTTTGTTAGAGAGGGTACGAACTTTGTTGGGGATGGTACGAACTTTGTTAATGAGGGGATGAAGTTTGTTAGAGAGGGGACGAACTTTGTTAAAGAGGGCATGAACTTTGTTAGAGAGGGTACGAACTTTGTGAGAGAGGGAACGAACTTTGTTAGAGAGGGCACGAGCTCTGTTAGAGATGGTACGAACTTTGTTAAAGAGGGTGCGAACTTTGTTAAAGAGGGGACAAACTTTGTTAGAGAGGAGACAAACTTTGTTAGAGAGGGAACGAACTTTGTGAGGGAGGGAACGAACTTTCTTAGAGAGGGCACGAACTCTGTTAGAGAGGGTACGAACTTTGCTAGAGAGGCCACGAACTTTGTTAGAGAGGGGACGAACTTTGTTAAAAAGGGCACGAACTTTGTTAGAGAGGGTATGAACTTTGAGAAAGAGCGAACGAACTTTGTTAGAGAGGGTACGAACTTTGTCAGAGAGGGAACGAACATTGTTAGAGAGGGCACGAACTTTGTTAGAGAGGACACGAACTTTGTTAGAGAGGGGACGAACTTTGTTAAAGAGGGCACGAACTTTGTTAGAGAGGGTATGAACTTTGAGAGATAGCGAACGAACTTTGTTAGAGAGGGCACGAACTTTGTTAGAGAGGGTACGAACTTTGTGACAGAGGGAACGAACTTTGTTAGAGAGGGGACGAACTTTGTTAGAGAGGGTACGAACTCTGTTAGAGATGGTACGAACTTTGTTAAAGAGGGGATGAACTTTGTTAGAGAGGGGACGAACTTTGTTAGAGAGGGCACGAACTCTGTTAGAGAGGGTACGAACTTTGTTGAAGAAGGCATGAGCTTTGTTAGAGCGGGGACGAACTTTGTTATAGAGGGCAGGAACTTTGTGAGAGAGGGGATGAAGATTGTTAGAGAGGGGATGAACTTTGTCAAAGAGGGCACGAACTTTGTGAGAGAGGGTACGAACTCTGTGACACAGGGAACGAACTTTGTTAAAGAGGGGACGAACTCTTTTAGACAGGGGACGAACTTTGTTGAAGAGGGTTCGAACTCTGTTAGAGAGGGTACGAACTTTGTTAAAGAGGGCATGAACTTTGTGAGAGAGGGGACGAACTTTGTTAGAGCGGGGACGAACTTTGTTAGAGAGGGCACGAACTTTGTTAGAGAGGGCACAAACTTTGTTAGAGAGCGAACGAACTTTGTTAGAGCGGGGACGAACTTTGTTATACAGGGCATGAACTTTGTTAGAGAGGCTACGAACTTTATTAGAGAGGGGACGAACTTTGTTAGAGAGGGGACGAACTTTGTTAAAGAGGGTACGAACTTTGCTAGAGAGGGTACGAACTCTGTGAGAGAGGGAACGAACTTTGTTAGAGAGGGCACGAACTCTGTTAGAGATGGTACGAACTTTGTTAAAGAGGGTGCGAACTTTGTTAAAAAGGGGACAAACTTTGTTAGAGAGGAGACAAAGTTTATTAGAGAGGGAACGAACTTTGTAAGAGAGGGAATGAACTTCGTTAGAGAGGACACGAACTCTGTTAGAGAGGGTACGAACTTTGCTAAAGAGGGCACGAACTTTGTTAGAGAGGGGACGAACTTTGTTAAAGAGGGCACGAACTTTGTTAGAGAGGGTATGAACTTTGAGAGAGAGCGAACGAACTTTGTTAGAGAGGGTACGAACTTTGTTGGAGAGGGCACGAACTTTGTTAGAGAGGACACGAACTTTGTTAGAGAGGGGACGAACTTTGTTAAAGAGGGCACGAACTTTGTTAGAGAGGGTATGAACTTTGAGAGAGAGCGAACGAACTTTGTTAGAGAGGGCACGAACTTTGTTAGAGAGGGCACACACTTTGTTAGAGAGCGAACGAACTTTGTTAGAGAGGGGACGAACTTTGTTATACAGGGCATGAACTTTGTTAGAGAGGCTACGAACTTTATTAGAGAGGGGACGAACTTTATTAGAGAGGGGACGAACTTTGTTAGAGAGGGTACGAACTTTGTGAGAGAGGGAACGAACTTTGTTAGAGAGGGTACGAACTTTGTTGGAGAGGGCACGAACTTTGTTAGAGAGGACACGAACTTTGTTAGAGAGGGGACGAACTTTGTTAAAGAGGGCACGAACTTTGTTAGAGAGGGTATGAACTTTGAGAGAGAGCGAACGAACTTTGTTAGAGAGGGTACGAACTTTGTTAGAGAGGATACGAACTTTGCTAAAGAGGGCACGAACTTTGCGAGAGAGGGTGCGAACTTTGTTTGAGAGGGTGCGAACTCTGTGAAAGAGGGAACGAACTTTGTTAGAGAGGGGACGAACTTTGTTAGAGAGGGTACGAACTTTGTTGGGGATGGTACGAACTTTGTTAATGAGGGGATGAAGTTTGTTAGAGAGGGGACGAACTTTGTTAAAGAGGGCATGAACTTTGTTAGAGAGGGTACGAACTTTGTGAGAGAGGGAACGAACTTTGTTAGAGAGGGCACGAGCTCTGTTAGAGATGGTACGAACTTTGTTAAAGAGGGTGCGAACTTTGTTAAAGAGGGGACAAACTTTGTTAGAGAGGAGACAAACTTTGTTAGAGAGGGAACGAACTTTGTGAGGGAGGGAACGAACTTTCTTAGAGAGGGCACGAACTCTGTTAGAGAGGGTACGAACTTTGCTAGAGAGGCCACGAACTTTGTTAGAGAGGGGACGAACTTTGTTAAAAAGGGCACGAACTTTGTTAGAGAGGGTATGAACTTTGAGAAAGAGCGAACGAACTTTGTTAGAGAGGGTACGAACTTTGTCAGAGAGGGAACGAACATTGTTAGAGAGGGCACGAACTTTGTTAGAGAGGACACGAACTTTGTTAGAGAGGGGACGAACTTTGTTAAAGAGGGCACGAACTTTGTTAGAGAGGGTATGAACTTTGAGAGATAGCGAACGAACTTTGTTAGAGAGGGCACGAACTTTGTTAGAGAGGGTACGAACTTTGTGACAGAGGGAACGAACTTTGTTAGAGAGGGGACGAACTTTGTTAGAGAGGGTACGAACTCTGTTAGAGATGGTACGAACTTTGTTAAAGAGGGGATGAACTTTGTTAGAGAGGGGACGAACTTTGTTAGAGAGGGCACGAACTCTGTTAGAGAGGGTACGAACTTTGTTGAAGAAGGCATGAGCTTTGTTAGAGCGGGGACGAACTTTGTTATAGAGGGCAGGAACTTTGTGAGAGAGGGGATGAAGATTGTTAGAGAGGGGATGAACTTTGTCAAAGAGGGCACGAACTTTGTGAGAGAGGGTACGAACTCTGTGACACAGGGAACGAACTTTGTTAAAGAGGGGACGAACTCTTTTAGACAGGGGACGAACTTTGTTGAAGAGGGTTCGAACTCTGTTAGAGAGGGTACGAACTTTGTTAAAGAGGGCATGAACTTTGTGAGAGAGGGGACGAACTTTGTTAGAGCGGGGACGAACTTTGTTAGAGAGGGCACGAACTTTGTTAGAGAGGGCACAAACTTTGTTAGAGAGCGAACGAACTTTGTTAGAGCGGGGACGAACTTTGTTATACAGGGCATGAACTTTGTTAGAGAGGCTACGAACTTTATTAGAGAGGGGACGAACTTTGTTAGAGAGGGGACGAACTTTGTTAAAGAGGGTACGAACTTTGCTAGAGAGGGTACGAACTCTGTGAGAGAGGGAACGAACTTTGTTAGAGAGGGCACGAACTCTGTTAGAGATGGTACGAACTTTGTTAAAGAGGGTGCGAACTTTGTTAAAAAGGGGACAAACTTTGTTAGAGAGGAGACAAAGTTTATTAGAGAGGGAACGAACTTTGTAAGAGAGGGAATGAACTTCGTTAGAGAGGACACGAACTCTGTTAGAGAGGGTACGAACTTTGCTAAAGAGGGCACGAACTTTGTTAGAGAGGGGACGAACTTTGTTAAAGAGGGCACGAACTTTGTTAAAGAGGGTATGAACTTTGAGAGAGAGCGAACGAACTTTGTTAGAGAGGGTACGAACTTTGTTGGAGAGGGCACGAACTTTGTTAGAGAGGACACGAACTTTGTTAGAGAGGGGACGAACTTTGTTAAAGAGGGCACGAACTTTGTTAGAGAGGGTATGAACTTTGAGAGAGAGCGAACGAACTTTGTTAGAGAGGGCACGAACTTTGTTAGAGAGGGCACACACTTTGTTAGAGAGCGAACGAACTTTGTTAGAGAGGGGACGAACTTTGTTATACAGGGCATGAACTTTGTTAGAGAGGCTACGAACTTTATTAGAGAGGGGACGAACTTTATTAGAGAGGGGACGAACTTTGTTAGAGAGGGTACGAACTTTGTGAGAGAGGGAACGAACTTTGTTAGAGAGGGTACGAACTTTGTTGGAGAGGGCACGAACTTTGTTAGAGAGGACACGAACTTTGTTAGAGAGGGGACGAACTTTGTTAAAGAGGGCACGAACTTTATAGAGAGGGTATGAACTTTGAGAGAGAGCGAACGAACTTTGTTAGAGAGGGTACGAACTTTGTTAGAGAGGGTACGAACTTTGTGAGAGAGGGAACGAACTTTGTTAGAGAGGGGACGAACTTGGTTAGACAGGGTACGAACTCTGTTCGAGATGGTACGAACATTGTTAAAGAGGGGATGAACTTTGTTAGAGAGGGGAGGAACTTTGTTAAAGAGGGCACGAACTTTGTTAGAGAGGGTACGAACTCTGTGAGAGAGGGAACGAACTTTGTTAGAGAGGGCACGAACTCTGTTAGAGATGGTACGAACTTTGTTAAAGAGGGTGCGAACTTTGTTAAAAAGGGGACAAACTTTGTTAGAGAGGAGACAAAGTTTATTAGAGAGGGAACGAACTTTGTAAGAGAGGGAATGAACTTCGTTAGAGAGGACACGAACTCTGTTAGAGAGGGTACGAACTTTGCTAAAGAGGGCACGAACTTTGTTAGAGAGGGGACGAACTTTGTTAAAGAGGGCACGAACTTTGTTAGAGAGGGTATGAACTTTGAGAGAGAGCGAACGAACTTTGTTAGAGAGGGTACGAACTTTGTTAGAGAGGATACGAACTTTGCTAAAGAGGGCACGAACTTTGCGAGAGAGGGTGCGAACTTTGTTTGAGAGGGTACGAACTCTGTGAAAGAGGGAACGAACTTTGTTAGAGAGGGGACGAACTTTGTTAGAGAGGGTACGAACTTTGTTGGGGATGGTACGAACTTTGTTAATGAGGGGATGAAGTTTGTTAGAGAGGGGACGAACTTTGTTAAAGAGGGCATGAACTTTGTTAGAGAGGGTACGAACTTTGTGAGAGAGGGAACGAACTTTGTTAGAGAGGGCACGAGCTCTGTTAGAGATGGTACGAACTTTGTTAAAGAGGGTGCGAACTTTGTTAAAGAGGGGACAAACTTTGTTAGAGAGGAGACAAACTTTGATAGAGAGGGAACGAACTTTGTGAGGGAGGGAACGAACTTTCTTAGAGAGGGCACGAACTCTGTTAGAGAGGGTACGAACTTTGCTAGAGAGGCCACGAACTTTGTTAGAGAGGGGACGAACTTTGTTAAAAAGGGCACGAACTTTGTTAGAGAGGGTATGAACTTTGAGAAAGAGCGAACGAACTTTGTTAGAGAGGGTACGAACTTTGTCAGAGAGGGAACGAACATTGTTAGAGAGGGCACGAACTTTGTTAGAGAGGACACGAACTTTGTTAGAGAGGGGACGAACTTTGTTAAAGAGGGCACGAACTTTGTTAGAGAGGGTATGAACTTTGAGAGATAGCGAACGAACTTTGTTAGAGAGGGCACGAACTTTGTTAGAGAGGGTACGAACTTTGTGACAGAGGGAACGAACTTTGTTAGAGAGGGGACGAACTTTGTTAGAGAGGGTACGAACTCTGTTAGAGATGGTACGAACTTTGTTAAAGAGGGGATGAACTTTGTTAGAGAGGGGACGAACTTTGTTAGAGAGGGCACGAACTTTGTTAGAGAGGGGACGAACTTGGTTAGACAGGGTACGAACTCTGTTCGAGATGGTACGAACATTGTTAAAGAGGGATGA